>OY986051.1:3880253-4263250 GCA_963920205.1 Stenodema calcarata
TTGAGTCGACAATTGCTCTTCTTGAAGGTCCATTCGAACTCAAATGAACATCTCGAGTTGAGATGAAGTCAACTTTTTTTCGATTTCACGATGTATTTGAGTCGACAGTTGCTCTTCTTGAAGGTCCATTCGAACTCAAATAAACACCTCGAGTCGATATGAAGTCAACTTTTTTTCGATTTCACGATGTATTTGAGTCGATAGTTGCTCTTCTTGAAGGTCCATTCGAACTCAAATAAACACCTCGAGTCGATATGAAGTCAACTTTTTTTCGATTTCACGATGTTTTTGAGTCGACAGTTGCTCTTCTTGAAGGTCCATTCGAACTCAAATAAACACCTCGAGTTGAGATGAAGTCTACTTTTTTTCGTTTTCACGATGTGTTTGACGGTATGTTTTTTATTTCATATTTAGATAGAGTTTGTTCCGTAGAATTTTTTAAGACCATCCGCAGCTTTGTACGACCAGCCGTTCGTTCACAATGACGGCTCAAAGGTTGAGCCTGTCAACATGATCGTGAATCAAACGGTTGAAATACAGATCAATTTTCATACTAACGAGCTGTTTGGAACATCATAAAACCATATTATGGTTTTAGTGATGTCGGGTTTTTTTTTCTGAGGTACGTTTCGAGCTACGGAAATGAATGTTTGTTGGGGCTTTTATAGAAAAATTATTACCGACGTAGTATTAAAAACCCCAGAATTATATCGTAATAATTAATCATAATTAATAATACTAATTATTAATAATAAATACTAATTATTAATAATAAATACTAATTATTAATAACTAACAATAAATTATAATAATTTTCACTAGGTACCTACTTGATAAAATTATTATTAATTAGTGATAATTCATAACAATAATTAATCTAACATTTAGGATCTGGACATTTAGACCTAGTGATCTAGACAGAAGGGTTATCTGTACAAAGAAGATAATGAATCGTTGTGTCAAGAATTTGCAGTTTTTTTTTATAGGCTGAGCAAAAGATTTTGGTTTGGCACCAGGGAGATAGGGAATTAATGTTCTTTCCAACGGTATCCTCAGGTTTGAGATTATTTTGGAAAATAAGAAAGTTATGTGACGTATGGTCAAAAACACAAGAAAAAACTCTGCAAATTCTTGACACAACGGTTCATTATCTTCTTTGTACAGATCACCCTTCTGTCTAGATCTCTAGGTCTAAATGTCTAGATCCTAAATGTTAGATTAATTATTATTATCAATTATCATTAATTATTAACAATTTTATCAAGTACCTAGAGAAAATTATTATAATTTATTGTTAGGTATTAATAATTTGTATTTATTATTAATAATAATTATTAATAATTATGATTAATTAATACGATATAATTCTGGGGTTTTTAATACTAAGTCGGTAATAATTTTTCTATGAAAGAAGTACCTACCAACAAACATTCGAAATTACCTTCATTTCCGTAGCACGAAACGCACCTCAGAACAACAAACTCGACATCACTCAAGCCATATGATGTTCCAAAGAGCTTTTTGTATGAAAATGGACCTGTATTTCAACAGTTTGATTCATTATCGTGTTGTGAGGCACAATCTTTGAGCCGTCATTGTGAACGAACGGCTGGTCGTACAAAGCTGCGGATGGTCTTAAAAATTTCTACGGAACAAACTCTATCTAAATATGAAATAAAAAACATACCGTTCTATATGAATTTTTCGAGATATGAAATTTTCAAAATTTCAAAATTCGTTTTGAACCCCTTCCCCTTGACCTAGGGTTATGAAAAGTTTCGAGAACCATTGTGGGGTTGGTCGAAACCCATAAAAAAAATTTCGTAATTTTAACTCAACGCTAACTGGGCAAAGTGGCGCGGACGGCGTACGGCGAACGGACGGATTTTTTTTTATTCGGTTTTCTGAATCTACGTCTCTTGAAACGTAAACCAACAAATTTTGAGGGGGGGTTAAAATTTTTTTTTCTTTGGGCGATTCCAATGGTTCATTATCGAAGATAATAAACCAAAAATTTGCACAATCCCCAAGAAAAAATGCAACAAATTTGAAAAAAAATTTCTAATTCAAATTCATTCAAATTTCTAATTCTTTCTATTTTTTTACATTTAATAATAGGAATAATTGTTTTAAATTTTAATAATTTTTTAAATTGTTAATTGTTTTAATTAATCGAAAATTTTAAAACTATTATTTAACCAATTCGCAAAATTTTTAAAACTACTTATTTTTCAAACACATTCCAGATAACAAACAATAATTTCCAAAAAATAATTATTCTTGTCACAAAAAGAAGAAACAAAAAGGCAAATTAGTAGGCGTACTAATTTTTTACTAAATTTTGACTAGGATAAAACTTCATTTAGGAAAAAATTTACTATTTACCTCGTAGGTACTTTTGTTAAATTGAACCGTATTGTATAAGTACCACTCAAAAACTAGCCATGCAAAAAGATGTGATATCCCCCCAAAAACAACTCCGTTGTAAAAACTGGCCCGCCAAAAAACCTCAGCCGCAAAAAGGAATGATATCCATTTTGCCCGCCAGCCACGTATATAGGATGTTCGGTGCTTCGCACCTCACTGTTGAGTGTGCATATAGAAACCTGATCCTCCTACCCCTACCCTCCACCGTCAATGTTTTCCTGTTCCTTTCTACTTCCCACAACCCCCTCTCACCCTTAGTCACCCTCGGTTTCATCTAATATGTTTCCTCTGTTACACCAGCAGGGAGCTTTACGCTTCTTTCAATGCTGTTGGCGGGAGCTTTTTGCCAGATGAACAAGCCTGAATTGAAGCATTACTTCATTATAGGTGTACCACCACTGATTACTCGTGACCACCAGTAATACTTATAATATAGTAATGCTTCAATTCAGGATTGTTTACCTGGCAAAAAGCTCCCGCCAACAGCATTGAAAGAAGCGTAAAGCTCCCTGCTGGTGTAACAGAGGAAACATATTAGGTGAAACCGAGGGTGACTAAGGGTGAGAGGGGGTTGTGGGAAGGAGACAGGGAACAGGAAAACATTGACGGTGGAGGTTAGAAGTAGGAGGATCAGGTTTCTATATGCACACTCAACAGTGAGGTGCGAAGCACCGAGCATCCTATATACGTGGCTGGCGGGCAAAATGGATATCATTCCTTTTTGCGGCTGAGGTTTTTTGGCGGGCCAGTTTTTACAACGGAGTTGTTTTTGGGGGTTTACAACTAGGTACATGTCCATCATGAGCTGAATATTGAGGGCATGTGTGGCTTGATCCCTAGGCGATCCTGGTTCAAAAAATATCTTGGTCGATGGAAAAAGGTCATTGTTGTAAATAACACAAAGCTTCGCTGCCCTCGGTAGTGACCAAGTGGACATTAAACAAACGCAATTAATTTGTGTGACCCTTGAAATATAATCTCTTTGCTGGAAATGATGGCAATTAAATAATTAAAATCATTTCAATAAATTAACTGTACAACTCAATTATTAAATATCAATTAAACATTTGTTTTCGCGTCAAACATGAATAACCAAAAATTACATCGACTAAAAGGACAGAGAGGCGAGCGGAAAAAGGCACAAAGTGGATCACAAGTTAGTAGTTGGCTTCAACCGAGGCCCCTCCGAGGCTGCTGGAGTGAGTTGTTAGCGTCGCAGCGGGTTTGAAAACTTGGATGTTGTTTCTGGGCCGGCCATCTTTTATATCCTCCGGAATATATTTTACAGTTAGAGCTACTGAGGGCTGCTCTGCTTTTCCCATCACTATAACCCCGCGCCCTTGCTCTCTAACGCCGTCCTTATTCATGTTTTGTATCCATCTCTCTTCCTCGGTCTCACTCTCTATATCGCTTATTTCTTTCATTTTTCTTTTTATTTCGACGGGCAGAGGGGGATTTTCGTGTGTTTCCAACTGGGGAAACACAGATGGATTCCGGTTCCTCAGTTATCCCGCTTCTATATGTTTCCAGAATGTGTGCTGAATTTATGGGGTAAATGTGTGTGATCCAGATTCCTTTCTACATTATGATTCATAACTACATGCATTACCTCAAGCATTTCCTGAGTGAGCTCATAACGGATGGAGGAAATATTTGTGCCTACGAGTATTTTACTTTTCTCTCAAGTTATATTTCTGGGTTGTATTTGGTTACTAACGATATATTTATTTATATTTTCGTGTGATCACCCCTGCATTATTGGATATCATGCATAATATATCGCTTGGAGGGTAATTTAACCCTTTGCATTACACGTGGGATGTTTTGACCCATGAGGGATATTGAGGGGGTTGGCAACGCTGGAGCTCATAAGAACCCTGAGTGCCTCCGTAATTCCTTTCAGTTAGTTGTTGAGTGACTGGCGTGGTGGTGTCTGCCTCAGCTGTTTCAAGGTAAAGTAAATCTTTTCTTTATTTTTCAGTAATTGTATCGGCGATTTCGGCCCACGTGACATCCAGTATAATTTGACCTACCTACGTGTCATCAAATAATGTTACTCGTGTTGTGACTGACGGTTTTACTTATTTACGCAGATGGATCAAGAACCTAGTACATCAAACACGTCCCAGCTAAAAAAAAAAAACACTCAGAATAATTCTGAGTGTTTTTTTAGCTGGGACGTTTATTGATGATCAATTATTGATGATCCTGATTTCGGCCAACGCATTCTGGCAATACAGTCTGAGTACCTGTGTGTCTCTGAGTACCGATGTGACGAATGTCCTCTAATTTTCTAGTTTTACTCTTCTTATTCTGGAAGAGTAGAAAAAACTTTATTGCAAAACAGAACTACTACGTTCATTTTGTCGCCAGTTGAAATGTTTTCTACTACCCTTACATTTACAGTTACAGGTACATTCAAAAGAGTTACATTTTGGATATGCAGAACAGCATAATTTGCATAAATTAGGGTGTTAGGCCAAAAAAAGCCCACGTGTCACCAGACCCTGGAAAATTTCACATGTCATGTGAAGGGTTAAAGTACTAATAAATAGTAGTAAAACCAGTAAGCTATTACGGTGGATGATTCACCTCTGAGGCTGTGATTTCGCTCAGATTCCGTTCAAAATTGATCTGTGGAGAATAAAGATGATAAATATGGCGTAAATATAATGGACAATAAAGATGGACGAATAAAGATGAATAGAAAGATCTGCTAACTACAGAGTAATTTGATACGTGCAAATCGGTTGGACGAGGAATAATAGTAGAAAATGAAGTGCTGACAAGGCTGCTCGTCTCAGCTCGTCGGGGTCGGCACCTGACTTTATACAGTGAAATGAAGCGAAGCACAAATGATTAATAGGATCCCGCTTATTATATAGGGAAATGCCTCTGTGCATGCTTAGGCGAATATATTTCACTTAAAATCTGTCACAGCTGGAGCCGTTACTCCCCTCTCCCTCTCCCACGCCAACCCATCCGGTTATGAGCCCCTGCTCTGGTATGGGCATATACCAGAATATACTCCGTCTCTCTCCCTCAGCCGATAGATTAATTTCAAGTGCTCTCCAGCGAATTTACTGGTTTATGAGGGAAAAGGGAATGCCCCGAAGGGAGTGCAACGAACCGATCCAGTTATCGCGCTATTATAACACCAAACTATATCGCGGACAGTTATCACTTTTCGGGTTTCTCTCGGCGATCGGTTGAGAGCGTTTCGGCCTCGTCGCAGCGGGAACGTATTTCCTGGTGGATGGCCGAACGTAACGCCCAGTCATCGATCGGCCGCAGCTTATAGTATCATCTCTTCGGATAAGCCAGATCTGAATTTCCCATTCCTCCCTGTTGGGACCTATTTATCCTATCCAAACGTCCACATACTTCTTATTGACAATACATTGGCACCTAGTTATTCTACTATACAACCAAACATTGGGGTTAAAATGGATAAAATTAAAGATAAAAAATTTGCGTTTACTCTCCTTTATGCACGATTATGCCTATACGAGTGGCCTCTCGTATGAAATACGACGTTGTGGTCGTTGATCACGTCTCAACGAATCGTTCTTTAGATGCTCCTGAGAACGCCGCACTTTTTGTATACTTCTTGACATTGTGACGGCGCCTTCGCGGAAGTCGTGACGGCGGAAGTCGTGAAACAGCTGATTTTAACGGCTTGAATAGTTGGAGTTACTAGTTGGGCCTTCACAACTGCTTCGTAGTTTTTGGTACCACGAAAACACTTGAGGCTAGTGATGCCCGATATGATATCGATATATCGAAATATCGATATTTGCTTACGATATTTCGATATTATCGTATCGATATCGCATCTTCCAATATTTTCGATTATCGATATTTTTAGCCGATATATCGTGCTGTTAAATCACCCTTTAGCACGCGAAAATTTAAGGAATACTGTGTTGCAAAATATTCCGAGGCACTGTTATTGGTGTCTGCTGCGCTGCTGCTGAGTCAGAACTGAGGCACAGCGGGCTTGTGTACAAAGTCGCAATGCGATCGCTGCCAGCTGTGGGCACGTCCGTCCCATCGGAACGCTTTTTCTCAGATGTCGGCCGCATCATGACGGATGACGGCAACCGCCTAACTTCGGAGCACCTAACCCAACGGGTGTTCCTGAAGAGACTCAGCACAAAAGTGTGGAGTGCTCTCCATTCTAAAGCAGTTTAATTGTATTTTTATGGTGAACTAAAGTCCTAAAGTAAAGTTTTGCATTATTTTCAACGTTTGCTCTCTTCTCCAGTCTAAAGTTGGAATAATTTTGATTGTAATTAAAGTCCTGAAATAAAGTTTTGAATTATTTTTACCATTTCAGCGTTACTTATCCCTTATTTTCCCAATTTCATAACAGTTAAAACGATCCTCATACAGTACTGAGAAAATGTTCTAAATATGGTCGATATCCGACCGATATATCGAAATATCGATATTTTTGACCGATATATCGATATCTAATATCGGCTCCTTGCGATAGTCTCGATATCGATATTATCGATATTGTAGGTTTCATTATGAAACGCTACTTGAGGCGCCACGGTTCCGTTGGAGAAGAATATTCTGAAATTTTCAGGGGAAGAAGCTTAGGCGGGATTCACACTGCACGCGAAGCGATGCAATGCTATGCGAAGCGAAAGGAGGCGCGAATTTCGAAGCGATGCAAAGCGATGATGTGTTCACATTGCTAGCGATTACAGTCGAGTGGTTGGTGTCCCTCAAAGATGTCGTTCGAATTTAATCCCGTTAATTCGTTTTTATTGGAGAATAGCGCATTGAAAATTAAAAGAAAACGTAAGTGGGTGCATGAAGTCAATCAGGCAAGAAGTTCGTTAGGAGAATATCACCATTTGTACCGTCACCTGCGAGGGGATGAAGAGCGGTTTTGGACCTACTTCAGAATGAGTACAAGTACTTTTGACTACATTCTATCCCGAATTTTAACTGCAATACAGAAGCAGGACACCAATTTCAGGAAGTTTTTTAGGTCCCACAATGCCGGACGTTGATACACGCCGTGAATCACTTTTTCAATGTCCATAGTGAAGGGATTGAACAATACAATAAATTAATTATTGAAATAGAACGAATGAATTAATAATGGAAAATAGAACAGTTGTATGAAAAAAAAAAGAACAAACAAATGAACAAGCAATTGGAACCAGATGTGGTGACTGTCACTGGAGGGGCCCCCGAACCAGGCGAGGGCGCGGGTCGCTGAAGCCTCTATTGGCTTCAACCCCACGTGACAACCCCACGCTGAAGCCTCTATTGGCTTCAACCCCAACAACTACTTCAACCCCACGTGACATTCGCCCGAAAGAAACGCTTCAAATCGCAACAATGCTTGCGATTGCATCCGCCAACTCGCACGAAAACGCTTCCACTCGCTCCTCTCAGCTCGTAGTGTGAACACCACACGCTCCGTTCCATTCGAAAAGCCTACTCGCCCGCCTCTTTGTCTTTATCGCTCGTAATCGCAAGTCATCGCATCGCTTCGCTTCGCCCCAAATCGCAGGCAGTGTGAAAGAAGCCTTACGTTTAGCGAATTTTTGAAGACATGGAAGCTATCGTTCACGGTCCATAATTTATAAAACTCAACTTTCCGAAAACATCTTATACCAACCTCCGTTCCAGACCATTCTGAATTCCCTGCCAAAAGACACCAAAGACCATATCCGACAAAAAAAATCTGTCTTGGCAATCGAAAGGCTAAGTTCGTGGATGGGTAGAATAGGGCCACTCTAATGGGGGCTTAGGGGAGTTTCAAGAAGAGGGAAAAATTACTCTTAAATTCGTTAAATTCCCAATATGAAACAAGTGACAATCATTTTAAAGATTTTGATTAATGCTTAACACGATGGTGAAGTCAGAATTGCAATATCTGATTGCGTTCTCAAACTGGAGCACTTTGAAAGTGAAGAAACGTGGTTGTTACTTGAGGTGTTCTTCAAGGTTTATCTGCTCTAATTTGATAACCGGATGAGATATCGCAATTCTGACTTCACCATCGTGTTCAGCGTTGAACAATCTATAAACTGAGGCATTACTCGGCAAAAAATGGACAAAAAGGTCATTATAAAACTTGTAAAATGGAGACATACCTATTACACAAAATTAGTTATTTCTTCGAAAATTTGCTCTTAAAGCCACGCTGCATGACTGTGGATTTTGTTGAGTTGATGGGAGCCCGAAAATTGAATAATTGGTAAAAGTTATTGAATGTTTCACCAGTAAGATACAATCTGTTTGGCTAATGAAACTTGGTTGTTCTAATGTAGAATAATGTTCTAATATTCTAATGTTCTAATAAAATCACTTCCAAGTGAGTTTACTAAAATTTAGTATTTAATACGATTGCTAGCGGATTCTTCACTTAAGAGCTTCATGTCGCACGGTTTCTTCCCACTGTATCTCTCTGCTGAGAGATACATGTACCGCTCTGTCATGTTGAAAGTAACGAAACAACAAGATGGGGAATGAATACGTACCGGTAAATGAATATTGGTAATGAATATTGCTGAAAGGTACTCAATGCTGGTGGTTCAGTTAGGAATAATGAAGGTAATTAATTTTGGATACAATTACTACAAATATGTGTACAACTACAAGCACAACGCTACAGCTGCTTTATTGTCGTTATTCAAATGGATCGAACCAACATCCATTCCAGGTTGAGTGGTTGGCCCTGAATTTGGAACCTAATGCTGAAATGTTGAGCGAGTCGTGGTCGCTGATAACATGATACGACTTGCCTCGAAGGGAGTGAGCAGTTACTGACATTTGAAGGACACACATTCCCATCACCGTTTCCGCTTTCCAGTCGGAAGTTTAATTTATCGCTGCACACGCTGATCCATGCATTTGCCTGGGTCTTTACTTGATGTCCGCCACGTATCGCCGTTTCGCCCGCGCAATAGCAATTAACAAAACTGCCTTATACTGGATTCTGAATATTAATTTAATTAATTTCACACTGGTCGTTGCTTGCAGTGGGCTTCGTCGTTTCTTTTGAGCCAATCAGCCAATGTACAACTGTTCAATAGAGGAGTAGCTAAGCCATCAAGTACCCGTTCCATCATAACCACACGTAAAATTTAAATTAGTCCATTTAAATGAGACATAATACATAAACCTATTACCAACCACTTCACAATTTTGTAGCATTTTCGGTTACTCCCAAAAGGTAAAATCTCCAACTTCTGTAATGTCCTAACGGTCAGATTTACTTCAAACTAAAGCTAAACTCTTTCAAACTCATTAAGCTTGATGAAAATAGAATTTCATTATACACTCACTCTGCGAGATCGAAGTGTTTATATCGATATAAAGTCGTAATTCATCCAATCCAATTTTTGTATAATTGATTATTTATTATTATAAATTTGGATATAATCAGTTGATATTCATATTCGCATTGTGGACAAAAGAAGTGGTTACAAAGTAGCCTTTAATCGATTAATAACGTCGCCACACCCTGTAACGTGATAACTAGAATTATTATTAATGGATCCGCTCCCTAATATCACGCTCCACTGCGAGTTTTGTGATACCGGTGCTGTAACCGCCACTTCGGAACCCGCCTACAAACTCCAAGCTTCCTTCCGTTTGGGCGAAGTTATCAACTTACCGGTTCTCTCAGATTAGCCTAAAAAATGAAAAGCCAGCCGTTCTCCTCTCCCACCGCCATCGCCGCTCGTCCAACAGGTTAGTGTGAATACTCCAATATCACCCTCAACTTTCCTGTTAGAAAGTTGGCTTATTTTCCTGTGGCTTGTTGGTGTTTTTAGCTGCCTCTTTTGTTAAAAGTGTTTCCTTGTTTCTCGAGTATACACGATTATACATTCCTTGATTATTTGGAGTTTTTTTCATCCACTCAGTCTTGAGAGTGGTGAATGAGTGATTATACTGAAACCTAAAACGTGATATAATATTATTACTATAGTAACATAAAAGTTTACAGTCATGCAGCATGGCTATGAGAGCGAATTTTCGATTGAATAACTGGTTTTATGCAGAATGACATTATGTCCATTGAGGAATATCTCAAGTATCAACCACGTTTCTTCATCTTCAAAGTGCTCCGGTTTGAGAACGGAATAATATATCGCAATTCTGACTTCACCGTCGTGTCCAGTGTGAAAGCCACCTTTAAAATGAGGTGTGATTTGTCAGACTGTTTCATTTAGGGAATTTCATGCTGATTAAATACTGTAATGCAACTACAAATCGTCGCTTAAGAACCCGCATGACACATCTAACATTTTGACGAAAATGAGGTTTTGGTGTTTCCTTATTTGAATTTTCGCGCCTGAAAGATTGGTGAACTTGGTTTTTCGATCCGGCCGTTTGATGCGCTGCAATTTGCGATTTAGTCACCATAGCACAACTAAAACCATCTGGCAGCATGACACATCTGTGACAGTTATCTTGAAAAGTAGGCACTGGTCAGATGTGCCATGCGGGTTCTTAAGCGACGAAATTTTGTAGTTCTTGTAATGTTGAGGTGATGGTGTTTTTGAATTGAGAAATTCAAAATTCTTTGATCAGACAGACGTCCAAAATCAGGATAAGAGTATGAGAAGTGATGTACATGGTATCTACACTTATGTAATATAAGGAGGGTGTCCAGAAGCTGTCTCAACGTCGCTTGATATGTGCGAGCCCTTGCGGAAACATACTTCTTTCAAACAATCGTGACAGCTATAAATTCCAGGTCACGGATTTTCTCTTCCAGCGATTATAATTCACATTAATCAGGGTCAAAGTCGATCAGCTATGTGACCGTTCTCAAAGGATAGTTTGTCTCCACATCGATGGATCGGAAATAAGGGGCTCAAAGCTGCTAAACGAGTGGAAATTTACATGCCTCAAAAGTGTTGGAAGGCTGACGCACTAGAAGGCGATTAAACGGGTAGGCAGTGATTTTCATGAGGACGCTTTTTGGTTAGACAGTTCATTAACCAATTACAAATTTATTTGTACGGGTGAGGCAGAACGAAATTCATCAAAGTCCTCCAGTGAAGTTTCTTCGTCAAAGAAATACATGTAGGTACCAAATAGGGTCAAATTATGTACGAAGAAGGATGTGTGACTTATTACCTATTCCTGTAACATTAAACTCTACTTTTCTCGTTCAAAAACAGAGAAATTGGACCGCGTTATGCAAATACGTACCTGGTAAGCGACAAACGTCGATTGTGAGTAAAAGGCGTCCAAAGTTTTTACCAACGTACAAAACTATAGTTTTGGTAGTTACTATGTAAACTTCGTCTTCGCGGGTTTTTCGGTGTGCCCTTTTCAGCTGTTTGGTTGAAATTTCAACAAAAAAACTCCAATTACCTACCATTTTTATGCTTATCTGGTTTTTGAAAAATTCTCCCTGAGCATATACCTAAATTGCAAAAACCTGGTAACTGCCAATTGAAAGCAATTCCAGGAAAACGCCACCCCAACCTAACTACTAAGGATGCACCAATGAGAGGTCACCGGGTTCGGTTGGTCATCAAATTCATGTGAGTAATCAAACTTGAGGATGATGATAAGAATATAATATAAGATATACCAATAAATTTGGTTGTAAAACCTACACGTTTTACGCCATTGAATCAGTTCACCCTTTCTTGATTATCCCAGAGGTTTTCATTATCCCAGAGGTTATCATTAAATGTTGGGTTCAAAAATTATTTCAAATAATGTAATTACCTGTTACACGTACAACCTGTACCTCACCACACTCAACGGGTTGGAGCTCCGAATTCGATAGATATTAAACATGGCGTACCAAAATAACTCAGACAAAACCTTTGGAAAAAAAACGTTGTGATCACATAAAATGAGTACGGAGCCCACATCCCCCACATGTAGGGGTACTACATCCCTTAGTAATGTGATATAAAAGCAATTGGCATTGTCAATTTTCATATTCGGGAGGAAATATGCCCAGGGCATAAAAGTTCAAATTTGCAGGGAAAAATCTGTCTTGGCCATCAAAAGGCTAAGTTCATAGATAGGCAGACTCGGGCTACTGTTTAGGGGTGGGGGAGGGGAATTACCCATAAAGTCCCAAACTGAATCGGTCTGACAACTTACACATAATTTTAAAGGTTTTTTTTAACGCTGAACAGGATGGTGAGGTTAGAATTGCGATATCTTATTCCGTTCTCAAACTGGAGCACTTTGAAGATGAAGAAACGTGGTTGTTACTTGAGATGTTCTTCACGGTTCAACTGCTCTGATCTGATAACCGGATACGATATCACAATTCTGACTTCACCATCGTGTTACTCGGCAAAAAAAAATGGAGACAAAATATGTTATAAAACCAGTAACATGGAGACCGTTTACATAAAACCAGTAATTTCTTCCAAAATTCGCTCTCATAGCCATGCTGCATGACTGTGGATTTTATTTCAAGTTAGACAACAGCATTAGGCTATCGTGCAGTTACATTTCAATCAAATGTACGATTGGTACTACAGCTATTTTCTCCGTTCGTTATAGGTTCTGAATTCTCTGGAAGAAGATGCAGCTCCACTGTCAAAGCAAAGAACGTGCTAAAAACCCCAGGCCTAACCCCCAGAACCTGGTGTTCTGTACCGCAATCCCGTCTGAGCTCACATGAGGACTATCGAAGCACGTCTGTGCGGAGAAGAAAAATGCGAATTCCCTGAATCATGGAAGCCGACTGATGCATTCTTGATGGCATATGCACCCTTCACTTCAGTAGAAAGGTCGTTCTCAAAGCTCAAATACACTCAGTCTGAGAAGCGAACCCGCCTCACTTGTGGAAAATATGGGAAAGCAGTTCATGCTGTTCTATAACGGCGAAGATTACGATTCATAAGATGACGATGTCATTGAATTGTATTAATGATGAAAAAACTATAAAAATTGTAGTTTTTGTGAAAATAAAATAGTATTTTACACTATCTATTTTAGGATTTCAAATGACATATTTTGGCCAAATCAATGACCTAAATGACATATGAATTTTAACCTATTTGGCAAAAAATTACATATTTTTCCCATCCCTGCCCATCCCATCCCAACCTCGTATATGAGACAGTCAACTTCGCCAAAGATCCCCCAGTGCCCGAAGGCTAATTTCAATTGGGTTTCTATCACTTTAACGCAAAGGTCTGTGGAGGTCTGATAACTAACGACGGATTGAAAACAGGAATTCACGGCGGAGAAGAGTCAAAACCCCGCGACAGGAAGAAGTTTAATCGGCGATGAGTCCCCGAGTCATTTTAGAAGTGACGGCGGCGGTTGCAAAAACCCAAAAGGGGAGGGCAGTATTTCACGGGAGCGTCACATCATTTAGTTGTGCCTGTAGTTGTGGAAGAAGAAGCGGAGGAACTTGTTGAGCACTCGGTATCGATTGCCTGGGGGTGGGTCACGTGGCCTGCCTTTCCCCTCTGCCTTTCACCCCTGCCTTTCCCCTCTGCCCTTCTCCCGAGACCCTGCCTGACACCTTCTCTCTCACTCCGACTCCTTCCCACCGATATATCTGCCATCTCTCTCACTCTCTCTGCCATCTCCCAGGCTTTCCAACGGGGTTGAAGTCTTATTAAATCCACATTCACCCTTATTCCCGCACCCCCATCTTTCAATTCCTTTCTCCTCCCCCGACCTCCCCGTAAGGAGCCAAAGAACCAGGAAAAAAAGAAGTAATGAAACAAAAAGGACCTCCTTGTTAAGGGCAGGGTGCACTGTATAAATACTTGAAACGTCAAGAAAAGTACCTTAACCCACTGAGGTCGAAAGGGTCTTTTTTTTAGAAGAACAATCGGCTAACTTCCACGAGAAACTTGGGGGCGGTGTTATATTGGCCTACTCACACAGACCTGTTGAGCGATCTTGGTCAACGCGACGTACCCTTTGGTTTGTAGAAATCTGATTGCTACGATTCTATCAATAGACGGATCCAGTTTGGTCCTACGCGAATCAATTCGAATTGAAATATGTTTATTATTGAATCATGAAATGCAAAGAACAAGTATAAAAACTCTGCAAATTCTTGACACAAAAGTTTATATCTTCTTTGTACAGATCACCCTTCTGTCGAGATTACTGAATGCTAGATTAATTATTATTATGAATTATCATTAATTATTTATTTATTTATTTATTTATTTATTTATTTATTTATAGTATACGGGGCGAGCCCAATTACAAGGGTGAGGGTGATGTGCCTATTTAAACCATTTGTTTGCCCATTCCTCCAATCCAGGATATTGTACGTAGATCAGTGTGATGTACACAGAAAGATGATCTGTACAAAGAAGATAATAAACCGTTGTGTCATGAATTGGCAGAGTTTTCCTTTTATAACCTTCAAGAAGCAACTCCCCCTAGCCGCACCGGGATTTCCCTATGGCCCTGGGGTATATTCCACTATTTTAAATTATATTGAAGTTTTTTGTTATTTGTTTTCTTGGAATAAACTTTCATTTCATTCATTCCCTGCGTTGCTTGGAGGAGTGGTGCTCTGCGAACTTCCTCTTCTTGAACCTGTCCAAGTGCTCCGTTGTCACCTTCAACCGTACTGCTCAACCCCTATTGTACGCCTACACCTTGTGTGGTTCTGATCTCCAGAGGCTGGATGAGGTAGTTGATCTTGGTGTGCGCTGTGACGGGAGGCTCACTTTCTCGGGGCATATTGATGGCATTGCGGGACGAGCTCTGAGAGCCTTGGGGTTCCTCAAAAGGAATACCCGCGAATTCTGCAGCGTGAATGCCTTGGTTGTTCTTTACAAGGCTTTAGTTCTACCCCTCCTGGAATATGCATCCCCGGTATGGACACCCTGCTATGCAGTGCACAAATACACGTTGGAGAGAGTGCAGAACAAATTTCTTCGATATGTGGCGTATAAGCTTGGCATTGCTTCTACCGATGTAAACTATGAATACCTACGTGGAGTTTGCCGTTTGCTGCCCCTTTAGAAGCGTCGTTGCATGGCTGACCTCACTTTGCTGTTTAAACTCATAAACAACCTGGTCTCCTGCCCTGTTCTTCTATCCAGAATTAATCTCCGGGTTCCACGGTTGTCTGCACGTTCTCCGCCGCTGTTTGGTGTTCCTTTCTCGCCAACAAATTACCAGCTCAACCGCCCCCTTCGTCGTATCCCAAGAACTGCAAATCTCTTGTTGAACTTGAATCCCGATTTTGATTTTTTTAATGACTCCCTCTCGAAGTTGAAGACTGTAGTCTGCAATACCCCTAGTGCCGTCCTATAGTGAATTACCCATGTCTCTTATCCGTGGTGCCTAAATTGTAAAGTCTTTATCATTTCTTCCTTTTTCATAATCATATTTCAGTTTTGTATAATCTGTCTGTATCACTGACCATTAATGTAATTGGGCTTGCCCGTAATAATGAATAAATAAATAAATAAATGAATGTGTCTAACGTGTCTATGTTGTATGTTTTGTGTAGGGTGTTGATGTTGCAGCGACGTGATGTGTGCGTGGCGAGGCGGATGCATTTGTTTTGTGTGACTTGTAGTTTGTGTAGTAGTGAGGGTGATGTGCCTATTTAAACCATTTGTTTGCCCATTCCTCCAATCCCGGATATTGATCAGTGTGATGTACACAGAAAGATGATCTGTACAAAGAAGATAATAAACCGTTGTGTCATGAATTGGCAGAGTTTTCCTTTTATAACCTTCAAGAAGCAACTCCCCCTAGCCGCACCGGGATTTCCCTATGGCCCTGGGGTATATTCCACTATTTTAAATTATATTGAAGTTTTTTGTTATTTGTTTTCTTGGAATAAACTTTCATTTCATTCATTCATTCATTTCATTCATGCACTTCTCGTATAGCATCTTTTACAGCCGATTTTTCCTTGGCGACAAAGCAAAAACGAAAATGCGAAAAATGATCTTTTATCATAATCAAGGACCTACGCCCGTTGAACGATTTATCAAAAGGACCGAAAACGTCACCAGACATTAGCTCCCCAGGTTTAGTGGCTCGAAAGCCTGGCCCTTTTATAGGTTTATGTCTCACCACCTCAATTACCTATTTTTAATCTTTATCAAGTTCACTTTCCGTTTGAGTATTTTTCCCATACCACTGAAAATACTAAATACCAAACACACACTAATACTTACTAATACTAATACTAATACTAATACTTACTCATATCAAATGTCAAGATTTGACAGAAAATATTTGATACTATACTCAATTTGGTAGGTAGCACGTTACTGAAGTAACTGGACCGGTAAGGGATCCACTAATCCATACATTCCCGGTCCGTGGAACTGGACCTGTAAGGGAACTGGACCGATGAGGGAACAGGACCGGGAACTGGACTAATGAGGGAACAGGACCGTCAAGGGAAGTGGACCGATATATCGCAACTGGACTGATAAGGGAATAGGGCCGGTAAGGGCGGGTGTCGTTGTCAGTGCTCGGGACCGTTCCAATGTGAAACTAGGTTCCACCGTCCCTGTGAAGCCCCAAAACGAGGGCAGATATTTAAAATACATAAAATTCCATTCATTCTGAATTATCAGGTTGTACCATCAAGTATGTTAATAAAGAGTTAAAGGTTCAATATCAATCTTACACGTCCTAAATCAACCAGACTTGAGTCACAGCAATTTTTGTCCTCGTTAGTGCACGACTCGACCCTCTGAAATCGTGTATCACAAATTATTGTCGCCATCTCGGTAGATAATAAAAGTGATTTGTGGGTTGCCGATAGGCAAATCTGTTGCACCACAAAATTAATACCAAAGCGATAGCGTAAGGTCTGAACGAGCCTCGAGGCATTGTGTTTAGAGTTTTTCTTTTCTTTCCACCTTCAGATAAAATACCGAAACTCGAGAGTGTGAAGGAGGTGGTCGAGGCGGGGCTTTTCCTCCCAAGTTTAAAACAATACAATCGCTCTGGTAAGGTTCAAAGTTTGAGAGGTTTTTGTTCTCTTTAATAGGTTGTTTTGGGAAATGGAAGACCTTTCGGACGGGGCCACCTGAAAAGTTGGCCTTTTCACCTTCAACTTTCATCACCGCTATTCTTCTCCCCCTTTCTCCATCCCTTGACTCCTTTGGGAGAAAATTTTCTCGCTCGAAAACCACGAGAAAACCCTCCCTTTTCCGAACTGCATGAACATAAATCACGTTTTCTCTACGGTCCTCAAGCGTCGATCTTTGGCCAATTGCTTGACTTCTTCAGCATTACACCTACAGGCGCGTCCTCTCGATGAAACTTGTTGGCCGGGTAATCAAAGTTCTGTTGAGCGAAAGCCTATTCACGAGGAGGGATTGTGAAGAGGGAAACTTCAGCGTCATCCCCTAAAATACAATCGTCTCCTTATTTGAACTTTACCAGTCATCTTTTTACCCTGCTAAAAAATTACTAGGCATAGTCTTTATTTAGCGTTTTTTACCAGTCTGGCTGTCAACGTCATATTCCATGTAACTGCCACCCATCTATGATAGTACTTAAAACCCAAACGAGCAGAACAGGGAATTATTATGCGCTATGGGGAACCACTATATTCAATACAGAATTATCCCAATAAATAGCTACCAAGAGCAGCACACCAACAGTCAAGAACTCCCCGTCCGGGTTTTTCCCAAGACAGGTCAACTATCCCTTCACACGGTCCCTTATATACATCCAGCCATAAGCAACTATGACAGCCTGGTAGAAGCTCTTGGTACGACCCTACTCACACTCAAGCCTTATCATTCAAACCCGAAAAAAACTTTCCTCAAAAGTCAGCTCAGTTACCAAAATTCAGCTATATTTAAAAATTGGTCAGTTTTTCCTCCCATTCGAATAAGTGAACGGCGTGTGGAGATACACGTACCTATCTGGTAACGACCGCTAACTTATTTCGTATCATCTTTCTTCTTTTTCTTTCCTGTATATGACAAGGAGTGCAGATATCCGTATCTTGTAACGGTTGTCACATAGCACCTTTTTTCCCTAGGATCTGGAGTGCGGAGATAACAACCTTCGGTAACACAGGTCATCCCTTTTACCACTTTCTCTTTAACTTCTCGTATGTGTAACAAGGTGTGGCCGTATTTGGTCCATCGTTGCCCTGAGTTGCGATACGAACTCGGTTGCGTTGGCCTCGGTCCTGGCATTGGTGTGAAAGAAGTCGCCGGGCAGTTTCAAGGTGGAACCGTACAGTAGTTCTGCAGCAGAACATCCCTAATCACTTTTCAGTGAGGTTCGCATTCCCAGGAGAACCAAGGGGAGTACCTCCACCCAGTTCTCTGTGCCGTGACAACGAATGGATGCTTTCAGCTGCCTACAACCCGAAAACCAACGGCATGATTGAAAGGGTGAATAGGCAGCTGAAAGCATCCATTCGTTGTCACGGCACAGAGAACTGGGTGGAGGTACTCCCCTTGGTTCTCCTGGGAATGCGAACCTCACTGAAAAGTGATTTGGGATGTTCTGCTGCTGAACTACTGTACGGTTCCACCTTGAAACTGCCCGGCGACTTCTTTCACACCAATGCCAGGACCGAGGCCAACGCAACCGAGTTCGTATCGCAACTCAGGGCAACGATGGACCAAATACGGTCACAGCCTGTAAGGAAACAGGGTGCAAGAGCAGTTTTTGTCCACCCAGAGCTGCGTACGGCCACTCACGTTTTTGTCCGGCGTGAGATGAAAAAGTCACTTCAACCACCCTACGACGGCCCGTTCCTGGTGAAAGAACGGAGAGACAAGACATTCGACGTGGAAATCAGAGGATCCAAGAAATCTATATCCATTGATCGGCTCAAACCCGCCTTCATAGAAAACATGGACCTTTCACTGGACTGGCAGATTCTCGTACGTACGGATCCGCCGACGACTCTCGTTCCGGTTCAAGTTCCTATTCACGACCCAATTCCCGCACCTTCCACTTCCGAACAACCGCCCAACGCCCAACCGTACCGGACGCGGTATGGAAGAACAGTCCGCTTCCCCAAAAAGTTGGCAGATTTCGTTTGTTCCTGATAGTTCCTTTTTGCAGGGGAGGGAAGTGGTTGTAGCTACCTAATTACTTCGTTTATACGTTCCTACAGTATTTTCTAAACCCAAAATTCCCAGTCCCTTTTTTTCACATATGTTTCTAGAGAAAAAATACAAAAATAGTTTTTCTTCACCTTCCATCGAAGTATTCCTTCGTCCGCTCGTACAACTATAAAGGCGTGCGGATGTACACATATGGTAACAATTGATACACATAACTCTTACCTCTAATCTGGAGTGTGGGGCCCAATACCCCTGGTAACACAGATTATCCTTCACGCTATCTCAAAAACCTTTCTCCAAACCTACTGAACCAAAAAATCCAGCTAGTACCTACCTTCCTCATTGGAAGGAAAAGTTCAAATAGTGAGGTACCATCACAGAAAGTAGGCCCTCAAATGTGGCTGTTATGTAAAATCAAAGGCCCACGGGCTTCGACGTCATTTATTCACTTTTCCTGCGCTTCCAACTTTTTAATTAAAAACTTTTCTAGACCAAATGAGCGCTAAATAGGAAAACCAAGCCGTTGTCATCCGTTCACAGTCGGTAGAAAAATCGTCCTAATTGTTTCAGGAAGAACAGCTCTGAGGGTCTTTATGGTAATAGGTAGGATATCTATATCGTTTCGGACGTCAACCGTCCTCTACCGGCACTGACGTTGGATCATTTTTCATATTTAATCGTTCGTTTAATCAAATGATCTCTCCAAGGGGGCTACCCCAGCATCCAACAGCCCCTTGGACGGGGTTCAAAAAGAAATTAATCATTTTAGCGGGCTCGAAGCGAAGGCAGTTAGGAAGGCTTCTTCCTGCCGTCTAGGATTTCTCAACCCTTATCACTACGTTCCCCGGGGAGAATAAATTCCTGCGTGAGCTCCTTTTTCCTTTCCTCCAATCTATTTCAATCACGCAAATAAATTTCTTCTTTTTTTCTACGTCCCACCACCGTCGCGTTGTCATGACGACAGAGTGCCGCCTCATACTTCTTCATGGCACTAGACGGAAGGTTAATTCATTTTTGTAGACGGGCTTAGAATTTACTGGATCTCTCAAGCTCGGGGTTAAGATATGGAGGGCGGCGCCCTCCCAAAGCTGGAAGATAACAGTATTGTGCTCTCCTCTCTTTTATATCGTGGTCTCAAATCTCAATCATATCAATGTCGATACCTGAATACAATGTTTTGCAAATTCTTGAGTTAGAAAGAGGGAAAAGGGTGTTGGATATCGGTGCAGATGCAGACACCTGACTTGCGTACATCGACACTTTGACTACATGCGCATGCCCATTCACACAACTGGCCTGAGGACCACGAAGAAGAAGTCCGCAACAAAGAAGTCCGCATGTCCTAAGAAGTCGGCAATATATGAATTTTCGACCCCAGAGTCAAAATCGAGCAATATATCTTTCGAACACATCGTCATGGACCAATTTTGTGAAGCGATTCATGTTCCTTGGCTTACTGACAATGAATGCGCTCAGTTCTCTCGTTTGGCTTCACATAATTTTTCTTCCTCAGAACCCCTCAGTTAATTCAACTCATGAAGTTCGGTATCACGCTCTAATGTAGTTGCCAAACGTTTCTCTATCTGCGTCTAAACGGTTGGACATGGCATTTTCACAAGTTGTTTAAATTAGTGATTCCATCTCCAAAAGGTGTTGTTAGTTCGTTGATTCGCTTGGTTTCTCATTTCTCTCAGGAAGGAGCCAGGAATAGACTCAGTTGCCCACGTAATACTGTTCAGGCTTATCCAGCTTCCCGTCAGCACCGTGGGCAATCAACTAAGCGTCATCAGGTCAAGAGGAAGATAAGCCAGAGCTCTCCACATCCTCACATAATCCTCGCCAGCTCATTTTCCTTAATTAGACTTGTCGAACAAACATTGAGGACTTAGTCATAGGCTTAGGCCATATGCACTACGCGAAGTGGAAATAGCATCCACGTAACACGATTCGGTTAAACGTAGTCATACCGACTTCCAAATGCGACGATCATTGAAACAGGAACTGCGAGCTGATATAAACTAACTTCATAATTTACAACAATTGGGTACTAAAAGGTTATTGATTTTACTTCAGTCTATCATAAATAGTGTGTTGCTAACTAATATTAACCGTATTTACCTAGATAACTTCCTACACATAATTTCAACATATTCCCTCTAGATTTCTTTTCTCCATTTTTTGCCGAGTAACACCCCAGGTTTTAGTTTTTTCAACGCTGAACACGGTGGTGAAGTCGGAATTGCGATATCTCATTCTGTTATCAAAGTAGAGCAGATGAACCGTGAAGAACATCCAGAGTAACAAACATAATATGTCATTTGTCGGACGGTTTCATTTTGGGAATTTATGGTTTATTCCCCCCTTCCCTTAGAGTGTGCCGATTCTGCCCGACCTGCGAACTTAGCCTTTCGATCGCTAGGACAGATTTTTTGTGCAAATTTAAACATTTCATCTCAATTCTATACTTATGCACACACTTATACAGGGTGTAACGCGAGTGGTGACCAACACCATCCCACGTCTTTTACATTAAATGTAAAAGATGTAGGGCGGGTGTCGGTCACCACTCGCGTTTCACTCTGTATAAGTGTGTGTATAATTAAATTAAAAGTATGTAATTTACTGTTTGTAACCCACCCTTATGTCAGAAAATGACAAAGGTTATTTTGAACTTGAATTAATTAAATTTGAATTTCCGACCAAAAGTATCTCGTATACATTTTTTTTTTTTTTTTTTTTTTTTTTTTTTAACCCACTCAAGTCCGATTTTTTCCACTTTTAAGATTTTTTTGTGTTTTCGACCTCACTTTACTAAAACCGCCATAACTCCCTTAATTTGCACTGACATTTAAATTTGAGGATGCCGTTGGAAAGAGCTTTAAATTGTCTGCTCATTTAATACCCAACAAATTATTGGTCTAGAACGGATTTCGGTACTAACAATTTTCGGAAATTCGAGTTTTAATATTTTTGGTCTGAGAATAGTAGCTTCCTTTTCTTTGAAAATTTGCTAAAAGGAATCAGAGTGACATGAAACCTAAAGAAAACAATCAAATTGCTCTCCGTCCAGTTTTGTTGGTTGAAAAAATCAGTCTGCTCCAGAATGGGAGTAATCTTGTTGGAACTTGCTCTTTTGGCAGTGTGATATACCTACACATTGAAAATTTCGGACTGAAATTGCACATTTGTCTATCGTTGGAGGTGGAATAGTTCACAAAATGTATTTAATAAGATCTGAAAGAAATGTTATGTAATAGATTTTATGGTAAATAATTAATATCTGTGTCCATTTTTGTGTCCCCGCTTCCCACTCTCAACCTCGGCTTGAGACCCTCAAACCGGAAACGAATAGCTTACTTTAATCATACTTAACAAACCTCTATTTGAATCTCGATATCCTATCAGAATAATGTATACAGTATAATGCTCTGTGGTGAAAAGCTGGATTCAAATCTACACTTATACTCCCAAAGAAGTTGTATATTACCAATTCCAATGTCCCCGACCGAACTTCGCGTCTTGGTTGGATGAATCTCAAATCACCTGACAAAACAGGTTGGTTCAAGCGTTACCCAAGTTTAGAGGAAAGTTGAGTGCTTGAACTGGTTAATGCGACACCTTCCGTTTGCCCGCTCTTTCGTCTTGTCTAGCAAATAATCTTGATTTGCTGCTTCAACTTCCTTGTAACGTACCATGTCAATCACATAAATGATGATTGTAAGGTTCTGGTTTACATCTTACTAGTGCCTTAAGGTTGAGTCTCGTTTGAATGGTGACAATATAGCACCAACACCAAAATTCGTTTATATCTGTAACAGATGGGTTTGAAGTTTTTTATTGTGGACGTCTGGTGGGTTGAAACAAGGTCCAAAAACTGGGTCCCCCACAATCACCGCACGTCACCATTGTTGTCCAGGATGCGCAGCACTCCAATGATTTGATGTTTGCGGAGTCTACTTTCGTGCTTGCCTGGGTGTTAATTCACCAACCCTACCCCAAGATCTCATTGTGGTCAACTGTTCGAATATACTGGGTGCATTTATTAAGGTCCTTGGGTTATTTTGTTCTGTTGAGTCTGCATTAATTTAGCTTTTTGACTTAGAACTGGCCAAAATCGTCCGTCTGTCCGTTACGCTAATCTATGTATAAGCTAATTTCTATGCTAATTACACTATGAAGCTACGAGTATAATTTGGCATGTAGTTTCCTTAGGACTTACAATTTAAGCAACATAGGTCCGAGATCAGCTGAGTAGCTCCTAAAGCTAATTTCTATGCTATTCACACTATGAAGCTGTAATTTGGCATGTAGTCTTCTTAGGACTTGAACTTGATGCTGCCCAGGCCCAGGATCAGCTGAGTGGCTAAAACATGTAGAAATTTAGTCGTAGGACTCAAGACGAAAGGGGAGGGGGGGAGTTCGGGGGGGGGGGGGGGCAGCCGAGTTTTTCTTGGTGCATCCCCAAAGGTCCAAACAGGCTTCATCACTTGCTGATAAAGCAGCTCTTTATGGTGAACTGAGAGCTGGTAATGTCTCCCTAAATTTCTATTTAGTGTTTTTGTATTTCTCTTGACATGCCCTGTCCAGGTGCAGTATTTGGTGGAGCATTTGTAGTATTTGCGTGGGGTATTGTTTTGAGTTTATATGCACATGACATGTACACATACATACATTGTATGATATTGTAAGGAATTTATGAGTTGATTTCGTCTCGTCTAGCCATAACCTCCAGTTTTTAGGTTTTGAACATGATCCCTAAGTTGAATTTGCTGATTGAGACCTCAATGGCTCAACTCAAATGTTACGTATGTACTGCAATAAAATCTTAACCCAATAGTTATTACACAATATTGTGATTGGGGAGTGTTAAGCTGGGTTCACATGGTCGCGTAATCGACGTAAAGCGCAAAAGCGTAATCGACGTAGGTGGCGAGGGTTGGAGGCGCGTAAAAGCGTTTTACGTCGGTGTTCGTTCACATGGTGGCGTAACGCTTAGGTGCGCAAGAGGCCAATGCGCAATGCACCCTTGTTTTCCCGCATTTTTCGTTATTCCGTTGTTTGAGTTTTCCCGCGTTGTTTTATTCTACCCGCCAATTTCATCACATCATTTTTCGAGACTGGTAATGGGTACCTACATATAACATTATTATAAAATGATATTGGTTATTTTCTTGTCACCCACAAGTACTTCATGATCATGAGCCACAGATGAACCTACCTACAGTGATGAACCTACAGTTGCCGGAAGATGTGGGAGATCAGCTGTGACGGATCCGCCATTTTTACGTCGACGTAAAAGCGCAAAATATGATTTTCCAATACGCTCGCGTCAGAACTCGGCGTAGACGCTTCCCCGCCCATCAACTAGCCGGTAGCCAATCAGGAGGCTTTACGCTTTTACGTTTTACGCCATTACGCGACCATGTGAACCCAGCTTTACACGAAATATGACGTATTCACGTCAAAATCGCTACGAAGTTCATTTGGATTTTGAAAAACTTGACAATCATACCTTCCT
This sequence comes from Stenodema calcarata, assembly GCA_963920205.1. NCBI lineage: Eukaryota > Metazoa > Arthropoda > Insecta > Hemiptera > Miridae > Stenodema > Stenodema calcarata. The sequence goes on from OY986051.1 coordinate 3,905,214, forward strand.
CATTTTAATTTGGTTTGCTTTTAGGCGGCTCTTAATGTGATTTCTTTGCGTTTCAATTGTATCAAGAACGAGACGACAAGATGAGATTCTACTGCTGCCGTATCGCTTCCGTAGAAAACATGATTGAACCGGAAGCAATACGATATTACCGAAATTGAATAAGAGGGAAGGAGGAGGCTCTTCCCAAAAGAAATTGGATTTACCGAAGAGTGACGCTATGAAAATGATATCGAATGAAAAGCCAGAGTTGGTTGTCGGATGAATGTAAGTTCGCACCCGTATACACTTTTTCTGATAACAGAACGGTAAAATTGTTTAGGTATTTGCTCCTTCGTATGATAAAATCGAAGCTAAGGAAAACACTCAGGCTCACGCCATATATACGTCACGTAGCGTAGCAGCACTTGGGAGGGTCGGTAGGAAAGTAAGTCACTTTTTTTGGAAGAATCCCCACGCGGAATACCGCTGGATCTCTTGAAAGGTGAAAAGAAACAGGTGCCTCTCCGCCTGTCCTTGACAAAATATATCACGCGAACGCCGATCTAGTGTCGTTTTGCGCCTTTTTCTCTTTGTCTTTCAACTGTATTGGTGTCCTCGGCTTCTAACGCCGTCCTAGTTAGTTGAGTGAAGGAGAGAGCGACAGAGAACGAATGAAAGGGTTGTTCCGAGGGAGTAGGAGGTCTCCAGGATTTGGCGCCTCTGAAACCGGGAAAGCTTCGATGTCAGTCGTTGAATTGTGTATGTCACTTTGCCACCCTTCCTCTCTCCTCTATTATTTACTTTAACCCCCACTCCGCCACGTCCCTTTCTCGACGTTCGTTCCCTTCAACCCTTTACCGTTAATGTTAGTGTTACTCATCCCTTATCAATCTTCCAGCATTACATTTTCGACCTAGTGGAAAACAGAGGGGTTGTAGAACCATCCAGCCAAGTTTGGTTTATAAATTCCATTATTTTTTGTGATTGTTAAGACAACTCTAGTTTTGATCCATTTCCGTAGCACCTGATTCGTTTTGCGACTTTCAAAATGTTTCAACCTCCAAGAATTATTACAGAATGATTTTATTTTTTATTTTTTGCACCAATTAAATCCGCAAAAAGTGAGTGAAAATCCATTTTCTTTATGAAATACCTAACAATACATGCTCAAACATTAAAAAAAAAAAAATAAAAAAAAATAACGTGACGTGATTGAGTACGAAAGTTCTGCTACCGAGATGGACCTGCGCTTCATCCCTGACGTCATGTCGAACACGTAAGCCCATTGAATGATCAGGTGAAATATTTTCGAAAAATTAATTTGTTTGATGACTTGGTGTGGTGATTCGTTCAACCTTGTTTAGGAGCCGAAAGAAAGCTGTACATCGATACCTGACTTCACGACATACAAACCGAGATCGTTTGTGAACTCAGCGTTGCAACAAGGAACTGTCCGGTTGACGTGGGACGAAACTGATTTGAACCGAGTGGAATTCACTAAAGATTTAGCTGGTGGAGAGAAGATGAATGATGATGATTTGGAAGCTTACATCGCAGCTGCTTCAGATAGCGGTGTAGAAGGTGAATCACGAGGATTTCAATAGGTGTATTCAATCCGAGAACACTCCCACGTACTTGTTGGTTGTACCAATCATGGACCTCCACCTCCAACCGTGGTTTCCCATTTACCTTATTTCCATTACCTGTTATTTGGGGATATCGTAGTTACAGAGAATCCACTCATGAGCGCCCCAGAGATTTGAATTTGGTTTCCAAATTTTACTGATTACAGCAAAGGTGTCGACGGAAACGAAGGACACTGATCGTCCAAAGCAGATAACGACGATAATCCAATTTCCAAATACAAAGCTCAGTTGTCTTCTGTGACGGGCGATACTAAAAGTTTATTATTAACTCGTAGTTGTGTTGCTGACTACATTGTTTACCCTCTTTTTCTCATACTGTACAGCTCATCCGCCACTAAAGGAACGTGCGTCTGGTTATCATGAAACTATTCTATAAAATCTGACGATTCCAACGAGCGGTGAACGATTACCGTGGGATGCACATAGACGGAGTTACAATTACTTAGCTACGGATTGGTTGTACCTACTTAAAAATCGTATACGCTTGCATACGAGTCTGCAACACATTGGGACATTTTATATCTTTAATTTCCACGTTAGAAATTAACACAAATGCTTAGCAATGATAGGATGTAAGCGAAAATCATTAGAATATCAACTCAAGTAAAGACATAATATGCCAATATGTTAGGTATAGCTTCCAGTACTTGATGATCACAAAATAGAAACTGAAGGAAATACATCATGCTACAACTAGCGTGCCAGTTTCGAAACTCAATCCATAAACCACACTTCTGCTTCCTTATCTCCTCTATATTTTTTGAAAAGACCTATTAGCTAGATGTCACAGGAAATGGGCTATTAAAAGAGCTTCGTAATTTTTAGTATATTAGGTACCGACACTAGTGGAAACATTCTCGATACAGTTATCGTCAGTCCAACTCAATTATAGCTAAAAATATGAATGAATATCGTGGAATCAACAAAATCGATAAAAGTGAAAATAGTGTGGTTGTATGAGAAAAAGTGCCAGTCCTACAGTTCGAAGAGTGTGCGTATTTTTGGAATAAAATATCAGATATTCTACTCAATCTACTCTTTAGTTTCTACATTATCGAAAATTGTCAACAATTTCAACCACACAAAATTTATTTAATCCTGGTTTATCAATAATTGATCTTGAAAAATCTCTAATTTCAATAATTTGAATTTCAATGAATTTTGTGTGGTTAAAATTGTTGACAATTTTCGATAATGTAGAAACTAAAGAGTAGATTGAGTAGAATATCTGATATTTTATTCCAAAAATTCGTACACTCTTCGAACTGTAGGACTGGAACTTTTTCTCATACAACCACACTGTTGTCGTGTACCCAATCGTTTCGTGGTTTTCTGTACGGTCTGCTCAATTTATAGAACGTTATTTGTTAGTCTCCCTTGACATTCAAAGCTGAGGAATGGATTCAACGTTTGCAGGATTGTTTACAATTAAACACCGAGTAACGCGTTTGATGAGGCCATTAGTGATACTGAGATCCCTTCTACCAGCAAAAACATTTTCTATGCTCCTCAATCTCAGCTTTTCTCGAGATCGTTTATTTTGAAAATACTTTAGAATTAGTTAGAGGGTGGGATTCAGTCATTATGCGACATCCTCTTAATTTTCTTCACCTTATTAAAGTCTGGAACTTCCTCTGAGACGTTTAAAATTCATTCCAACCAAATACAAATTAATATTTTCTCTCGTAGTTCCCCTGGATGAATATAACCGTTTATTACGTCTAATTTGGTTTATTGTCGCCCCCGTTTAAAAGCTCTTCTCTAGCTTTCGCTCCCCAAACTTTTCTTGATATTAAAGCAAAGGCTCCGGCGATACGGTCGCCAACTGGCAAAAAGCGTAATTTATGAAGGGTAAGGATCCCAAGCCGACAGTGAAAAGAGACGAAACGAGCGGTGGGAAAAAGAAGGAAATTGGATAGTTGTAGCTTGTGAAGGGCATAATTAGAGGACGGGTAAGGGGGACTGAGAGCCATGGGAGCCCGACTGGGGAATGAGACTGACAAGGGAGATGGCAGGAAAGGGAAGGGACCTTCCTTTTTCACCGAGGCCTTATTAGGTGGAAAACGCTCTTCTCCTTAGATGACGCGAATGAAAAATCTTACAATATCACGGGACACCCCCCACTACCCACTACCCACTCGCACTCCTTCCTGCTCGTACCTGTGTTCCATAGCCAGCGCTACTCAACGGTAATGACGCTCCCATCTACTTTAAGACCTCATTGAGGATGCTACTCTAATGCGCCGTCTCTCTAACGAGGGTAGGCCTTTTTTATTCTGTGCATTTTTTTTCCTTACCATCCACTTGTATTCGTAATGAAAAATAACACCAAACACGTACGTGTATGTAGTAGCAGATACACATATAAGTATTGTAAGGACTTTTTTCTAACTAAATATTAATCTACTTAGATTTGATGAGAAAAGAATTTTTATGTTTATGATTCTACTGCTACCGTTGAATTACAATTTAATAGGGAACGCCAGTGTGTCAGAGAATAATTCTTTGATGGTCAAAAATCCCAAATTGGTGCCTCTTAAGACATGTAAAACGAGTAATTTTAAACGAGAAAATTTGTGTTTAACCACCAGATCGAACTGAAGAACGGCGAATTTGAACTTTTCCCGCTCAACGTGGTTGGACAGGGTTGTAGTTGATACAGCTGCTGATAGGGGCGGGCAGGGTTGGCTTTCATGCACCGCTTTCGGGAGCCAATCAGAGAGCGGTTTACAGATCCGGTTTAAGTACTGCTCTCTAATTGGCCTGGTAGGTAGATGACGTAAATTGCTTCCCTCTTCCCGCTCAATACGACTTCAAACCTCACCAGAAAAGTAAGTAGTATTTCCTTAAAAATGGTTTTACCACTGAAGGTGAGTTCTTCTCAGGAAATAAATTTTTAAAAAACCACTGTCATTCCCTATTGCTACTACATACCTTATACATAGGTAAATTCTGGTTTTTGACCACAATTATTTCCTGAAGGGGAATTTCCTCCGGTGTAGGAGCAGGTAACCTCTGTAGCCAAGGCAAAGCTACGCTACAAGGCGGCCTATCTCTTGAGGTGAAATATATCTACCCCTGTATGGGAGCAAGTACTTTCTGAAGGGAAAGCAGGTAGGTACACCATACAGGTTGGGGGAGCGAGTACTTCTTGTGAAGGAAGAAAACCGCTACACCACAACACAGGAACAAGACTTAGTATTCCCTTAGGAAAAACCTCTACACTGCATGGGAAGGAGCAAGTACTTCACGAAGGAAAACAGCTAAACATTCATGAAGGAGCGAGTACTTCCCCAAGGGCACTGTATTAGCTGCACTGTATTATTTATGAAGAAGACTAAGTACTTTCCGATGGAGAACAGCTTCGCTTCATACACCGAAAACAAAGTACTTCCCAAACAGAAAACAGATACACTGTGTAATGGAGACAAAGGACTTCCAAAGGAAAAACAGCTCGCTTCACAAATTCTAAGGTGTATAAGAAATAGATATAGACAAGACTAGTTTTAGGGAAGAAAGGAGCAAGACAAGAAGTCAGGTGGAAGAGTGATTTGACCTGGGTCTCCTTACAAGAAAATCCCAGGTCTCCTTACAAGAAAATCCCTTAGCCCCAGCCAACGCCCTGATCTGCTGGTCCGTTCCTTCCGCTTTATTCATTCAAAAAATTAAATACCTATGTGATATTTGACAAACGTTTGTTAACACGTATATACATGGAGACTTGTAGGTTTGAAATAGCCGCTTCTAGTCGTGTTAGCACCGATTTTAATATCAAGGTTGTTATACAACTTAAACTAAGAATGGCATATTATTATGTCGTGCGTATTAAGATTCCTTGATAATAACGGAATGAACGTTCAACGTTCGCGAAGCGTCGTAACCACTTTATTTCGATACCGAACCTCAATAATCATACGACTTCTACTTATTATATCAATGGTTAATAACACTAGGTATTCACGAGGTGTTTGTGCCCATTCAACTACAAGTTTGCATATGCGCATTGCGCATCGTGATCACATTCTATACAGACAAATCACCAAACTGCGTAACCAGTGAAACCTGATTTCCTAATATAACCGGCAGAAAACGTTGGATATTGTTACCGGGCAGAGAAAAAGAGAATTCTGCCGTTCGTGCCTTTAAACAAGGGATAAGAGGTCAGCTGTAATAAAGAAGAGGCATAACAGTTACACGGGCTCCTCACGGAATCCAAACGGCCAGCTGCCATTTACGAACCGGCCCTTTCGAGGAATTAACTGAGAAAGCAAAGCTCCGCACTTAGAGACCCCTCATTGAACTTGTAGCGCGCAATCCACAATCATTATCCTTCATCCAACTTTCTCTGGCACGTACCTTCGGGTTCAGCTTTCTTTCCTTCACTCTCCAGCTCGTAGCAGCTGTATTCTTCTCTCTACGATACTTCCACACGACTTTTTTTTATTTTAATACAATTGGATTTATTGTCATCTCAAGCACTGTAAGGTAATTGGTTATATCAGTGGTATGAGGAACGTAGTACCAAGCTCGACGCTTGAGGGCCAATAAAGAGTTCGATTTTGTAATTTGAGTACAAGCGTTGCTGTATGATCGATTCCCCGGGTGATCCACTTCGATTTTCATTGTGGTAAGGTGAAAAAGGTAAGGTGTAAGGACTTCCTCACCTGATTACAGAATAGCTTCCTCACATCGTTACACCTATTCATATAAATGTATCATTCAACTTCCTGCCAAACATGCGAAACTATACAAGGTTTTCATAATGATTTTAAAATTGTGGTAATGATTAGAAACAAAATCCATTAAACGCTTGCATACGAGTCTGCAACACATTGGGACATTTTATGTCTTTATCCTGTGAATTAAGGTTTACTTTCAAAATTCACTTCAAAATGAACTCGAAAACACCTCTAACACCCAACTACAATTTCACGTAGCATTCCTATATATACGCCCTAATAAACCATGGTACATTAAACACACATGTTGTGATATTACAACTGTTTGGGTTGTAGTATCATTGTCTTCTACATTGTCTTCTGTTTAACTCAGCTTTCCGTGCATCCACGGTCGTGTGCAGGGCATGGAAATATTCGATAAATTGAGGGCTTTCCAACGAGTGGTGAACGATTTTCATGGGTTGGAAAATGAGGAAGTTACTTTTCGTCAACAGTTTTCGTGACGATTTTTTTGTTTGTGTGCCATAGCAAAGACATAAAATGTCAATAACATAATCATGTTTGCACACGTTCCGACTGAAATTTTTTAATATCATCAAATTTTAAATATTTAACATCATCCGTCTCTGTGGAGACATGCAGAGACATGAAGTTGGAAGATTAGGTTGAATTATCATAGACCAAACCAGTACAAATCCACAGAAAATACAGTGGAACCTCGATTAACCGTGGGTCGATCCAGTCTACAGTAACGTAATAGACCTAGCGAAAAGACATTCATGGATACTCTTTTACAAGCAGGTAAAATGTACTTTACACTTGAGTTAGGCCTAGACCGCCTATTAAAACGTGGTTTCTTTCAATAGATTATTCATTCCAACATATTTTTTAATCAGCGGCTTAACCGTGAATTCCCTTATACGTGGCTCCCTAGACCATAGAAAAGTTTGTAGCACGGTATTTCTCGACGTGTCACCGAGCCTTTGATAAAGTTTGGCATAAATGGCTGGTATACAAACTACAAGGTACTCTACCTCAGCAGTACTGCCACTTACTCGAATTCTACCTCTCGGGAAGGTATTCCAGATTAAAAGTAGAGGATGAATATTCACAACTTGAGAAAATCACAGCAGGCGTACCGCAGGGAAGCGTAGGACCCCTGCTTTATCTATTGTTCACGCAGGATGTGCCAATAACAGGAGAAACAACCGTAGCCGCGTTCGCAGATAATACTGCAATTTTAGCTGTTGCAGATTCAGTAGAGGAATCGACAGAAAAACTCCAAGAAGCCACCGTTGCTGTAATTGAATGGACGAAACAAAATCAACACATCTCAACTTCACGAATAAAAAGATCACCGATGTCATAAATAAGGTAGCTCTGAGATATGAGCGCAGGCTTCTTTGACATCCAAATCCAGCTACATGACAACTCTCAACAAATTCGACGCCTGAAGAGAACTAAGCCTCTGTACTGGGCCTTCTGGCCTGGCAATGAGTGACGACCCGTTTAAGTGCGGTAAAAGTTAATGGGCTCTCACCACGAAAAGTGTTAATTTATTAACTAAACAGTTAGTTACCTGATTTATCATTGTAACTAGTTGTTACAACTAGTTACAACTAGGAACAGCGAATACAAGATCATACCTGAAGAAAATTGGAGTTGAAGTGGAGGAAAGCTGCCGTTTCTGCCGGGAAGAAGAAGAGACAATCAATCACGTCCTATTATCATGCAGTGCCCTCAACCATCCACGACAACCACTCATCGAAGTAATAATTCAAGAATTGGAGCAACCTTTTTCCCTGACTACAATCGTCCAAACTGAAAACGCAGCAGTGTATCGTGCAGTGTTTGCATATCTGTCCAGAATAGAATTCAACCCATAATATAGGTCAATGATGTATATTATAAACTATAGTAAATTATAAGACTATATTATCAGAATGAACTAATATTTGTTATAGTTGGTTAATGGTCAATAAAGGCCGAGGCCATTAAAAAAAAAAAAAAAAAAAAACACTAGTTGTTATATTATCTTAATAAACGCAAGAAAAAAACTATTATTAATTTGAATAAATCATTCATTTCAACATATTTTTTTAATCAGCGGCTTAACCGTGATTTTCCTTGTCCGTGTGGCCCTTCTCTCAGCCACTACCCCGGTTTATCGAGGTTCTGCTGTTCATCAAAATCGGTTCAATAATTTCGTAGTTATGTACTTTACCGACTGTGTTTTCAATGGGATCAGCATGAAATTCATTCGTGTTTTATTCCAGGTCGTTTGTGTCGTTCTTTTGTTGGGATCATTGGACTGCACTTTGATTATTGACATTCAAGATTTTGAATGCTATATTTTACGTTAGCTTATTTGAACTGGTTATTACGAGCAATATTTCATTGAAGACAGCCGCCGTAGCAAAAAATTAATTGTCGGGTTGAGGTTCTTTCTAAACTCTGATGGCTCCACAGCGAAATCCTCCCCCATAGGGAATGAACCGTAGCGTATCGAAAGGACCTTGAAATTACTTGAGGCGAACAGGATACTCCTGGAAGTTAGTCAACGACGATCGTAGGGCTCGAAGTTGTTCCCTTGAACACACACGCAGCCGGAGCACTGAGCTCTTTGACTTGCGAGCGTTAGCCATAATCGAAACTGTAATATTATGGAAAGGAGTTAGACGTAAAGATAAACACTTTCGGGATCGTCTCGTTATTAGTTAGAGACGGTTTGTTGAGGGCGGCGAGGGCTCGAGAAGATCTTGATACAGAAACTTCACGAATGTAATTTCCCGACGGTGGTTTCCTTATTTATAGTAGTTGTGAAGTAGCAATGTCTCACTCTAAGTTCCCTGTAACATGATGCGGTTTAGTTGAAAATTTCTATTCGAATAGAGTTGTTTAGTAGTTGAATTTACCCAACAAAATGATTTCAAAGTAATGATTTATAACAGTTGTTCTACATAGTCAGTTGTGGTCAACAGTGTTATTTCGAATCCTGTACAATTTGGAACCCACCTGTCCGATCTTATGTCTAGTTTTGCTGATATTATAATTATATTGTTTACGTAAAACGTGGTCAGGGTGAATGAACTCCTATCGGTTCTCTCTGTGTTTGCGCTTACCTTATTGTCGACATTCCATATCTATAATTAATATTAATTATATATCATATAATTAACGCAATATAATATTATAATTATATAATTATAGTAATATTATATATTATAATATCTGTTTGCGGGGGAGAATTGACCAACACTAGTCGTTGTTATTATTTGTGTACTCAACCACAAACTACTCTACTCCTAGTAAAAAAAAACACCTCCTTTATTATAATATCAGATATTATAGATTCATATAATTAACGCAACTCCACCAAATATTATTCAAACATACCTAAAACCGTAGCTCGTTGCTATTTATCATGGTGTCAGTTAGGGATGGGATATCGAGGGCTCGATATCGATATCGGTATCGATATTGACATCGGAATAGTGGTATCGATACCAGGTAGATATCGGCTTCATAATATCGATATCAACCGATATATATCGATATCGGTTATAAAAACTCCTACTTCGTTTTTTTTTTAATTTCACCTACTTATTTTAATTTTATTTCCTTTTCTCCGAACATTTTTGCACTTGCAGTTCCTACCTAAGATACCAACTGGTCAATAATTTACCGTGGACAAAGTAGGTGATTCCATGGTAGAATAAATACGAAGGACTTGGAAATACGAAGTGGTTCAAAGTAGTGACATCTATATCTAGTGTTGATACCTACCTACAGCCTGTTGGTTCAAAATTCCTTTCTAAAAAAAAAAAAATTCTTCTGATTATTTTTCGGTCAGATCTTTATTTTTATTTATTTATTCATTTATTTTTGTTCCCGCCTTGATAGGAAAGTTAAATTATACACATGAATATGTAATACGGAATTTTTATTTCAATATGTTTCTAAACGAAAATTGGACAGAATACAAGAACGGCAAAATCATAAAAGAATTACAGGTAAATTTCGGGATTCAAAAAAAGAAGCGCTCATCGAGGCTCTCCAGGAAAAGTAACTTGGAGAGAGTTTCCCCCTTCAGCCTGTTCCGGTCCGAGGTGAGAATATTCCCCGCCCTTGAAAATAGCCTCTCTGATGGTACTGAGGTTGAGGCTGACTTCATGGTCAATTTAAGTTTCAATTTCAACAGGGGCTCAACACAACACAAAAACGCGGATACTTTTTAGCCAACAACAGCACGGAAACGGAATGATGCCCACAAGAAGAACTTCGCGGTTCGCCAGTGAAAGATAACAGTGAATCACAGTTTGTGATATCGACCCGATATCGGTTGTCAGAATATCGATATATCGATATTATCGCCAGTGCTGATATCGATATCAGAATATCGGATATCGGACGCTAGATATCGATATTTCGATACTATCGGATATCGATATCCCATCCCTAGTGTCAGTGTATATAGCCTGACAATTATCGTTTTACCTTTCCTTATTACATTATCTCTATCATTATCTATAGGTACCTTCTCTTGTGATTCCTCCATGAACAATGACACTATAGATTTGTGTTGGCCCGCGTTTAATTTTGTGTCTACCCATTTTTTCTATCTATTATTAATACAATCGATTTATCAAATTCGACCATACCATCTACTATATTCTCACATCATTTCTGGACCATCTAAAGCACATCTATCGTATTGTCTTTGCTGCTATCTACATCGTTCACTCCTTAGACTGAAGGCAGCAATGGAGAAGGGGACATTACCATTTCTAACCGTTTACTAGTAACAGGCCCCCTTTTCCAAAGAATTTTACTACCAAGTCGTCAGACTGAAATTCGTGCATCCAGTGTTTCAAGTGTTTAGTTTTGATCCACCAAGTACCCTAGACCAGTTACCACCAAAAATCTTGCTCTGGATTCATATTAGCATCGCTCTTTTGGAACTTCTTCTAAACAGCACCTGGATGAGAATTCCAACCAGTTTGGAACTTTTGGAGGACTAGGACTGGCTGTGGAGTACCACTGGAGAATATCACCCAGGACAAGACGTGTACTTAAAATATTATTTTCTAGTCATTACCATAAATATCTCTCCAGCAAGCATCTCTATCCTTCTGTGTTCATCATTATTTGTAAGTGTCCACATAAATTTGAAAAGAACAGTTACCAATTAAGTACCGAATATTAGTAACCCTGATACCTACTCCAAACACACTGCAATTCAACCCTCATGTGTTTCACCAATCAAAATATTGCCTTCAATTTGAGCACCCAGTTCCTGTGTCTATCACATCATTGTTCCTCAGAGTTGAGGTGGTCCTTCGAGAAGTAAGTTATACCCCCCAAAAACAACTCCGTTGTAAAAACTGGCCCGCCAAAAAACCTCAGCCGCAAAAAGGAATGATATCCATTTTGCCCGCCAGCCACATATATAGGATGCTCAGTGCTTCGCACCTCGCTGTTGAGTGTGCATGTAGAAACCTGATCCTCCTACCCCTAACCTCCACCGTCAATGTTTTCCTGTTCCCTGCCTCCTTCCCACAACCCCCTCTCACCCTTAGTCACCCTCGGTTTCACCTAATATGTTTCCTCTGTTACACCAGCAGGGAGCTTTACGCTTCTTTCAATGCTGTTGGCGGGAGCTTTTTGCCAGATGAACAAGCTAACATAACTATTACTGGTGGTCACGAGTAATCAGCGGTGGTACAACTGTAATGAAGTAATGCTTCAATTCAGGCTTGTTCATCTGGCAAAAAGCTCCCGCCAACAGCATTGAAAGAAGCGTAAAGCTCCCTGCTGGTGTAACAGAGGAAACATATTAGGTGAAACCGAGGGTGACTAAGGGTGAGAGGGGGTTGTGGGAAGGAGGCAGGGAACAGGAAAACATTGACGGTGGAGGTTAGGGGTAGGAGGATCAGGTTTCTACATGCACACTCAACAGCGAGGTGCGAAGCACTGAGCATCCTATATATGTGGCTGGCGGGCAAAATGGATATCATTCCTTTTTGCGGCTGAGGTTTTTTGGCGGGCCAGTTTTTACAACGGAGTTGTTTTTGGGGGGATATCACATCTTTTTGCATGGCTAGTTTTCGAGTGGTACTTATACAATACGGTTCAACAACTTATACAATACAAAAGTACCTACGAGGTAACTAGTAAATGTTTTCCTAAATGAAGTTTTATCCTAGTCAAAATTTAGTAAAAAATTAGTACGCCTACTAATTTGCCTTTTTGTTTCTTGTTTTTGTGACAAGAATAATTATTTTTTGGAAATTATTGTTTGTTATCTGAGATGTGTTTGAAAAATAAGTAGTTTTAAAATGTTTGCGAATTGGTTAAATATTAGTTTTAAAATTTTCGATTAATTAAAACAATCAACAATTTAAAAACAATTATTAAAATTTAATACAATTATTCTTATTATTAAATTTAAAAAAATAGAAAGAATTAGAAATTTGAATAAATTTGAATTAGAAATTTTTTGAAAATTGGTTGCATTTTTTCTTGGGGATTGTGCAAATTTTTGTTGTTGAGAATCATTACAATAATTGTAATTATTGGTGTCGAAGAGAAAGAGGAAAGAGAAAGTTTGCAACTGGTAAAACGCACGTTTTTATACCAAAAATCGCGAATAACTCGAGAACCGTTGGGAAAAGTGCCAAAGTGCGCTACCCTCATTCGAAAGCCCATAAAATTTCCTATCGATCCTTAAACAGGCGCCACTCTACGACAATTTTTCTGACCACCGTTCAACTTTGATGTTTTCGAAATGTTAGCCAAATCAGTAGATGTGGAATTTATTCACGTATTTTTGGCTGTGGATTAGTCAAATCGATTGAGATTTAGTTCAAAATTATTGAGAATATTCTAGACAACCTAGCGGACATTTTAAGACCAACCGCACCAATTTTCATCAATATTTGCGGCAGTTGTTGTTGAAAATAGAAAAATCACCATAACTCTTTTATTTTCCCCCTTAGGAAGCATTTTTTGATCTCAAATTAAGCAGTTTGAAAAGCTGAACACAACTAAAAAAGAAAATCTGAAAAAGCTTCAATTTTGAAGGAGTTATGACCATTTGAAATTCCTAAAAAACACTATTTCCCCCCTAATTGGGGGTGAAATGGGGGGAGGGAGAAAAAATGGTCAAAAGGCACTCCCTTGGAGCATAACAAACGTGTGTGCAAAATTTCAGCTCGATCCGATTCGTCTGCTGGGCTGTAGCCCCGTCAATGAACAACAACGAGAAGAAGAAGAAGAAGAAGAAGAAGAAGAAGAAGAAGAAGAAGAACACGAAAAACGTGAAAAATAGTGGTTTTAAAATTGTTATACCCCCGACACCTGATGTTCCCAAGAGCTGAAATTTGTTTTACGTCCTCACGTGCCCCTGGAGAGTTGGTGTACAAAAAATCAACTCTCGAGACACTCAGGGGACCGAGCTACGATAGGGTGAAAACCGCAACTTGTTCCGTCGCGTAATCAGTGTCTCAGTCGCTTCGGTTTTCAGCGCTTCGGTTTTCTTGGCGGGCGGGACGCTCCCGCGTCCCTAGATCTGAAATATTGTTAATCCTATTTCTATTGGACACGTGTGGAAACCAACCCTGCAGGTCTGTACAATGTATGTCATATTTGTTGGTCCTTCGAGCCGGATTAATAAGTTAACATATGTAACATACTTGATTGTGTTACTTTGTTTTTACTGTTGGATTGTTCTTCTTTGCTATTAGGTACCAGTTTACTACGTTTCTTATCCCGATTGGAATTTTTTTATCATTTTATTAGACCTAGGATTGACATACACTATAAAAACATTGAATTAGGTAATAAAACATATCTTTCTCACATCGTAAGAGCAACCATATGCTAGTCAACTATATTAAAATGACTTAGGAGAATGAATTACTTTTATGAGAAAGAATGATGCAGCATTTCCATTCGCTTTGTTCAACTGTTTTTGATTGCCCTTCTTTGACAGTTTAAATTATCATTTTCCTCCCCAAAAGACTTTCCATAAGTCAGCTCTTTCCATAGAGAGCGATGGCACCCCCCCGTGAGTTTGATGACGGGCATGAAATGGGAAAGCAATAATAGATATAAAGAGGTGGTATGTCTGCGTAAGCCGCGTCATAAAGCCTGAAAGTCATTTCTTCCTCCCGCAGTTGGACGATCAAAAACAAAAAACAGAGCACGAACGAATTGAAATATCAGTGCTCCGTGACGAGGCAGCGCATTTTTATGGAACTGAAAGGAAAATATTGCTCCTCTTGCAGGCTTCAAGGTATTTCCAATTCATCAACGGGGAGCAGGATGATGGAGCGGGGGAGTGAGAGAGAAAGGTGAACCGCATATCATGCAATTCGAATTTGATTTCGTTCCCTTTATAAGAATCACCTTTCGGAAAAGCTCGTTGTAAAAGAGGATCCTTTCTCACCCTCACTTTTCTCCTTAATGCACTCAATTTAACAGAGTGGCAGTTAACCTACTCAGATGTTTTCCATCGGAGGTTCCGGGGGGAAGTTGGAGTCGGTTGCCGCGCGGTCTCGCCCTACTCGGAGTTATCGACCCACGGTGGAGAGGGGAGTGGGGTTCTCATTATACAGGGCCTAGCACACTTGGGTTACTACTGCTTCGTCTCCACCGGCCTGGAGATATTTCCTATTCCCTGTGCTGGTAGGTTGGCTATTTCCTCGTTGAACAGCAGAAATAGTTCGAAGGTGACCAGAGAACACGATGTACAGTGGTTCCGACCCCCCGAAAACGTGATCAAAACTCAATTTTTTCATATTTTTCTACTGATTTGAAAATGTTATCCTGTAATATACCGTTCTTGAAACACCCTAGCCTGCCAACGCTTTCCCAAAAACGTTTTGTTATTGCATCGATTTGTATTTGTATTTTTTTCTCACTTTCAAAATGAGGAGAGCTTTGTTGATTGGAAATCACAGCCACCATGTCGATCCGAAGATGAGTAAATTATCTGTAAAGTACGGTTTTCATTGATATTTTTTCAAATTAGGTCGAAAAAATCGTTTAAAAAAATCTTGCGCTCTAAAATTGGTCGAGAAAGGTATAAAGAAAGTTTTCAAACCAGTTCCAGGTGCTACTAGTCGCTACATTGGCTTGTAGGTCAATATTTCTGATCCAAAGTCCGTATCTCTGCGCATAAGTTTGGGATGCTTTTCGTCCACGTCAAGACCAATGTCTAGAGACGGAAGAGGAGCTCCCTTCTACCCCCCACCCCCCTTCTATACATATTGATTATTGATGTTTAATTTATTACACAGATCGTCAAATAATTGGGTTCTGCTTGTTCTTGAGCATCTTGTGGTCATCTCCGAAGTAATTTTCTGCGAGAATCTGTGTCCGAGGTCAAAATTGTCTTATCACGTCTGAGTGTTGAGATATTTGAAGTTATGTACACGAAAAATGGCTAATTTGGCTATTGTTGAGGGTAGATACAGACTGGACCAAAACGTTTCTACTTTTTTCTACACTTTACATCATCTAGTGCTACTAATTCCCTTTAAAATGAGACTTTGAATGATACTGTAAGATGTGATGATTAACGGGCATTGAGGAAGGCAGCAAGTAGCGTGACCATGCGTATTGACATCACTTATTACTGCAGTGGTGAGTTGATGTTGAATGGTTGCATTACTTGACTTTTCGTTCATTTTTGGGGTTCATGCTCGTCTAATAGTGGTATCTATACCACTATAATATAGTGGTATAGATACCACTATAATATAGTGGTATAGATACCACTATATTATAGGCCTTGTAGCATCTGTCAACGCAGCTCCTACAGGTGAAGAAGTAGAAGGATCCAGTGTTGCTCAGATGATCCAGGCACAGATTGTAGAGTCGCAAGTCACCCAGCATGTTCAAGTCGCGCAACTTCAAAGCTTCTACTCACGAAATACAAGCGGTGCTTCACCACTTGTATCTACATCTCCGATGATTTTGCGTCCAACTACTTACCACTACTTTAATCATGCCGGCTACTCCTGTCACTTTGGGTTATCTATGACCTCCGCGAAATTTTTAGAATCTGACCACAGATTCGTAGTTAGTAGCCTCGAAAACCCACTAGTGTTTACATGGTTTAAAAATTGTGTGATTAAAACGGGTTTGCTTAACCCAGTAGAAGCTTTCCGTGTCTTCTCCTCACCTTAAAATCGCCTTAACCTCTGAATAAAAACCTTCTACAGTACCATTCAAAGTCTCATCTTTGGAAAGTGTCATCAATGTCATATTACATCATCTAGTTCTACTCCATCATCTAGTTCTACACGAAAAATGGATATTTTGGCTATTTTTGAGGTTATTAGCAGATATTATTTGTCCCCTGATGTTTCATTTTTCCTTTGAGGTTTTCCGATTCTCAATATATTCAAATAACAGTTATTGGAAAAAATAGAAAAAATGCCCAAATTCAGTTACTGAATGGACATTTTTTCTATTTTGTCCAATATTTTCGATTCAACATCAACAATTTGTTAATAACTATTAATGAAAACTTCGAGATAACCAATAATACACTCGGGTCTGATATGAAAAGTTCAGGTAATCAACGAAAAACCCGAAAAATGTCACTTTTTGACCATTTCTGAGTCTCAAAAGTGAATAAAAACATGATTATTGTAATCAACGCACTCAAAAACATATTATTAAGGCCTACTCAGTTTGAAAGCAGAAATGATACAATTATAGTCGCTAGGAGTTTGGATCACGTTTTCGGGGGTTCTGGACTACTCTGCGGTCCAAGGATATGAGAATGAAACATTTGGTCTCAAACTCGAATTGCATGGCTCGGCCCAGTTGGTGTGAATGGAAAAGTATGCTATTTCATCTCAGGAACACATTACGTGTAGTTTTGAGTGTTTAAAAGAAAGCACACGTACGCATGCGGAGGTAAATTATGTCAACCAATGTGCACATCTAAGTTTTAATTGCTATTTTTCACATTTTGGTTCATTATCTTCGGCAATGAACCATTGGAATCGATCAAAGAAATAATTTTTTTACCCCCCCCCCCCCTCCCCACCCTCAAAATTTGAGGGTTGACGTTTCAAGATACGTAGATTCAGCTAACTGGGCAAAGTGCCGTGGCGTACGGCGGACGGAATTAAAAACCCCAGAATTGTATTGGTACATTTTATTTGTAATTACTTAATTCATAATCTCTATCATTTAGTTTCTGCACAAAGAAGATAATAAACCGGTGTGTCAAGAATTTGCGTCAAGGCTCCCAGCAACTTCTACTAGCCTTCAGGGAATTGAATTGTTGCTTGGGATTCAGGACCCTGTGACAGCGTTCGAAAGTGAGCGGTGAAACACTGGAGGCAAGCATGTGGGATTCCCGAGAATGGCTGGCGGGAGTGGCAGGCGAGAGTGGCTGGCGCGACCTGATGGCAAGGGAGAGCGGGTGGCGAGGGAGGATGGCAAGTGAGGGCGGGTGGTGAGGGAGGCAGGCGAGGGCGGCCGGTGAGGGCGGTTCGCAAGTGAGGGCGGGTGGAGAGGGCGGCCGGTGAGGGCGGATGGTAAGTGAGGGCAGGTGGAAAGGGCGGCCGGTGAGGGCGGATGGCTGGGGTGGATGGCGAGGGCAGGCGGCTGTTTCATATGGGGAATTTATGGGGCGCAAGACACTCTGCCACCGATCTATTGTGACGAGGTGATTAGCGACTTCTACATTCTGCTACCTGTGTGAACGTGACATTCTGCCACCTCCCTGGAACCAGTGACAGCGACTCACTTTGCTCAGTAACTGGCAGCTAGACATGGCGGAACAATTGAGAGTTGTGACCTCACGCGTAGGTTCGCAAATACTGTACTTTGAGTGTTTTCGCTACACGAAGCATAGAACCTATAAAAATGGGAACATTTTGTGGAGGTGTTCGTTTACCCGCAACGGTGTCAGGAGCTGCGATAGTGCTCTGACTACCAATTGTTCTACGTCTGCAATCATCAGGGTATCGACAACTGAACATTGCCATGATCGCCCAAGTCAACAAGAAAGAGAGCTTGAAGACGTAAGTGCCACCTTTGGTTTATAGAAGGACTTGATTATTCCCCCCATCAACTGATTAGTACCATATGGATTAGTTGAACATATAGATTAAGTGGACGTGGTTGCGGAATAAAAACATCCCCCAACAAACTGATTAGTACCATATAGATTAGTGGGACATGTAGATCAAGTGGACGTGGTTGCGGAATAAAAACATCCCCCAATCAACTGATTAGTACCATATAGATTAGTTGGTCATAAAGATCAAGTGGACGTGGTTGCGGAATAAAAACATCCCCCCAATCAACTGATTAGTACCATATAGATTAATAACTGATTATTATTCGGTATGACATTTGCGAATATGAAATGAACGAATTGAGTTTCCACTTTCTGAACGTCATGTGTTTGTATCGTAGATACTAAGAAATGTAAAGAGCTTTTTCTTAAGACCAAACCTTTTTCTTCGATAATACGTATTATTCTAAGTGATAGGTATTTTTGTATGTTTTGTATTTGTGGTGTTACATTGTTGTTGTTAGACACCTTTATGTTCCTGTTGTAACTGGTTGCCCAAATAAATTAATGGTAATAGCAGCTTGAGAGCGGTTATATTTCCCCGTTATTCCTTGGTGAAAGAATGTATAACTGTTCCCCTCGGAGAACAGTTACAGAGAACGGTTACATTTCCCCGTTATTCGTAGGTGGCAGAATGTAGAACTTTTCCCCTCGAAATCGGTGGCAGAATGTAGGGTTTGAAAAAAGAGCTTAACGGATTATCGGTGGCAGAGTGATGATCGCCAAATTTATGAGTAACTCTATAGGTACCGTAGCCCACTTGTCGTCATCGGACGGATCGGATTTTCCGAGTGTGATTATGAGTGAACGTTCCCAAGAAAACCCCTCTTTTCTATCACAACTCAACTTGTATTAGTGACAGAACTAATAAAAAAAAAAATATTGTAAGATGCAGAAAATTAGTACGAAAATAGTATGTCAAGGTGGGTAGTACATTTCTTAAATTCGCTAGAAAAAAAATATGATTTTCCTACATTTGCCCTTCTGCCACCGAAAGCACAATTAAATATCACCATGAAACTTGATTGACTGATTCACTTGACATTTTCGACGTATTTGATTTGAAAATTGCTCTTCTTGAAGGTCCAGTCGAAATCAAATATACCTAAACCTCAATTCGATATGAAGTCAACATTTTTCGATTTTTTCGACGTATTTGAGTTGACAATTATTGCTCTTCTTGAAGTTCCATTCGAATTCAAACGAACACCTCGATTCGATTTGAATTCACATTATTTCGTTCTCAAACGTCAGTATTTTGAAGATAATGAATACGTTCTTCATGTTAAGTCTGCTCTAATGTGATATTAGAATTCGATATCGCAATTCTGACTTCACCGTCGTGTTCAGCGATGAAATGTCCAAAAGCCGAGGGTGGTATTGGGGGGGGGGGGGGTCACCCAAAAAATGAAAGTCTGACAAGTGACACCTCATTAAAAAGGTTTTTAGACGCAGAATAAGATGGTCAGAATTGCTATATCTTATTCCGTTCTCAAACTGGAGCACTTTGAAGAAACGTGGTTGATACTTGAGATGTTATTTAATGGAGACATTTGACATAAAACCAGCAATTTCTTCGAAAATTTGCTCTTATAGCCATGCTGCATGACTGTGGATTGTTTTTCTTTTATTATTGTTCAATCTAAACTAGAAACTTAAGCCCACCAATTTTGTGAGGGGTTATATTTGGTTTCTCCGTAGATTCCAGTATGGGTCACTTTTGAAAATTAACCAAAATACTCTACGCGTCGTTCAGCTTGACGGTGCCCGCATGTCGACCATTCTTGGGTCCTTATGATCATGAATCCATTCAAATTTAGTTACTTTTCCCATTTAAGAAAAATGTGTATATGCCGCCCTAAATGTCGAGAGCTAATGAATGTATCTACCTTCAATTTATTATTATTCCGCATTCGATTGAGTCGCATAGTCTGTCTTTGTTGGTTTGTCATGTTTATTCTATTTCCAATCGAAAGGTCAACCAGGCCAACTCTGGTCAACTCTTCATGGAGGTTATTTCAGAATATCCGGCTCCCATCTGTCAAGCAATTTATAAACACACAGGCGTTAGGGATAATATTTAGTTTAGATCAATTCAGTTTTAAATTCTTTATATTTTCATCATATTTAATCAAGTATACATACGAGATCAAAGGTAAAATGAGCTACATAAATTACACGTATATTTAATTCCATTAATTACAGTAGGAATTAATAATCTAGAACCGTCAAGATTTGCATGAAATGTGGTGAATGTAACAAGGGTTGTCCAACTTGAA
The DNA here is from genome assembly GCA_963920205.1 of Stenodema calcarata. Taxonomy (NCBI): domain Eukaryota; kingdom Metazoa; phylum Arthropoda; class Insecta; order Hemiptera; family Miridae; genus Stenodema; species Stenodema calcarata. The sequence continues at coordinate 3,925,903 of OY986051.1, forward strand.
TGCTTCGACCACAGAAACCGTATCCTTGAGTAACTTCTCATTTTGAGTTATCTTGGGAAACATCTAACTTGATATTTGATTTACGTCAGATTCGAATAAACTTGAAGGAATAAACCAAGGATTGTTCGACTTTGTTGAAACTTTGAGAATTATAATATCAATTCAGGGGTGTTTAACGCAAACCTATATTTAGGGTCGTTTGGCTTTAGTCAAAGTTCAGTTATGTACCTCAAATAGTCCTAGTCCCGAAATTCTAAAACTTCCAGAAACAGGTGGTTGTATTAGTGGAGAATATGTTCCTGAACGGACCTATGCTACGCACGGGTTACTCGGCCAGTTTCTGAACAATTCGTGGTACTCAGTTTTTGAACTAGAATTATTTCAATCTGAAAGTCATCCCCTCCTACGTCCGTGATACTTTCAAGTGTACCTAACCATGATCCGTTTCAATTTGTACTGATGCGAAGAGGCGGTAGCGGTGGGAAATTCTACGGCTGGTCGATCACAGCTACCTTTAACGCAACCATTTACCCGGACGACTTTTCCACACTATACTCCCCAACAGGTACACACTTTCTACAGCCAGAGACAGCTGAAGCTTATTCAAGTTTATTTTCTTCTCATTCGATCGTTTCTAACGTTCCGTTTGTCACTACCTACCTATGCAATTATATCCATAGCTACATTTAAACCTTTAAATCTATTTTTTAATTACGTTACTAAGTCTTACCAAATCCCAAGAAATAGTGTGTGGAACACGAAAAAACAATATCAGTAAGATGATGATCAGTTAAGATACAACCCAACGCTGATGAAATATGATGATGAAAACACGAAGTAGAACTGCTGAGTTGGTCAACTAACACACTCCATGGCACTCCGCCAGGGGTCAGAGCTGTTACTTTGATCTTATCTGCCGCACCCCTTTGTCCGGAGACCGAATGCTAGAGATCATTACCACCATTAGCATGCAAATACGTGGGACCTACAACAACTGTAAGAAGTTACTGATTAATGATTATGTGACTGATCATTTTTCATGGTTTTCGGTTCATCATTTTCAATAATCATTGGAATCGAAAAAAAGAACGTGATACAACATTATTATTAAAATATTCAAAATACCAACGGTATCGATTTTCAAACAAATAGATTTTGATGTATTGTTCAAGACCACCAAGTGCACACGGAGCACATAGTACGAGCAGCCGTTCGTTCACAATAAGCGCTTGAACGTTGAACCGAAAACAATTCACCAGTGTGAAATAGGGATGGCAATAGATAATAGATTTTCTTCAAAAATCGATGGTTATAACCGATTACAAAGCCCCACACATGGAAAAAAAAAATCAAATTCCGGAGACCAGAATAATGTATTCTTGTGTAATTTTCGAAGCTGAATCCGAATCTGACGTCCAAAAAAGTCGTATACCCTCAAATTTATTTGCTTGGGGAGTTTTAGGGAGGGAAAAGATTAACCATAATTTCCAAAACACGATGGTGAAGTGAAAATTGGATATCTTATTCCGTCAAATGAAAAAAATATCAACTTCCGGAGCCCACAATATTGAATTTTGTGAGAAGCCTCCCCAGAAGCCTCCTCTTACTTACTCTAAGTTACAAAGTTACTTACAAAGTTACTCTTCATGCAGTGTTGTTTCCTTTTCTGGTTGAGAGCTAATAACCTGATTTCACATCTTTGTCGCGGCTATTCCTTAGTATAAAACAAATAAAATTTGGATACGAATTGGGAAACGATTAAATCTGAAAAATCGATTATTTAATTAAAAAATCGGCGATTGTCAATTTTTAAAAGCCGATTAATCGATGAGATCGATTGTAGACCGTCGATTTAGCAATCGAATTCAAAATTCAATTATTTTTTCATTATTATTATTATTTTTTTTTAAGTAGGTACCTACCAATGTGACATCCCTAGTATGATCGTGAATCAAATGGTAGAACTTCAGGCCAATTTTGGTTTATTATCTTCGATAATGAACCATTGGAATCGCCCAAAGAAAAAAAAATTTTAACCCCCCCTCAAAATTTGTTGGTTTACGTTTCAAGATACGTAGATTCAGAAAATCGAATAAAAAAAACTCTGCAAATTCTTGACACAACGGTTTATTATCTTCCTTGTGCAGATCACCCTTCTGTCTATACCAGACTGTATTGCAAATCGGCACCATACCATATTCTCACCGTACTCATACCATACCATACGAATTTCTTTCCTATCATACCATACTGTATTATACCAAATCATACATACAATAATATACCATACCATACTCATACCATGTCATACAAACCGAGTGAATATTGAAATGTCATCCATTTCTGACCTATATTTAAAATTTTAAGTATCTAGCTCATCGTCAACATTTAATTTGTTTAAACAAATAGGTATTATTTAAACAATTTTACAGACAAGAAACCGAGTGAATATTGCATTGTGATCCAGTTCTGACCTATTTTTAAAATTTCAAGTCCATAGCTCATCATCAAAATTTAATTTGTATTATTACAAAAAGGTATTATTTAAACAATTTTACAGATGAGAAACCGAGTGAATATTGCAATGTGGTCTATCCCCGACTCACGGTTAAAATTTCTAGACTGTAGTTTACCGGGAAGATGTAAAAAGGTAGTTTTATTCTTGGCGTCTGGTGGTTGGGTCACATAACGGCCGTTTTCGACGCGAAAGTTTAGTGTTTTTCCTAAAACTTTGCGCAGTCACTGTGAACGAACGGCTGGTCGCACAAAAATCCAATTGGTCTTAAAAGATTCGTAATTTTTCAGGTCATTCGAAAGTGAACTAAAATTTACACGGTTCAGTTAAATATTTGGAGATAAGACATCGTCGAAATTTTAAATTTCGTTTTGAACCCCTTCCCCTTGACCTAGGGTTATGAAAAGTTTCGAGGATCATTGTGGGGCTGGTCCAAACCCAGAAACCAAATTTTGTAATTTTAGCTCAACGCTAACTGGGCAAAACGGCGTGGACGGCGGACGGCGTACGGCGTACGGGGGACGGCGTACGGCGTACGGCGTACGGCGTACGGCGGACGGACGGATTTTTTTTTATTCGATTTTCTGAATCTACGTATCTTGAAACGTAAACCAACAAATTTTGAGGGGGGGTTAAAAAAATTTTTTCTTTGGGCGATTCCAATGGTTCATTATCGAAGATAATAAACCAAAATCCGTCCGTCCGCCGTACGCCGTACGTCGTCCGCGCCACTTTGCCCAGTTAGCGTTGAGTTAAAATTACGAAATTTTTTTTATGGGTTTCGACCAACCCCACAATGGTCCTCGAAACTTTTCATAACCCTAGGTCAAGGGGAAGGGGTTCAAAACGAATTTTGAAAATTTGAAAATCTCATATCTCGAAAAATTCATATAGAACGGTATGTTTTTTATTTCATATTTAGATAGAGTTTGTTCCGTAGAATTTTTTAAGACCATCTGCAGCTGTGTACGACCAGCCGTTCGTTCACAATGACGGCTCAAAGATTGTGCCTCACAACACGATCGTGACTCAAACTGTTGAAATACAGGTCCATTTTCATACTAACAAGCTCTTTGGAACATCATATGGCTTAAGTAATGTCGAGTTTGTTATTCTGAGGTGCGTTTCGTGCTACGGAAATGAAGGTAATTTCGAATGTTTGTTGGTAGGTACCTACTTCTTTTATAGAAAAATAATTTTTATTACCGACGTAGTATTAAAAACCCCAGAATTTTATCGTATTAATTAATCATAATTAATAATAATTATTATTATTAATAAATACGAATTATTAATACCTAACAATAAATTATAATAATTTTCACTAGGTACTTGATAAAATTGTTAATAATTAGTGATAATTGATAATAATAATTAATCTAACATTTAGGATCTAGACATTTAGACCTAGTGATCTAGACAGAAGGGTGATCTGTACAAAGAAGATAATGAACCGTTGTGTCAAGAATTTGCACAGTTTTTATACTGGAGAAAGAACCCCTGGTTGTCATGGTTTGGTGGTCATGTGTTGTCATGGTTTGGTGATATCGAGCTTCTTGTTATGATGTACATTTCATGTCTACGGAACGATGGTAATTTCGGATATTTGTTGGTAGGTACTTGGTGTAAATTATTGCATACTTAGGTAAGAGAAAATAACTTTAAATAGCAAGATCAGTTGGACAAAAATAGCCAATTGAGCAGAAACTGCTTCTTTTTAAAGGCTTCTGAGAATTAGATTAACGCAGAAGCAAAAGAAGATCATAAACTTCACTGAGGCGATTTGCTAACCTTTGTGATTCCCGTTAAATATCGTCGAGACATTCTAATGAGATGTTCTCATAGCTTCTACGTAGAAATAAAAAGTATACAAATTAAAAGAGGGAAAACGTTGATAGCACAGTTAAAAGGTTTCGTAAATTCCAAAACCCTAATTGGAAAGAGCGAAGACGGCTGAGGGGGAGGAAGACCCTATCAGTCGTTAATCAGAGTTCCCTCATTCAATTTGCAGATATTTTTATGCCTCCAATGAAGAAATATAATCATTTTATCGACCACCTGTCTCTGTTTTGTCGGTTTTATTGTTCAACGTGGATTTTGAAGATAGTTCAATAAAATAAGCTCCCGTAGTGATGACGCACTTTACGTCATCGCCATAGTTTAGCTTATGAGGGGAAATATTTCTTCGATAACCTAGAGACGAGAGCATGATAGAAGATGGAAAAACAATAAACCTGAACGAGCATAAAATAATAAATGCAAAACACAAAACTCCAACGAGTCGAGTTGGGTCAGTTAATATGTAATGAAATGAAATGAATAAAATGAAAAAGAACTTTATTCCGTGTATATCTACAAATGATGAACAGTTAATGAACAGATAATAGAAACAATTTTTTTGGTATAACGCCGTGCAGAATGATGATAATACAAACTGGAACCTCCCACTTCATAGAACTACATTCCGTGCTGAGTGGGAGAGTCGTTTAATGCCTAAGGTCTTGCAAAAGTATCTCGCGGTCTCCAAATTGCATGTGTTAATATGTTAATGCCCACAATTTTATATGTTCCTTGGTTGATTTGTACAAATACAAAGCCAATACTTAAACCAATATACCAATATTTAAACAATCCGTGAACAGTTCTCTTCCCAGCTTATGAATGTAGTTTCCGTCATAACATTCTTTACTGCTGCCTCTTCTAAAACAACGGTTCTTCTAAATACATGAATTGTAATTATGTTTCAAAATATTACTCGTATATTAGTCATATCTCATACACGGGAGATGAATAAAACAGAGACGGCGAGGCTGTCCATTGTTCTCTCGCCTAGTTTAGATTTCGGCATTAATCTCCGAGACGGCAAGGAATGATTGAATCGCTAGCGTAAGACCACTTTTCAGGAACCGGTAACGCAGGAGTGACGGGAAGCTTACACCAGGGAAATAAATCCGTACTTAGGTTTCCGTTGAAGAGGTGAAATGGAGCTTGGAAGAAAGATCTCTCCTCCAGCCCTCTCTCGCGAGCTAATCGCATTTGAGAGCCGAGGAAAGCGCGATGAATAAGTAAGAAGATTTGGCGAGGTACGCACTGGATGAGGTGAGGGGTATCACGTGTCCTCTTTCCCGCTACCTCAACCTCTCACTCAACCTACAACTGAAGGGGGTTGGAGAGAATCCGAAGACAAATGAAGCAGATAAATACTTAAGACTTCTTTCGAAAGAGATGACTGCTCCATATGATTGAATATTTAGTCTCATCATTGCTACCCATACGGCAGGTATCTCTCCGAAAGAATAAAGAGACTCATGTACCAGAGAGATCATGCTAAAGCTGTAGGAGGTCAATATAGTTTCATACAGTTGTGAATCTATTATTAGGTGAAGGTTTTCCACTTTGGAGGTTCACCAGTTGTACTCATTTACCAATTTATTTCTGTGCTCCCCCGCCAACTTCCCACAAATGTGAATCACTTGTTCCAAACTCTTTCAGATGTCCACGTAAGGAGTCGTGAACTGGACAGACACAATAAAGTAATTGAATCGATGATTTTTGGTTTATTATCTTCGATAATGAACCATTGGAATCGCCCAAAGAAAAAATTTTTTTAACCCCCCCTCAAAATTTGTTGGTTTACGTTTCAAGATACGTAGATTCAGAAAATCGAATAAAAAAAAATCCGTCCGTCCGCCGTACGCCGTACGCCGTACGCCGTACGCCGTCCGCCGTCCGCCGTCCGCCGTCCGCGCCACTTTGCCCAGTTAGCGTTGAGTTAAAATTACGAAATTTTTTTTATGGGTTTCGACCAACCCCACAATGGTCCTCGAAACTTTTCATAACCCTAGGTCAAGGGGAAGGGGTTCAAAATGAATATTGAAATTTTGAAAATTTCACATCTCGAAAAATTCATATAGAACGATATGTTTTTTATTTCATATTTCGATAGAGTTTGTTCCGTAGAATTTTTTAAGACCATCCGCAGCTTTGTACGACCAGCCGTTCGTTCACAATGACGGCTCAAAGGTTGTGCCTCACAACCCGATCGTGAATCAAACTGTTGAAATACAGGTCCATTTTCATACTAACAAGCTCTTTGGAACATCATATGGCTTAAGTGATGTCGAGTTTGTTGTTCTGAGGTGCGTTTCGTGCTACGGAAATGAAGGTAATTTCGAATGTTTGTTGGTAGGTACTTCTTTTATAGAAAAATTATTACCGACGTAGTATTAAAAACCCCAGAATTATATCGTATTAATTAATCATAATTAATAATAATAATTATTAACAATAAATACAAATTATTAATACCTAACAATAAATTATAATAATTTTCACTAGGTACTTGATACAATTGTTAATAATTAGTGATAATTGATAATAATAATTAATCTAACATTTAGGATCTAGACATTTAGACCTAGTGATCTAGACAGAATGGTGATCTGTACAAAGAAGATAATGAACCGTTGTTTTTAAACAACCTGTACGCCATTTACCAAATTTTACAGGAGAGCAAAAAAACTATTTTTTTGTCTGTTGATCTAAACGTTGGAAGTTATAGGTACATTTTTCACGTTTGGGCGCGCAAAGGTTTAGGAAAAACACTAATGGAGTGGGTCAACATCAAAGACGACCCCCCAGCCAGCTCATATGCAACTGAAGGTAAGTGCGTCTGGTTTAAATGAAACTATTCTATAAAATCTGGCGATTCCAACGAGCGGTGAACGATTACCGTGGGATGCACACAGACGTTACAATTAGGTACTTAGTTACGGATTGGTTGTACGTGAAAATCATGTAAAAGGAGGATGTCACAAAATCGTTACACAAAGGCCGGAGCAAAGACATTTTCATGTCAAAACAGACTCACTCATTTGCAGGATTTTTTAAGGAGTTTTGAATTTTTTCAATCGTTGGGTTTTGGTTGTTTTAAAAGTCAACAATGTTTCAGTAGTAATAATTGAGTTACTGAAAATTAAAATTAAGAAATAGAAACGTTTCTCAATGACTTTCACAATAACATTATTTGACAAATTTGATTTTTTCTGTGGCGTTTGTTCAGAAAATTTCTGATTTGGGAGGGTTGATACAACCAATATCCAGCAAAGAGGTTGTTTCAAAAATCATCGATTCTATTGGTCAGCACTAGACATACAAGTATGTCTACTGTATTTGTTGTAAGTTTACAACAATAATGTCAATAGGATTTTGATATTGATAAACGAGTTGAGATAATTTAGTTGCCTAAATATCATCAAGAAGAGATACGGGTTGACCTTCACAACCACTTTATACAAATCCAGAGGTCGAAAGCTTGTGCTCACTAAACAAAGTTTAACACAGATTAAGAAAGTCACGGTCATGCAATATTGCCATAAGAGCGAATTTTTGGAGAAACGACTGGTTTTATGTAAAATATCTCCATTTTACTGGTTTTATAATAGATATTTTCTCGATGATTTTTTGTCGTGCAAAACGCTGAATACGATGGTGAAGTCATTTATGGGTAATCCTCCCCCCCCCCCTCACACCCCCATACAGTGGCCCGATTCTGCCCATCTACGAACTTAGCCTGTCTACTGGCAGTGAATTCCGGATGGTCTGAAACGGATTGTGGTATGCAAATTTTTCGCTATGCTAAAACAATAGCTTCCTTTTCTTCGAAAATTCACTAAAAATCGTTTTCAAATCCTAGTTTGTATACGATCCTAAAAAATACAACCAGAATGATAGCCTTGAACTCCATAATTATTTTAAGTTAATTTCCAATAATGAATAAAAACATTTGATTGATATTCATGAAATTGTTATCAAGAAGTGTTTTTCTGTTTAAAAAAAAAAAAGAAAAAAAAAAAGTGTTACGGGTGTTTTCGAGAGGTGAAACCAATACATCGTATTGCACAGCTACCGGAGGGTTGAGCTCAATACCCCTAAATGTAAATGGAGCGTGTAATACAACCCATCTTTGGAACGATCGGTACAAGGTTCTCGCATGTAACTGAAGCTCGTACCGAAACTAACTACTTGACAACCAGACATAAAAGGCCGTTGAGTTCCACTTCACGTTAGATCCACCCACCGCTTATCGTTCTCCACCACCCAGCCTTATTTCTTCGTCTATCTACTTGGAGTTAACGAGCATTCTGGATGTTGAGATTAATATTGCTTCCATCAAAACTAGCTCAAAAGTACCTAAAACCAATAACAGATCTGTTACAGGCATTTTGATAACTAAACCGTGCGTATTAATAATAATAATAATAATAATAATAAACTCTTTTATTATCCAAATAGGAACAAAGTTCCCGCCGAGCCTGGACAATAATATAAAACAACTAAACTATACTATTTTTATAAGAACCCAATTGGGGGTTAGAAAAAAAAGAGATAACGAGAAAAAAAAAAAAAAGAAAACTAGAATTGCGTATTATGAAAGAAGAAAGAGGAAGAGGGAGACTGAAAAGAAAAGAATATAAAGAAGAAGAGTAGAAAGAAAATGCAGTAGAATGAAGCAGGAAAGAGGATTACTGAAACGTGATGAAGAGACTATTGGTGGGTAAAATGTTCTTTTAGTGATTTGGTAATTGCTCCGAGAGTGGGGAGAGACCTGACAGCGAGAGGCAGACGGTTCCAAGCTCTTGCTCCTGCCACACGTAAGGAGTTACTAAATGCTTTAGTTTTTGCAAATGTTTGCACTAGAGTGAACAGTCGAGAGGACAAACTAACAGAAAAAATTCCATGAAGATAAGAAGGGACATTGTTCGTTTTATGGGCGACTTGAAAGATGAATCTGAAGAAACGGATGGACAAGTAATCAAAAAGGCCATAGCCTAATACAGAATTAATGTGGGAGGAGACATGCCCCCGTGGTTTAAGCTTGTAGACATATCTGATGCATCCATTGAATGCAACCTCAAGTTTTCTCCTCGATTCAGCATCACAAGAATTTACATAAAGGAGATCACCATAGAGAGAGTTTTTGAGAGAGAGAGAGTTTTTGAGAGAGAGAGAGTTTGTTTATTTGTTGCCATTATGCCGTAGAGCACATTGCAAAAGTCATAGTACATACAAATATTAATAGAAAAATCAGGTGACACGTCATACACAAAATAATATCATAACAGAAATAAAATAAGATAAAGTCGAAATGTGGTCGAAATGTGGTCACACAAAGATAACAGAGAGCACGAGTACTATGTATAAAAAATTCCTCGGCAGACTAGAAAAATTGAAATAATATACTAAAACTACTTGGTAACAATCAATAAAAAAGGCTAAAAACTATCAAATAGAAATTCCTCTCGTGAGTAAAACGCTTTCCTTTTCAAATAGGATGTAATCGTTTTTTTAAAACTACCAAGAGTTTCTTCTCTGAGCATCATCGGTAACTTGTTATAAAATTTAATCGCCCAGTAATTTACCGAGTTCTGACATCTTTTGAGCCTATTATATTTAGTAGCCAGGTCATTCTTACCTCTGGTGTCGTGAACATGGATCTCACTTCTTAACAACCATTCATTTTTATTCTTGTGGACCATAATCAGACATTCTCTTATATATACACTTGGCAGAGTCAGAATACCCAACGATTTGAAACTCTCTCGACAATCATCCCTATACCCCAATCCAGCCAGTATTCGTATAGCTTTCCTCTGGACAGCAAACAAAGCATCAGCAGATGCACAGTGACCCCATGCCAAGATTGCGTACGTCATCACGGAATGGAAACAGCCATAGTAGCATTGACAAAGCGTACCACTCGTCACACAATCCGATAAGCTACGCAGCAAGTAGAGATTCTTTTGGAGCCTGCTACCAACGGACCTACACTGATCACCCCATGTGAGTGTTGAGTCAATCATGACTCCCAAAAATTTTACGGACTCAATGCTACATGTATCATTATTCAGGGGGCGCAAAGCCACGTCAAGTACGGATGTCTTCGTTTCGTTCAAACAGAGCTTATTCCTACTCATCCATTCAGAGGTGCACTCCTGAGCACTATCACTGAGGTTCACAACATCTGCAAAACTGAGACCCGATGAAACTGCCATCGTATCATCAGCAAATCTGACAAAACTGACTCCTTTACACACCCCTTCAAGATCGTTGACGTAAATGATGAAAAGGAGAGGGCCCAAGATCGAACCCTGGGGCACACCGATACAAATATCCACTGAAGAGGTAAACAAGGTAAATTAGGGAATTATGATAGGTAAACTAGGTAAACAAGGTAAATAGGTAAACAAGGGAATTATGAGAGTCTTCACCAGCAGCAAACGGAGATCCTGAGGGGTGCTATATGCAAGTCTTTTCAGAGCATAAAGCGATCCATAGACTTTTTGGCAAATGGCGGAAGTTTGGGCTGACCAAGATAAATCTGGACTTAAAATTATGCCGAGGTTTTTTACGGATTCGGAAAATGGGATGGGAACTGAATAAATTTCGACTGCTGGAAGAGAGGACGTAATAACCGGTTTTGTGGTGCACAGCATTACTTGAGTTTTAGCAGGGTTCAGGGTTAGCGCATGTTGGCGAGCCCAGCTCTCAATGCTAGTCAAGTCCTTGTTTATTCGAGAAATACCGAGCTCGATATCATGGGGTTTACAATTTAAATAAATTTGTACGTCATCAGCGAACTGATGGTAGGAAGAGAACTCGAGGCATTTGGCAAAGTCATTGACGTACATTGAGAACAAACGCGGACCAGACACAGAACCCTGAGGCACACCACTGTAAAGGGGAAGAGAAGAAGACATTTGGGATCCAACTTTGACGCACTGTGAACGGCCTGATAGAAATGAATAAATGAACTTACAAGCACTAGAGCTGAAGGCAAATTCAGATCGACACTTTTCTAAGAGTATACTGAAATTCAAAGAGCCAAATGCATTACTAAAATCGATCAAAACAAGAATGGTCACTTCACCCCGTTCAAAACCCTCCCGGATGTCCTCAGTAACCTTCACAAGTGCAGACACACAACTGTGACCCTCCCTGAACCCAGATTGCAAAGGATTGAGTAGGTTATTTGTGTCAATATGAGATAGAATTTGATTGTTGAATAGTACTTCAAGAGGTTTAGAAATAGCTGGTAGAATTGAGATTGGTCTCAATTCATTTAAAGATTTAGGATTAGCAGTTTTGTTTAAAGGAATTACAGTGGCATTTTTCCAACTATTGGGGAATGATGACGAGGTGAAACAGAAATTAAAAAGATGCGTAACAAACGGGAGGATGTGAGGTAATAACAGTTTAACAAAGCTCAGAGGTATCCCATCAGATCCCACCGCATCAGATTTTATAAATGAAAACGCACTCAATACCTCGGCCTCACTCACATTTCGAAATGAAAACCCTTCCCAAGTCGAGCCGAGACTAAATCCGGATACCGTTGGTTGAGTACAGCAAAAATGATTATTAATGTCATCCGGCAGAAAGTTTAAAGCTTCAGAGCATGACTTCACCCTCATTCCCAGACTACTAACGTTTTTCCATAACTGTTTAGGAGGCAGCTTAGGGTCCAAAATTTTAGAAATGTGGGTTTTCTTGGCATTCCTAACCATGACCTTGGTTTGATTCCTTTGAACTCTGAAGGCTTCATGATCTGAAACGAGACCAGACTGTTTCCATCGTCCATGCAACCTATCCCTTAATTTGATTGCTCTTTTAATAGCAGGAGTAAACCACGGTGTCGAGGGGTGTTTCACTCTAACCTTTTTGAATGGTGCAAATCTATCCAACAATGTCAAGAGAAGAGAGTGAACATGGGCAACCATATCATCAACATCATTCATCCTGTAAATCTCATTCCACGCCAACCGAGTTGCAGCCTCAAGCAAAATTTCTTTCTTTATGATTTTCATGTTACGCGTGTTGATAAATACTTTTGGTAGAGCAATAGGTGGTGTACGGAGCGATACTGCAATGAAACTATGGTGGGACACCCCCGGCACAGAAAAAACTGAGGAGCCAGCAATCTTGTTAGGATTCTTTACAATAATTAAGTCAATAGTACTGCAAGAGTTACCAGAAAAATGAGTTGGTCCAAGGGGGATAGTATATAAAGCAAGTGCTGAAAGCATAGACTTCAATTTCCTCTCATTGGCAGAGTCGTAGCTAGGGTTACAGTTAAAATCACCCATCAGTAAGACATGTTCATACGATGAAATGAGAGAGCTAAGAGGAAGTTCCAAGTCTAAGATGTCTATAGAACGATCAGGAGGTCGATACACAACACCAACCAACATTTTGAATCCTTTCATGTTTATCTCAACAAACAGATATTCAACTGATGACTTATCAGAAGTTAGAATTATTTTAAATTTAAGACCCTCACGAATATATAGAGCAACGCCACCCCCCCTAGATTTCCCCAAACTTTTGTTGCGATCATTACGGACAATTTTGTAGCCAGGAAGAGCCACTAATTTATTAGGTACACAAGGCTTGAGCCAAGTCTCAGAAATAGCTATTACGTTGAAGTTGCACTCATGGATATACATCCGTATGTCATCAATATTATGAGTCAAACTGCTTGCATTAAAATGCCCACCGACGAAAAAGTGATTATTGAATTGGTTGGCAAATTTCAAAATTTCAGAACTGGGTGGGTCATCATCTATAGACAAATTAAGCTGAGATTCAATGGTAGAATTTAAAGAAATGTTAAGCAGACTGCAAGGCGAGGAACCGCCAGACCCATCAGCTGACATGATGGTCGTACCCCCACCACTCACGGACATAGAACCATACACAATTACCCAATACGAAGCTAACAGGAAGAAAAATAGGGTGGATTAAAATTAGAAAAGGAAGGGAAAGAAAGATAGAATTGAGAAATGATGAAAAGAATAAAGAGAGGATGTGGAATACCCACATTGAAGCCAATAGACAGAAGGAAGAAATTATAAAAAACATTTGCGTTGCACACAAAGATAGATTATCAAGATAGGCCAACTCAGATTGAGCGAGAAGCGCTCTCCACTAATCGTAAAAAGGAATATAAGCAATAATTAAAACTATCATACAGAAAAAGACAATACGGTACAAAAAACTACCTACAGAACAAATGACATGATCATAACTAAACAGATAGGTAGTATAAACAAATAGGTAGTATAAATCAAAATGTTCATTAGGAAAAAATAACCTCCTAACCTATATAATAAGTATCTTAAAACACAAGCATAGAAGTTCGTATCACCACCTAGCTGGGAACATCAAGGTGAGGTAGAATACTACAAAATAAATTATGGCAACGACTCTCAAGTACTTAACAGAAATTACAACGAGTAAAATCATTCAAATTGTAAAATGAATGTACCGTGAAAAGAACAAGTAACGGGAATACGTTATACGAACATAAGGCTGGCGGGAATTAGGTACATAAAGTACATTACATCAATAAGGTAGGTACTTGCGTGAATAGGTGGAACAGTGTAGTCACTCATCAGTTGGAGCAAGAGATGCAAGATGGTCCATAGACTTGACTGCAATGATTTTGTCCCTTACTTTGATTTTGACAACTCCATTGATGGTCCAAGTATTCCTCACTCCAAATTTGTCAGCTGATGCTTTATACAGGAGACGACGGAGTGGAGATAGATCTTCGGTGATCAAAAATTTAGTTCCTCGGAATTTTCTTTTGTTAGAATCAGGTGGAGGAACTGCAAAATCCCAACAACAAGCCGTTTTTCACACGAGCTTATAGAATTCCTCCTTCAATGAATAGAAGAAAAATTGCTACGAAGATTATTTCACGTCTCCTGGTACGTTTCATTACATATCCCCTACTTTTATAATATTGCAACTTGGGAATAAAGTCTGACTGGTGTCTACCAGGCACGGTGTTTAATTTAAAACTCCAGCCGTCTTGTTTTCCTCAAGCACCGAGCATCCAGTTTCATATCAGAGTCGTTGTCTTGCTTCGCTTTACGTAGGGGTTTTTCCTTAACGATTTTCTTTCCACTGTCTGAGAAACCTCAGAGCGAAAACAAAGTCTCATGTGCTATTTCACTTTGTATCAAATGGCCTCAACTCCCACTTTACGAGTAATTTTCTTGATACTCCATGATGAATTATTTCTGGCGCAATTTCTACACATTCCTCCGTAAACAATAATCAGAAGTTGGAATGGAAATCTCAAACCTGCCCCCCATACGTTAAGTATATGTTGCATGATTTGCTCTCAAAGTTTGTCATGTTATGCATTCAATTTCTAAGCGCAAGATTGAGATTTTCATCGCAACTTTGTAGCGGTAAATGTCGTAAGCTCAAGAAATAATTGGTCGAACAGTAATTAGGCAGTTGAAGTAAATGTGTATGTTGCTCATTCAAAGTAAAAAGGTGGGGAATATTTATCTTGACCGCTTCAAATAACCTAATACTGTCCAGTAACCTAATGCCAGATAACCTATTACTAGAAAATCCCCATTACTGGAATAACTGTTTTGAGAACTTCGGGGGAAGGCATTTGAGGGCCTCTTTGTCGCCGGCCATTCGGGATTCCGTGATAATTGGTTGGCTGGGACTATTCCAGATAATAGGTTATGGAAAACGAATGCGTGAAAGGTGTGCGATCATAACTGTCGACAAGTTATTTGTGAATATTGAGTTATTTTCGAGTAACAGTGAACTGGTAAACTATTATTACCAAGAACATAACCTATTACCAAGAAATAATCGTATCACCAACTGATCCTAAAGACATTCGATATAAAATTTATGTTGAATTTATAAAATTAATAAAATTTAATATAAGCTCGTTACTTTTTGAGCAATCGGCGCGTAGCGGTATCAAGCATCCGAAAGCATGCAGAGGGAAGAAAAAAAAACAATGACTTGTACAAGTGTTTATTACCATGATTGATGTGAAAATACACAAATAAATAAATACACAAGAAATAAATAATATGGAGAATAAACACTCAGGAACCCTTTCCAACTTCTTTTGACTTCCCACCTTGGAGCCCGTTTTCAGCATTACTTCAAGACTTGACTTAGTGGAGTCATTAATTTAGCGTTAGGCTCTCCTCTCTTTAATTCTCTCAGAAATACATTATTATTTTATTATTGATAAGTGGTGATATATTTTTTTCTTCAATTTTTATCCAAGAGAATAGTACACAATACATATAACAAACATTTTTTTACAGTCTAAGTACACTATGATACCTAGTTCCAAAATTAAGGTGAATTTCTGAGCCTAAGGTCCTGATACGTCCAGGCTCGTCTCTTCCCTACTTTTTAGTAAGTAGTACAAATTATGAGTCTGAAACGCTCAGTTTATTTGGTATTAGGTGTTCAGTGCAAAAAAAACTCGGCGCTTCGCGCCTCGCCAGGGGGGCAAGCCCCCCTAGACCCCCCGGATGCTTACCGTTTGGAGCCTGCGGCTAAATATCGAGAAACATGGAACATGCTTTAGCTATGTCTTATAGTTGTCATGACGGCAATGGATACGATGTATGTTTTCTAATTAGCTTCCCTGAGTAATGAAGCTTCGACCCTCGCACATAAGATTGTTTACTAACCATTTATAACATCGCATTGTTGGATTAATATCTCGTAGATAAATATAAAACTGCGACATAAATGCGTGATAAATCGAGAGCTTTCCAACGAATGGAGAACGATTTTTGTCCGATGAAAACTAAAGAAGTTTCATTTCCCTAGAAACGACTCGGTTGTACGTGAAAATCATTAAAACTCGGCGCTTCGCGCCTCGCCAGACATGAATAACATGAAACATGTTTTTGCGTCCCGTTTCCCCTTTTCCTTATCCCTTTTCTTTGTCTGTATGGAAAATATTAAGAAATGTGCGGAAATGTCCGAATGTTGTTTACAGTTTTATTTACTCAGGGCTGTATCTCAGCTTCTTCGATATTTACAGCGGTTTTGGCAGTATATAATTTATGCATAAATTAAAGGCTTTCCAACGAATGGAGAACGATTTTTGTCCGTTGAAAACTAAAGAAGTTTCATTTCCCTAGAAACGGCTCGGTTGTACGTGAAAATCATTAAAAATCTTCGTGACATAATTTCGTGACTTATACTTCGTTACGCTTTTCAACTCTGGTAGGCCACCGCAAAAACATTATTCATGTTAAAATTTCGTCACCCATTCTTTGTGACCATTCCGCGTGACATTTTTCGGCTAGTTAGTCCAAGGCTAAAGCATGTTCCATGCTTAAAAAAAAGGTAGACACCTACCTTGAATTACTCTAATAATCCTAGTTATCCTAAAAATACCTAAACTTTAATTATTTCCAATTTCAAAACATTCAAGAACCAATATTTTAAATTTTCCTGATGATAATACAGTCTTAGTTAAGAGCGGTAACTGTTCCAATAGGAATGGAGCCAGCCACGGAATTTGTCGAGTGAAGAAATCATTCTGAGATTGTGGTATCTGGAGGACATAATTGGTATTTGCTCGCGGCGGTTTAATCCCGATTGCTTGCTAAATAAATTCAGATGTTTATGCATATACGAAACAGTTCTATGAAGGTAAGCAATTCTGGGAGTGGAAACAACGAAGGTTTGGTACAGGGACTTAGTTGGAGAACGCTTATGGGCATTAGTTGCTATTCTTAAAACTGAATTTATTGCTATGTTTATCTTATTAAAGTTCGATGCATAAGTACCTCCCCATACAACAATACCATAAGTTAGCATGCTATTCATGAGCTTACGGTGCACGTAAGATTTAAAGACACTTATAATTGCAGGTGAATGCGGCTCCTTCTGTAGGTATTTACTGTTCCTCTGTACCTCACTACGTGAACCTTAAACTTCAAATATTATTGTAGAGGACTAATGTTCCTCCGATCATCACAATTAATCATCACGACGGAAATCATTGAGCCAACTCGAAATTGTCCCATCCATGTCGCATTGTTGATTACCGAAACACCAAAACAATCCGCTCAATCGTGAACGCCTGAATTCTGAAGACCACTCGTGTTGAGCTACAGCGCCAAACTCGCCGATACGAAACTATAGTTGTTGAGGGTAGGAAGTGAGGCAATTTCTATGCCGAGTGAGAACCCTTTAAAAACAAATGCTGGGGAAGGTGCACGGCGGGTCCCGCAGGGATGTAAAGTGCGTAAGGATTACGTGCCCCAGGCGTAAATAGCTCTGCAGGTAAACAAAAAGGATCCAGCGCACGGATGGGCGTTCCCAGAGCGGATTCCCAGTAAGAGCGTAAGAGCGGTTTCAGATGGAGGTTTTGTGCTGTAGAGTTTCATAAGGCTGGAGGGGTTTTCAAAGAGATGATTCCAGCAAAAGCGTTTCTACGTCGTGGCTTTATGGATTTCATATGAAAAAAAAAAAAAGCTCTCCGAGGCGTCTAGCTGTGCCCCATTGTGCTCCTCCTATTTTGCGACTACTTTTGAATCGTTGAGTATTTCAGACTCGCCCATATTGTCTGTTTTCAAGTATTTAACTACTCAACCTAAAATAGCTAGTGGGTCCGCTGACGCTCTTTGCGGCCTCATTGTCAAACTCTAGTGGTCAAAAGACAAATTACCTCCTTTTAAAAATTCCTGTCTTACAAAAGAAAACTAGTTTTAATGCCAGAAACTTTCCACGAGTACACCATCAATACTGTATAGTTTAAGAGACCGAACTCTTAAGAATAACAAACGAATTTTTATTATTGGAAATAATCAACAAAAAAATGTTTCAAGCCCGAACATTCGACAACTAAACGGTCCCACAAGTAGCGTAGGTGTAATTCGATAGGTAACTTCCAAACCGTGCAGATTTTCAATGGTTTTTGTCTACAACCAATCTGTAATTGTAACGTTATTTTTCTTTTCAGGAAAAGCGTTAATCTCTCTTTATAAAGCGAAAAACTGTAATATTTGACGAAAATCTCCTTCCCAAACTTACTCACTACTCCATGATGGTTTTCTGTGAGAAACAGGCATAGCGAACGAGTAATACAGCAATACAGTAATACAGCACAATGCAGCAACACTGTAATACAGTATCAGCTTTCACTTGCAAAAGAATGTATAGCGAGCCCACTGTGTCAAATAGGGGGGAGGCTTTATCAAAATCGTTTGCAATTGAATATCTTGGAGTCACTCTTGATAAGCCCCTCACATTTGGTGATCAGTGATCACATATCAGCACTGTTGGTTAAAGTCGATCACGTTCACGTCAACTTCACCCTTTATTATCGTCAACGGATGTATCCAATGATAATAAAATTCTTATGTACAAACTGCTCATCCGTCCAAAATGAACGTATCAACTGGGGAACATGTTCAGACTACTAGTTCCTGAGAATTACTATAAATCAGAACCACATGATACAAAAACAGGTCCTACACACACCACCAATCGTTCGCAATGAGGCTGTGCATGCTGGTTTTTGGGCTTGGAGACAACATACTGTTTATTCCAAAACTACCCACACGCCAAACTTACAAACTGCGCCAAAGTTACAAATTTTAGCTTACCGCAATCTACCCAGAAGTACATTACCGTGGTTCAAGATGAATTAACGTTCCGATTGAAAACACATGCGGGTTAATCTCTCTAACCAGTGGTCTGCAAAATCTCTCTTTCTTGAGAAATGGTGGGATTGGTGAAGTTGATTCAGGGGTTTTTCTTCATTTAAAATTGCCTTGGTGAATTTATTCCGAAATGAAAATGATTTTTAGAGCTTCCCACCTGTACAGGTATAGTGCAAAATGGTTACAATGATCAAACACCCTCTCATGAATGAACGACAAAAGAAAGTGTTATTAAGAACAGTACCTAAGTCTCAAATATTTACTTAAAATGACAGTTGGGAATTTAAAGGTAATGCTGAACCAAAATCCTAGGTGAAAGTTACACTAAACTTGGTAAACTAGTGGCACAGTCAATTGTATCAGTCTTTGAGGTATAATCCTGCTAATTTGGTATTACGACTCACCAAATTATCACACATTTTTGTGATTTTCGTGCTTTTGGCGGCCCATTTTCGAAAATCTGACGACGCTACTCTATCCAGCGCGAAATTTGGAATAAGAATGTGTATCAACTTTAGTTCGTCCAAACTGTGGGTAAGGCTGTGTTGCTTCTTGGGCGACGATATTGTATTTACAATGTACAATGGACTTAATCAACAAATAAACAAAACAAAAAGTTGATATTTATGTCGTATGTAGATCGTATACGAATGCTGCGACCGTTCAAATCCAACCCGAACTTCCGTTTCCCATGTAATAACGCACCTATGGAGCAATGTTTTTCCCAGTGTAAGACTCGGTTGGCTCCGGACCAAAAGTTTCCCTAAACGGATGTCTTTCAACTTTTTCGTCTTTAAATAACATTCCGGGCGCCTTCATTCATCCCTCCCATCGCGATTTTTCTTCGCATCTTTTTGCGTCAATTTGGCATTCAAATCGTTTGCTGGACTTTCAAACATTCACTTCACCATTGGACTGAGTTCCCATATTTCGAACGAAAATATGAAATACTCCAACCAATATATTGTTCTTCATGTTTTAAAGGTTTCCGTTAGATCAGAACATCCTGACATGCTCACAAGTAGAAAATATTAAATTGGACCCAAATGTTTATTGATTCCAGCTAGAGATTTATCAGATTTTCTTTCAACTGCGTTCCATCGCTTATTCAAGAATAAGTATGTCGTTTTTCATCAGACATTGCGGCACGTACCTACTTAATCAGGTAAGATGAATGTCAAAAAAATCCAGTCGTTAAAAAAGTGCTACAAAAAACAGGATTTAAAAAACCACTGAAATTGCATTTTTTCAACCGTTATGATAGTCGACTTTCTTGGGGCCTCCTTAGCGCCCTAAATAATGCAGGCGTTCTTATAATTAAGATGAAATATTAAACAATAAATTGAGCCATAAACAAGGTATCTGGGTTTAGAATTAAAAAAACGAATGGGGCATAAAATATAAAGCTAAACTGTGGGGGCATAAACAATTTACAACCTTCGAGAAATTATCGTTCGGTGCTTTTTTCAGAGTATCCACAAAAAAGTGTTACTACCTCAAGGAGAGAAAGTCAGTAGGGTTGAAAAATTACGGTGTAATTACGCAGGGATTTAAGAAGTGGAGATAAATCAGAATACCCGGTAGCCGTTTAAAATTCCATGCTTTGGTAGAGTTATCGAGAATGAGCTCTGGCGAGTTCTTACACAAATTAATGGTGGGTTGTTACTATAAATGTGCCGTATGTACAGGAGTCTCATACCACATACATAAAATGAACTAATACATGTATATTTGTTATCAACGCTGTCCTAGAAATCCAGTGGACTTTGTTGTATATCTTCATGTTCAAAAGAGCGATTCCATTTCATTTTTGATGGTGAATTCAAATTAATCGATATAATTTTGGCATATCAATAACATAACAACTGAGCTGCAGCCCATCAATTCGCTGACAGATTCCAGCTTGGGGTCTCGATGGAGGTCATCATTTCTGACAATAATCTTACTGTTGTAATTGTTTTTTTAGTGCAACCCCAGAGCTGGATACCATAAGTCCACACAGGTTTTAGGATTTGCTTGTAGATGAGCAATTTGTTGTACACAGATAGTTCAGTGATGACTGGTACCTACCGTTGTTATTTTCGTGTCCGTGAAATTATTATGGGTAGATTTCCGTTCGTTAAGCTCGAGGTCCAGGCGCTTACATCGTCAACAGAATGCTGTAGTTTCCTTGTCGCTTCCTCTACTGAGTCACCAACCGCTAGTATGGCCGTATCATCATCAAAGGTTGCTATAGTCGAGTTCTCGTTGTTTTGTATGCAGAAAGTATAGTAAGGTTCCGAGCACGCTTCCTTTTTCACTCTATGAAGCTGTAGTTTGGCATGTAGCTTCCTTAGGACTTTAACTTGACGCTGCCCAGACCCCGTATGCTGAGTGGCTCCTACAGCTAATTCTAGCTACTCAATCTATGAAGCTGTATTTCGTATGTGACCTCCTCAGGACTTAGGACTTTAAGCAGAATTGGCCCAGGATCAGCTGAGTGGATCCTACAGCTAATTGCTTTGCTATTTACACTATGAAGCTGTAATATGGTATGTAACGCAACTTAAGACTTACAATATAAGCAGCAAAGGGCGTGGTTCAGCTGTGTGGCTCCTACAGCTAATTGCTTCGCTATTTACTGTATGAAGCTGTATTCTGGTATGTAACGCAACTTAAGACTTACAATATAAGCAGCATAGGGCCTGGTCCAGCTGTGTGGCTCCCACAGCTAATTTTTATGATATTCACACTATGAAGTTGTAATTTGGTATTTAGCCTCCTTAACACTTCAACTTGACGCTGCCCAGGCCCCTGATCAGCTGAGTAGCTCTCAAAGCTAATGGCTATGGAGTTCATGAACTCTATGAAGCTGTAGTATGGTATGTAGCCTTCTTAGGACTACGAAATGACACTGCCCAGACCCCGGATCACCTGAGGTGATTGATAATCATCTATCACCCTATACAATTAAGTAATTTAAATTACTTTAATTTCTCCCTTACTGCGAAAAACAAACATTTCCAGGATCAGATATTTCCCAGTAAGGGAAAAATTAATTACATTTGGTACTGTGTCCACTGCCAAGGGCTTAAATCTTGGTACACGCCTTGGGTCCTCAGAGGTTTTTTAAAGTTGAGGTTCTCAACGTTGTTGACCATTATTTATAGGTTTCTAGTTTCATTTTCTATATAATCGTCATGAGTGAGTTTCTGATATGATAATACTCAACTAGTTCTACTTCATTTGGATTTCAATCATTCTGTTCAATAGACCTATCTGAACAAAATTCATCGTAAATTCAAGATTGATGCAAACGAATACAATACAATACAAGAAGAATCAATATGAATGTGTGCAATAACGTTCTCGTTTACCCTCCTCAACTTGTTGCGATGACCAGCGTTTTTCATATGGAAAATAGGCTAGTGGTCCGTTTCGAGGTTTCGAAGAATCTCAAGGAGATCGCGTCAATATCTCCGTCTCGAAACACCTTCGTCACAATCAACAATGCTATAAATCTCCCTTCGCACTTCTCTTCGTTTCCTTGTATTTGCATCTGAAAAGGTTTTATCTCTCAGCACATTTGAATAAGTCTTTCTCTTTTCCTTTGCTACCCAGAAAATTGGGTAGAAACCCCTGAGTGCGTTCTCATCTCTGGGGCGCAACCGGGCTTAGGCTCTTATCCCCTCAACCTTCCTCCTGTAACCTCACAACACTCGTCCTATCCCTCCGCCCTTTGTAAAAATATCCTTCACCCCCTCCCATGACTTAATACTCGTTCTACAAGTCAAACAACGGATGGACGCAGCTTTGAATGTGGAATTGCGTGGGTGGATCGCTGAATATGTAACAGATTATTGTTTTGTCGGAATGGGGATGGTAACAAATGCCACCTGAGGCATCACTCGATGAAAGGACTTTACGGGCAGTTTTAGGTGGGTCATGATCGGATGGCCTCAGACTTTGGGTTCAATTGAATGGTAGGGGCAGATAACTTTACCTGTGTACATGTCAACCGTTGTACACTGTACGTTTAATGTCAACCGTTGTACACTGTACGAACACTTGTTCTAATATTATAACAAATCGATAAGATGAAGAGCACCTACAGGTTTCGTTGATATCTTGAACGACGGTGGAACTTCGACACTTCCTAACGATCTCAGTTATTGGCAGAATAACTAACCTGGTAAAGTTTTCTCCCGTTGTATGAGTCCTAGCCTGGTCAATCTCTCCGCAAACTACCTTAGTACAGACTAACAATACCACCAGCTTGACATGTCTCATTGTAAACTTACTGATATTTAACTGCCAAGTCTGGCATTTCGAGAACTTTACTTCTCTTCCGTCGTCCTTTATGCTGGATGATTATGTGTAGCAGCCAGATCAGTCAGTGTCTGTGGCTGACGCTTATTTCATCTACAAGATCTTTCTTCAATGCCAAACTCTCGTCATTCCCAAGGCGAATAGATAGAGGACGAGTACCTACTTAGATCCCTAGAACCAGATATCAACATTTTCAAACATAATTTTATTACAATTATATAACTTGTACTACCTCCAAATATTTCATCACGCACCTTACCGAAATTGGACGCATTCTACTACTAATCATTTTCTACTATTTTCTACTCTCTATTATTAACAACAGTTACTGTGTTACGTAGTAACGTGGCCAAATTCATTCACGTTTTTTGTTATTCAATGTGAAATAACTCAATGCCACTCGGAGTTCCTGCTGTATTTTTAATCACGTCTATTCTATTCACGATCGATAAGCCGAAAACTCATCAACTACTGGGCGTTCCAAGTTGATTAGTTCAGAGTGGTAAACATTACTCAGACCATCTCTGCACGACAGTAATTTGTATCTAACACGGACGCTTGCCAGTACATTTAGTTTAGTCGAATTCAATCAAAAGTTTATATTTTATTTAATCAAGTCTCATAACTTCCAGGTAAGTTATGGGAGAGAGATGTCAGTAATTTACATTGTCTATGCATTCATAAATTAAGTATTAACTGGAAGGATGAGTAATTTGGTGGTTGAGTTGAAATCAATAGTTGCCTTACGTTTCTTTTGCTTATGGTTTCCTCTACCATTATTATTTTGGAAGTATGGATTGACCCGCGCTAAATATGAAGGATCCTTCAATAACGTCACACGGTAGCGCCCGCAGAGTAGAAGCAAATTGATTATTATTATCTTTGGTATTCTTATTGCTATTTAAGTTGGTCGGGTAGCGGTTCTAAATTATCTTGAGGGTAGTGATTTTCGTGGATTTAGTGCACCAATATGGTTTTCAACAGTGGTAATTGTATGATTTTGTTCATGAACAAAAGCAATTTAAGCATATTTGCCATACGGAGGACTAAGACGTCTTGTTTCCAGACTGAGTATTAATCGATTAACAATCATTAATTTTGTGCGTGGAAATGAATAACAGCATTTAAAACCGGCGTGAATTTGAATATCTTGATGACTTAGAAAGGCCTCAAAAGGTCCGAAGGTCGTCTGAAGGCCTGAACAGGTGGGTAGAATGTTTCTTGAATCTCCTAACTAACGAAGTAGGTACCACAGTATGATCTAAACTTTGTGACACAATAAAATATGACTAGCCAGATTACCCACCGTAGAAACGGTAAGGGAAGAAGAAGAAGAAAGAAGAAAAATATGTTTTTATTGAAAAATAAAATAAAATGTTTACACTTCTTTTCCTACAAAGGTACATGCAATAATCATAGTCATTCGACCGTCCGATGAGATTGCCTGGGACTGTTCGATTTAATTCCTATTCCCTTAGACTAATCAAGATATTCGTTAATTGAATGAATTACACTAAAAATAAATAAATCGAAATAAACAAATAAATGTGCCGTGTTTCTATACATTGGGTTTTTTTCCATTATTATTATGTTGTTTCAATTCTCAATTAAGGTTCTATGCAAGTCCATATTCTACCATCGCTTTACATCTGAGATTCCAAGCCACTGAACAGTATTTGATCAAACTGGGGGTTTTCAAATTTTAGCATTCTTAAATAATCCTCCCAGCTGATATTGGACTAGCCCAGGTATCTTCTCCTCACCCCGATCAACGCCGTACATGTCCAAATAAAGTGATATGCATTCTCCACATGTCCTCCACTGCACAACACACACGCCTGTCCACTCGTGTCATAAGGCCTAAGAACCGGTAAGGGTTGCATAAATAACTCAGTGTACTGATAAAATTTATCAGTACAAGGTTATTTAATAACCTTGACAACTGATGAACCAAATTACAGCTTCATAGAGTGAATAGCATCGAAAATAGCTTTAGGGGCCCCTCAGCTGATCCAGGGCCTGAGTAGCGTCCAGTTAAAGTCCTAAGGAGTCCAAATGACAAATTACAGCTTCTTAGAGTGAATAGCAAACGTTTCTCATGACTTTTAGCCTTTTCCTAGTTACGAAATGGTCGCGAAGGAAAGGCCCGTTCTCGTCGAAATAGGACGTTTCGGAGATTTTACCATAGCCCATAACCATTCCTGGAAGTCGCTCATTGTAATGGAGCAATCCCTATCAAAATCGGTTCAGCGGTTTGGACGTCTATAGCGGACAGACATACATACTTTCATTCGATTTTATAGGTATAGATTATAGATTTTCATTCTCCCATAGAATCTAAGATAAATGATCATTTAACGTAGTATGCAGGTATTCATGAATTCGGCCGAATCAGTATACTCTATCGGCCCCTCAATATCATTCCCAAGAAACCAAAAGTTCTCCCTCACCCCATTTCCGAACCACCGCCTCAATCGACCCAAAGTGTAAACGTCTCAGCGAAAAATCAACCGCAAAAGTTGATTCTGCAAACAAAAGAAAACCCACGAAAACAAACCAAAGTATTGTAACCAACTACCACATCAGGAATAATTAAATTTGTAAGAGCGTGAAAGACAAATGACGTTTGAGCCACGTCAAATTAATAGGGTAAAACGAAAACGGCGGTGAAGGACCAGGGTTGGCGGGCGGCGCGGAAATCGATCCCTGGCCGGGACAGAGATATATTACCAAAGAGAGCAAATTATAAATGTTATCAGGGCCCCCCACCGCAGCAAGCCCTATACCAGGGGTCTTTGCCTTCTAATTAAAACCACTCGGATTAATTATTTGCACTTTACACGTCTCAGCGGACAAAGTGTATTTTTCGATATTAATTTTACTTGTTACGCTACGCTTCACAATTATTTAAGAAGGGGTGAGTGGTTGGTTGGGGAAGGGGCCTTAATAAAGCCGTAGCCCTCCCAGATGTTTTCGCCCGGCGAAGGCGTTTTGATAATCAGGGAACTTTGAGCACTTTGTGAATTGAGAAAAAAAAGAATTACGAAACTTTTTCGACGGGATGAGACTTTTTGATGGCTCGAGGTCCACAAGTCGACCCAAGCTGGCACTACTTTTATACGTTTTTGGTCCCCATGAAACTCTTTCATAATGTATTTACCCCATTTTTTGTTCGTTCTTCCGATAGAATCCCTCTGGTCCAGCGCAGTAATGAACACTCTCACATTCTGTACTGAACACAAAATCATGTTTCAATTTCCTGTAATGTCTTTTCCAAATATCATTTCAAAGGAACTGAGCAACATTTTATTCCGATCAAAATGTTTATTTAAAATGTTGAAGGTTTGCTCACCTTGAACTAATATGAACCTCTACCAAAGGAAAACACGGTCTGAATACTCATTAAAGGAGTAAGTCGTAAGAAAACTTCAGGCATACGGGAGCTTCACAGATACGTAGATGTGTAATTCGTTAAGAGGCGAACAAATACGGGCGACATAACAAAAGACGGCTAATTTAATTGAAATGGACGTGATCATTAAAAGTTTCACACATGAGTATATTTTAGCAAATTTGTAGTGAATCGCGTTCCCTATAATTCCTCTTGATTAAAAGGGGTTGATTTGAAGTCTTCAGAAGGAAATACGAGTACGCAGTACGTCTTCCGGTCGGGGTTGTTCGTTACTTCTTGGTTGCCCTTCGTAGAATCCCGCCATAATACGATTTGTAATAAGACCGCGTAATAGGGCTGGAATGCCAGGAGACCTGTAAAGAAAACAAACCTCAGTTTTTCAACATGAACCAATTCATAGTTGAAACGCAATTGAAAACCAATTTGCCTATATAAATAAACGAAAAAAATCACACAGTCAGTGTTCCAAAACTCGACGACACTAAGTGTCATGATCCAAAATGAATAGGTATTGAAAGTCGTATGTGAATTCTGTCTCAATAAGATGGTTCTAACTTTACTATTATTGACACCTTTTTATGAATGATATGAACACAAATAAGCTACGTGCATCACAGCTACGTGCTATACAGTCGTGCATCTTGGGTTTCAATAAATTTTAAAGATAGTCCTTTGATGAGAAATAAATTAGTTCCAAGCCGAAGAAGAAGAGAGCAATCGAAGATACTACAAAGGGTTGCAGTCTCAGAAGAGCCAGAATAATTAAAAAGAATAAAGGTATCCGATTTGGAGTGAGAGGCTTTAGGAAAGTGACTATACCGCTTGTTAATTGATCTTATGTTTCAGTGCGTTGCAAAGACCTTCAGCCAATTTCTAACAAATCCCAATCCGCTTCTTCAAGTTCCACAGTCGGCCTTCAAATTGAATAGGCCCCTCCTTCGCTTGGCCAATGTAATTTGGATGTTTTCACCAAACGAGAACAAGGTAGAGTCATTAAACTTTACAAACATCATTTAATTCAACCGATATAGTTCGTTCGAATCTTTTAAATCAACAAAACATTAACGGGAAAAACACAAAAGCTCTGCAAATTCTTGACATAACGGTTGTATAAAAATTGACCCGACAGGCTGCCGCATGATTCACTCTCATGGTGACGACTTTTGATCAGCTCCTTTTTGATCATCCTAAAAAATTTTAAAAAATAAACGCTATCTGAATGTGTACTGAAAACTATACCATCCCATTTGAATTTTTCGAGTTGTAGATTTTTCCAAATTTCAAAATTTGTTTTGAACCCCTTTCCATTGACCTAGGGCTATGAAAAGTAAGGTGGATCATTGTGGGGTTCGTCCGAACCTGTAAACCACATTTCGTAATTATAGCACAACGTTTGGAATCTACGTATCTTGAAACGTAAATCAGCAAATTTTGAGGGGTGGGGGGGGAGTATTTTTTGCGATTACAAAGGTTCATTATTGAATATAATAAACCAAAAGCAACCAGTTCTATTGTTATTGTTGTTCACCTCTCTCGGTCCAATTCTGATATTTTGGTTTATAAGATCAGCCTGTCATAGGATCATTGTCTATTTAAAGATAGTGGACTATAATATATTATGTTTCAGTACGAAGTTGCCACTAGCATTTCAACGAACCACAGCCACTCCTATCTCTGCGCCGGACGGAATAAGACGTGGATCGACGCTTTCCCGAGTCCTAGTAGCTAATAAGGGTTAGGGACATCTGGGTTGCTAT
This sequence comes from Stenodema calcarata, assembly GCA_963920205.1. Classification (NCBI taxonomy): domain Eukaryota; kingdom Metazoa; phylum Arthropoda; class Insecta; order Hemiptera; family Miridae; genus Stenodema; species Stenodema calcarata. Next base: position 3,954,421 of record OY986051.1, read on the forward strand.
ACCGTCCCTCTCAGAAGCCGTTTCTCTAAAGGGAAATGAAACTTGTGCAGCAAATGCTTGCGGTTGAGAAAGGGGCCAGAGGAACAGCAGGAAACGGCGGAATGGTTATTCTCGACCCGCATGACACGCGTGTCTTGCAAAGTGGCCGAGCAACGCAGCTCCCAGTTTCATCCAGTACAGGGGACAACATGAATGTATAGCTTTCGCCCCTTCTCTCCCGTACAGCCCTCAACGCTAGTCCTTTTCCCGCAAGGGCCTCAAGGGAACTCCCATTTCTGCTGACCCGAGTTGAACCAATCTGAATGCGTTGTGATGGCCCCTCGCCCTGCCAAAGCCTCGCAGGGCCGCTTCTGCGTTTTCCACTGTTCCCATGAGCGCCCTTCGCTGCTCCCCCACAGAATTAGCCCTTTCTAGTCTACCGAAATATTCCGTCCAGGACTGGTAGGAATAAACTCAATTACGTTTCTGAATTGTAGGCCAGTTTCTAAATACACTAGTGAAAATTCGATCGCTACGTTCATCCTACCTCTAGGTGATTGCGTTTTCTAGATCTACACGAGAGCATTCCAAAAGGTGATTCAGGAGAGGTATCCGATACACGGACACTACTGATGAAATTGACTATGATAATACGAACTAAATCACTCGCGACGAAATCGTGGAAAACCATGTTAAGGAAAACAAGAGTATTTGAAAAACTCGTCTATTTCCACTGAAATATGAGTACACTGTTAGACCGGTTTCGGTGATTAAACCACCGTATTGTTTTCAGTATTGGTTTGTTACTGACGATCACCGGTCTAACGGTCTAACCGGTCTAACAGTGTACTCATATTTCAGTGGAAATAGACGAGCTTTTCAAATACTCTTGTTTTCCTTAACTACGATAATATCCCCATTTTTCTTGCTGTTGGCCTTCTTTGAAATATTGACACCCCTTTTGACATCCCCCAAAGTGACCAATATGTGTGTTGACGGCCATGACGATGTCAAGGCTTATCTTAAAGCTCTTATCAAGCATTTGCCAGATGTCACACCTATTGTTGACACCGAATGATGTATTCAACCCTGATTTTATAATATCACAATGCATTAGTTTTGCATAATTTTAATTCAGTATGGAGAAATTATGCGACGAACAATCACGCTGTGCAAATCCTAAGCCTCGTACAGAAGCTGCTCTCACCTGTGTATCACCTGTGTATCACGTTGGTAATCGGCTTGTTACACCGTTTGTTCTCCATTCTCTCAACTTTCAACCCAAAACCAACAGTCATATTTCGCACAGCGAGGAAATACAGGGTTACTCACTCTTCCGATGACAAATACGTTCCAGTTATCGGTTGTAACGAGAAAGATGAACATTTTAACCACCCCGCGTGAGGCTGTTATACAGGACCTTTAACTCGGATGGCTCCCCATAGAACACAATTACTGGACGTCTCAAGTTTACGCCCCTACATAAAACCCTGTGACCCGCCCAGTCTCGAGTTTAGAAAACTTTTTAATACCGTGTAAAATTTAAAACCTTCCTCCTGCTCTCGGGAACGAGTCGGAAAAACGGTCGAGGGTAATTACTAAGTACTTGGTATTCGGGCGGCTCCCAGCTATCCATCTTTTTGGAAAATGTAATTTGTCAGTAAAACCCTTTTTGCCCTCGCACTTCGTTCCGGTATCTTACTTGCTTCCACCTTCCTACAGTTCCTGTCTGTTACTACCCTGCCAAGTTGGATCATTATTTAGTTATCTCCACCTTCTATTCCGTGTTTTAACTTCGATTTAGTTTGAGAGTGTCTTGAGAGAAAGACTGCGTTCGCTGTGAATTATCTGTGTGTTTCCACAAACTAATTCAATCGCGATAAACGTTCAAAAGTTCCGCTTATTACCTCTAAAACTTTGCACGTTGAATACAATTTTTAGAACATTTAGGTATAACGGCAGTTAGCCCTGGTTCGTAAAGCAGTCAATGTAAAGAACAAATATGTTGCACAGGAGTTCCCAAGTAGCACAATTGGTCGGATTTCACGACTTGCTACCTAATCTGTAGTATATCCGACGTCAGAAATCTGTATGTCAATTATTAACGTCATCACGACGTCGGTACGACGTAGAGATTTATGTACACAACTGCTATTGGTTGCCACGGCGTCGGAAATCTATAGTACAGATAGACGAGGTCGTCACGACGTCGGATATTTGTATTACAGGTTGACGAGGTGGCCACAACGTCGTATATCTGTACTACATAACGCTGAGGTCGCCGCGACGTCGGATATCTGTAGTAAATATAGACGAGGTCGCCACAACGTCGGATATCTATAGTGAAATGGCGATGGCGATAAGACGCAGGTGGGACGCTACAGGCGCTCATTCTGTTGTACCGTTTAGGAACTACGTTACTATAGATTTCTGTACATGTTTTGTACATCAGCCGACGAGAGGTAGACTTCTGGTCGGCGCCACTACAGAGATATGTACAAACAGTTCGATCCCTAGTTCGCCACCTTTTTCCATATTCCATTACAGGTTAGGTTGAGGTTAGATATTAATTTAAATAATTTTCCAAATCTGTATAAACAACCAAGTTGAGTCGTCTTGCGACCTTATTCCGACCTGAGGTCGGGCGGCGACGTCGGTACAACCAAGAAATCATTCCCCACATTGGTCGGCATTTGGTCGTGGTGAGGTCGGTACGACGTCGTCGCCCGAGGTCAGGTCGGATTTCCCGACCTCTTACGACGTCAGACCGACGTCGTTGTGCTACTTGGGTTGCTTGGAGCAACCGAATTATCAAACAAGATGACCGATCTGCACCGTTGTATCAAGAATTTGCAGAGATTTATTTATTCGATTTTCTGAATCTACGTACCTATCTTGAAACGTGAACCAACGAATTTTGAGGGGGGGGGGGGGGTTAAAAAGTTTTTTCTTTGGTCGATTTCAGTGGTTCATTATTGAAGATAATAAACCAAAATCCCAGTAGGTATTATATCAATAAAAGTTAATTCTAAATAATGTTTCATAAAATATAAAATATATGATTTATTCAATTGTCTTTTACACAAATAATTCATTGTCATCCACCACCACGTTTATAGCCACCACCACCACCCATCTTGGAAATTACATTCTGATCACCATTTTGAACAAATACTTTAGCGCATTACTCAACTTGTTTCGTCTTGTTACAGGTCATCCGAATTTACTGAACAGTAGTCACTGTTATGTCGGTGATCATTAACCTGAGATCCATTACAAAATCACTAATAACAACATGTCAGTGTCAAAGAACGCCCGGATCATTTTGAAGTTCTTTCTAACAAGTGATGACGTTTATTATGTCATCTCCTTCGGGGTTCAATCGGAATCTCGTGTTACACGAACGATTCCCCCAGGAGCTGTCACCACAAAATATCTCCTGAGCGCAGTAAAAACCGAAGTTATTATTAGAGAGCCGCTCTCTGTACACCGTACATAATGCGATGCACGTAAACGCAAAGCTAACCGCTAAACGTGAGGCTCCGACTCAACAAATGTTGGGGCACCTAGTTCCTTCTATTTCCTCCACTAAACAGAGGGTGAGGATAACTTCTGTTATTTCATATGCATTAGTATTCGAGGGAGCTGCCATGGAAGGCGTCACGATAAATTTGACGGAAATGAAAATTAGATTCCAGAGGAGGAACGTGAAAGTCCGTTTAATTCGTCTCCCCTAAGCCGTTGGTCCAGACCGTTTTCTTTCACCAGAAATTCGCTCGTTCTCCAATTCACCCTCCACCCATTTTGTTCTCTTGTCTCCAGGTCTTCCTTGATTGAACATTTCTTTCATCCCCCATAATCGCCAGTGGCTCAAGACAATTTACACAAGATCCGTACTTGGTCGCTTAGCGTGTATGCCACTGGTATATTGGACGAATGTGGAGTCTTGTCCGGAGGACTAATTGAATCGGTGGTTTGAGAAAACTCAAGTTGGAGAAAATGTTTTGCTCGGAGTTTTGAACATTCCTAGCTATATGCGTAATGCGACGGAACTAATGAACAAAAAATCAATTAACCACAAACTGAACCAGGGACTTGACAGTTCTACTTTTGGTTATGTATTTTAGAAACGATTACAACATCCTGTATTACTTCATATTGTTGCGGGAAAATATTAATACGTATTCAAAAGTGAGGTAGAGGTAGTAGCGTTCAATTAATCATTGTTCCATAAAGAATGGGTTGTCCTGTGATGCGCAAAATAGTTGTCAAACGAGGACAATTAGGAGCTAAACTTTACACGTGGCCTCTATGACTGATACATTTTCATTCCTCCGTGCGTGGAAACAGCTAGGTACGAGTATATTCCCTCGGAGCTATGGATCATGGAAGTTGAATCCTCAACATTATTATTCTAGTACCTACATCAACCTCGCTGGTCTAAGACAAGAATGCGAAAAGAATACGAAGTACATGACCTAGATCTACACCCATAATCAGTGTATACTGGAAATCGTTTACAACAGACCCGGTAGTAGCAGGCAATCTTATGTAGCGGTCAATACCTCCGGCTCCTGCGATTGTGATGGGAATGCATTGGAAATGTATTATAACGGACTTCGTATATAACAGGCATATCACTTTTAACAGACACGCTTGGAAATACCCGCCACATAAAAGCATCGTTTATTACAGATGTCACTCATTTTCCTGTCATCTTTTCTTATTTTTCATGTTTGTACATACATACCACGATTGTGCATACATACCACGTTTGTACATGTTTTGTGATGCCCTTACTCATCACAACCTTATAACGCCCAACGCCTGCCAGCCTTATTGCTTATTAACTGACACAAGTGTTCTACTACCGCCATAAACTCTTTCTCCACCACAGTTGAAAGTCAATTCGATAGAGAAGCGTCGAAACGAAAAACCTAAAACTTCAAACTCAGTTTGGGGCACATTTGCATCTGATTGCTCTACCGAGCTCTTGTCTTCCTTCAAGGATCTACTTTCATAACTGGAGATATAAAGTCGCTTTACTACCCACCGTCTTGGAAAAGGTTCGATTGTATTCTTTCAAATTGATCACCCATCCAACAAGTTAAATCACTGACATTTTTCCTCGTAATATATTCTACTACACAACGAAAACTTATAGAAGTCTCATTCAAGAGGGATTTGTGGAAGATGATAGTCGAGCCGGACCCACCCACTAAAAACTTTCGTCGTCGCACTATGGCCATTGATCGGCACTCCGCTGCCCCAATTCCTCTATATTGAAAGTTCCCATCACTCCTATTCCTGAACTTCTCTATAGAAAACCTCCCCCTGCTCTCAGAACCGCCTGATATTAGTTGCTCTTGGTGGAAAATGTAAGGGAAACCCCCTTTTCAAGGCCTTAAGAAACCTTCCGTAATATTCCTGATATCTCTCTATTCTTCATTGTTGCTCTCCTCGAGATTAAACTTTCGAATTAAAACCGTCCATAGAGTTCGCCCCGTTGTTTAGGTTTATTGATCGATTTCTGCTTGGTTTGTCAGCAGGCCCTTTGGAGTTCAGTGATAGGGCCTCCTCCCTTGAAAAAGAGAAAAATAATTAACGGACCCCATCTACACCATTCTAGTTTTTAAGTATTTTTCATAGCCCCCATCCCTTTGGTTTTTGTTTCTTTTCTAATTACAAACATCCCCAATCGTCTTTAATCGACGCGAAAGAGTAAATACCATTGAATTTAAAAAGCAAAAGGAATCTTTGATCTTGTAACTATACAGACATGAATGCCTCAAAACCTTGTATACCTCATTGATTTTGGTTTATTATCTTCGATAATGAACCATTGGAGTCGACTAAGAGAAATATTTCTCTAACAGGAAGTTATTGCTGAATAGTATTCTTTTTTAATGTACTTCGTGTTATAAATTATTGTCGACGTAAAAAGCCCGAAATTATAATGAGACTAATTAATTCAAAATAATTGAGTATCTATATCATTGTAAATCATATAAATAAATTATAGACCATCATTATAACAGTTAGGTACCGACTCTCTCCCAACTAACCTGCCCATTACGACGATCAAGTCGCACATTAATGCCCGAGCTGCATTGTTTCCATACCTACATGGTGAAAATTCATCGTAGATATTTGTCTCAGTTTAACGAAACACGTGTTAGGATATGGGATAGCGAAAATAGAACTTGAAAATAAAAAAGAATACGGAACCCAGAGGGATGTAGAGGAGTACGGATGGATTTTTCCCCCACGTTGATGAAATACTTTTGGCAAGGTTTTGAGGTTTCGCACGATGGAATTTCTCGATATATGTAGAAAATAATATTATCCCTTCTCCGTGTAACCATCTCTTTATTTTCCTCCAGCCCTTCACTTTATTTCTGTTTTCCTCCATGAGAGTGAACAGCCTGAGTGGAGTCACTTTAGAGTAAAGGGTGGGAGGTATACTACGGTACTATAATTGTTATGAAAGACTTTTAGGACATAGGACATTTATGTAACTAAATTACTGAACAGTGCATCGCATCCTATACCTTGTTGTGAAGGTACCTTAGTGAAGTTACGAGTGAAACAAGGTAAAATTCGTCTCTCCACTCAAACATGGTAATAGATGGTACTAATTCAGCGGCAGAAGGAAAAGCACTTATTATTCTCTAATCAGGTGAAGGATCAACTCACACCTAATCGGAGAAAGCTAAATGAATTTCACATTGGCATGGAAGAGGTGGTCGGTGGTGACCATTTCACGAATTTTTCACCCCGAATCAAGTCAAAAACGAAATCAACAGGACCCCAACTAAAAATCTCCTGTTACAAATAGTTTCACCCAGCCACCACTCAAAAACTTCCCGAGAAAAACTTTGGTTCAGCTGACGCAAATATATAACCCGATACTTCGCACCGAATGGAAATAATTGTGGTGCCGAAACCCAATAAATCACCTAATGATCCGAGTGGCTATCGCCCCATAAGTGTATCCATCTTCTCCAAAATATTCGAGAGGCAGATGCTCACACCACAATGATTTACACCACTCTCACCAGCAGTACCATACTTCCAGTTCGGATTTAGGTACCTACATTCATGCCAACAGCAACTACACAGGATGGTTGAAGGAATCCTCGAATTGTTAGAAAACCAGGAAGTATGTCAAGCCTTATGCCTTCGCACAAAACAAGCATTTGATCGCGTCTGCCACCCGGGTGTCCTCCACAAACACAAACCACTTCTAACAGATACATATTTCCGAATTATACAGTCTTTCATATCAAATAGAACATTTCATACATGCGATAGAACATATAAATAGAACGTATAAAATGCGATGGTGCCCTAGTCATGGCATACAAGCTTCCGTACCACGGTTGGGGTCCCACACTTAACTTATACTCGTATATTTCAGTGACATTCCTACTTTGCAGAACACATAAGCGCCATGTTCGCCGGCAATAATGCAGCCCTATCCCACAATCCATCAGACTCAATTGCTTTAACTAACCTTCAATAACACTTAAATTCCATCCAAGAATGGGCTGACCGATGACGAATCATCATGAATCATCACAACCACGACAACATTCACTCTGAAAACCAACTATCAAACCGATTCTATTGAAATCACCCAATAATCCCTCAAATGTCGTCCGCTATTTGGGACTTCAACTGCACCAAAGACGCACATTCGACGCTCACGGTAATGGAGTCGACATCTGCAACCCCAACGTCTCAAGAGAAAAAGAGCGGTTGACGTTATTCTCACTCAAGTTAAATTGTAAATGTAATATATTATGGGTAATATATTAGAGGGACTGTCAATGGGCACCAGTTCAACGACAATTAAGTGCTTACTATTGTAAAGTTCAACACAACAAAAAGTATTGTACCACGAATGAATGAATGAATGAATGAGGAATTTATTCCGAAGCAAAACATAAACATACAATGCAAATTATACAATACTACACGACACTACAAGCCATATCAAGTAACACATTACAAACACCACACAATATATAATATATATCGTGTGGTATCTGCAACGCATTACCTACACTACAATATTATACTACAATATTACATTATATTATTAATATTACATTATATATTATAATACTACAATATTACACTACATTATAATATCATGCAACATTATACATTACACTGCACACACTATATAATATACCACAAATCACATAACTATATCACAATACAACTGCAAATCAGTGGAATATACCCCGAAGCCATAGGGCAGGCCCTGTGCGGCTTGGGGGGAGTTGCTTATTTATAACATACTTATATTCTTCTTGTAAATACAACATACAAATAATTACAAAATTAGTTTACATAAATGCTGGAGAGAACATCTATGCAGTTCTCAACTACGCGGGAAATCAACCAGGTGAAAATTTTCTTTTTATAATTGGATCGTGAAAAATTTGATGGGGATTTCATGTCGTCAGGCAAAGAGCGTAATAAGTATGGCATACTGTAGAAAATGTGTCTGGATGTACTCCATAAACGGGTTTTAGGTGCCGGCACTACGGCTTGGGAGGTGAGACGAAGTGGGTACGGAGTATTCTTGGGGATATTGAAAAATTCAGGATGCTTGTGATAAAATGAGAGAGACGCCTTTATAATATATTATACAGTTGATGGATGGAAAAACTTGAACACAGTTATACAAGTCAATAGTGGGAAATCTTCGAGGCTTTTTTGCAATTATTTTTAGGATGGACCTCTGAATGATGCTTGAAAACCATACAAAAGGTTTTCAAATACATCTTTAACAAAACGTGCTGAGTATACGATATTGATACAAAGGAATCAAACCTCCAATACCGAAATGTAAGAAGGAGTATATACCCTGAAAACTCTTGATCCCTTGTGAATGCTTCGCTTTGGGATGTACATATATCCCAGGGGGTTGGTGGGCGAGAAGTGCTTTTACTTGCGTGGCTTCGCAACAGGGGTTCACTATGTGGTTCCACCGATCCGAGCGGGTTTCCTAGATTCTGTTCACAAGAGGTCCCCCGCTGGTGTTGCAGGTTCCCCGCAGACCCTGAAATGCTTTGAAAGAAGGTTGGCTACTTCGAACGCATGTCCGTCCGATCTGATTAACCACTCAAGTGCTTTTCCTCCTTTCCCTAGGGGTGCCGATTGGGAACCGAAGCAACCCGCGTTACTGTAAAAGCGAGGAGAATTCGGTGTGACTCGATTTCATCTGAAAGTATTACGCCTCATAATGCAGTGATTATGCACTAGGAGAAACACAAAACTGCTCGATGTGATCCTTTTGTACATTCCTCATCAGTGTTGTGATTTAAAAAGCATTGCAGATTACACTCGAACATATACGAGCACATAATATATATTATATTGTTATATTATATTCGAATGACATTACTGCAAGCCCTAATCTAACCGTAGATTCATGTTCATATATCTGATAACGGGCTCTTACATTTGACATTAAAACGACCAATCTCTAGCAGTAGGGTTATGACAATTTGGTCATCACCTGTCGTCCATTATTTGAAAGCACTCTCCTCTAATCTGCTGAACAAGGTAGTGGTTGTTAGTGACTCAAGTAAAAATATGATCACCATAATATTTATAACAACTGCGCTAGAGCTGCGCCTTCGATTCTAAAGCCCACATCAACTTCAATTTTCTGTGATGGGACTCACGAGGTTATGGTACACAGACCAGATATCTATACAGATACCACAACACTTAATACAAATACAATACTTAATAGGCACAGCTTAATTTTATTATGCATCGGTGGACGGTCCAATTTAAACATAAAGTTGTATTCAACACATTTTATAGGTTGTATTAGTACAGCTACATTCCCCGTACCATTCAAATAGGACCGTCCACCGACGTATAATAAACATAAGCTAAACTCCACTCGCCCACCCACTTTTATACCACCACTCCTGGCTTGTCTGGCTTTTATTAACACAGATACCTTTTGATCAACATCACAAAATTTTGAAATCATATTCTCATGTCTGATCCATGAAAGGCAGATGTGCTATTTCTGCATTCCTGATGTGGTCCAGAATATTCCTCTATTCCTGAACGTTTTAATCACATGCCACTCCCCTGCACTTCTCTTTATTGCAATTCTAATATACGACAGTATAGGGTCGTAGAAAGGGATCATTTTCCTATCAATCAAATCAAAATTTATCCCCCTCATAATAGTGGGTTATTTTATTGTATTTATAGAGTTTCATGACTCGGACCAATAACTCATCTATTCATGTCGCGTCTACCACAAATGAGGTCATACTGGAGCTGCCCCAGACTGCGCCGTCCAGTTTCTAGAGCGACGTTTTTATTTATTTTTCGAGAGCTCTATATATTCGTGGCCTTTGGGAGAGTCGAGGAAACGGGCGTCGGGCGGGTGGAGGTTGTTGGCCGAACCAGAGTCTATTTCCCCCACTCACTGCCCACAATTCCATCTATAGGACCATTTATCATTGAGACTGGCCGTCCTTCGGTGGTATGGAATTTCGGTGAATTTCAAGGGGTTGGGGGTCGAGGGCCACTGACAGATCTCCCTCCCCTTCCCACTTCTCCCATATATGAAAAGTAACTTATGTACGGTGGCATTTTCCCCGGCAGGAATGGCCATGTTCATTAGGAGACTGCCGCTGACCGATGACCCACCCACGGGTTTTGCAGAGAAAAAGAGAAAAAAATGTACATTGTCAGACTTTTACAATGGAATAACTTTGTAGTATCATTTTCGAGCATACTATGGTAGGAGTTTTGAAGTTTTACAAGGAACCAAGGAGCCTGTTAGAACCACAATATATGACATGACGTTCATTTATCAAACGTGGACATTTTAAAAACAATGTTCGTAGTTTTTATTCAAAACATAGGTATTTGACTTTTTCCCTCTAAAATTACCTTGTTATAGCTTTTTCGAGTCAAATTAAAGGTTTTCCGAAACAAAATAAAGGTCTGTCGAAACAAAATAAAGGTTTTCCGAAACAAAGTAAAGGTTTTCCGAAAAAAAATTAAAGGTTTTCCATTCCAAAATAAAGATCACTGTAGCGGACTGAAACACTTATTGAAAACAAGACAATAACAGCCTGCCTGTCCTTCTCTATCGAGTTTGATATGGACTATTCCTTATGCATGATCAGGGAGATTTCTGCTCCGTGCGTGCATTCCTTCTTTATGTAATCCTTATCGCCGGCGTGCATCCCTTATTTATGTAGCGTATTCATCATGCTCATTCACTCCAACAGCGAATGGATGAACTCGAACTTCATGTGAAATATCTTCCCCCTTACTCGGCTCAACTGAATCCTGCAGAAAAGGTGTTTTCTAAAGTGAAGCTTCATGCAAGGAATTTGCTCAGCGAGCCATGTGAAAATCATGACTTCGTTTCAGTGATTGTTCGTAGTGTAGCCACTGTTACCTCAACCGATTGTTCCTACTATGTGATGGACATGATGCTACGGCTTCCTGCAGCAGTAGCTGAGAATGATCTAAGTATAACATTACCTATTATTTTTGTTTTCTTCAATTTTGATCAAGTTCCGTTTTGTTCTGTTCAATGTTGTCAAGAAAAAAAATCAATTGAAAAATGTAAAAAAATGTTAACAGTGTACGTATGTACTTGATAATATATAATATACTTGATACATAATATATTATACATATATTATATAATATATGTATTTAAAAAGAGGCAATTCGAAACGACAAACCTTTCAAGTATAAAGCCTTTATTTTGAAATGGAAGATCTTTATTTTAAAATGGAAAACCTATATTTTGAAATGGAAAACCTGTATTTTTAAATGGGAAACCTGTATTTTTAAATGTGAAACCTTTAATTTGTTTCGGAAAATTTTTATTTTGTTTGGGAAAAACTTTATTTTGTTTCGGAAAACCCTTAATTTGACTCGGAAAAGCTGTAATCAGTTTGTTTAATTGCCTACTAAGATACCGTAAAAAATTGGCAAGGCTACGACAGAAATATGCCGACTCTGCAATGAGGAAGCAGAAACAGCAGAGTAGGTACTGTTTGGATGTTAGCAATAGCTGTCTGCCCGTAAGTGTTCCTTACACATAAATAGTATATACTTACCTACCCACCCAACGAATGAGGATCCATCTTGATTTCTGTTGTTATTCGTTTGCTTTCTTGTAATTAGTATTATTAAAACACGTTTTGATTATTATGCTCCGCAAGACTTGATTCTTTCACCTGAACGTGAAACATGGCGCAGTCTACGGAAATTGAGCCTTTCTGTGTGGTTGAGTAGTTAAGTGAACTGAATTCGGTGACTCTGGATTTCGCTGCTGTGTTGATTTTGTGCTGCTTCACTATGGAATTCAACAAACCGGCTGTTTTAAATGTTGCCTCTGGTAACCTGTCAGAGAATTTCAGGATGTTCAAGAAAGAAGTGAAAATCTACTTGATAGCAACCGAAACTGTGAAGAAATCTAATGACATCCAGGTTGCTCGGATCAAGAATCTAATGGGTCATGAGGCTCTGAAACTTTATGACAGTATTACTTCTACGAAGGAGGATAATGAGACCATTGAGTCCATTCTTCATGACTTGGAACAACATTGTACTCCGAAGAAAAATGAGACTATGGAAATATTTCGATTTTTCAGCCGTCGACAGGCCGTTACTGAGCCGTTTGAGCATTTTTATGCAGACTTGAAGCGTTTGGTTACGGCATGTGAGTTTGGAGACCAGGAGGACAAACTTTTGAAAGCACAGCTTGTGCTTGGAATCCACAATCGGACCACTCAAGAACGGCTGCTTCGAGAAGATGCTGATCTCAAGAAGGTCATCCAGTTTTGCAAGTCTGTTGAACTAGCAGACGCTAATATGAAGACTCTTGAACAGGACCGTGGATTAGAAGTCTGCGCAGTCTCCCAAAACCGCGCGTATCGTCAGAAGACAGGTACAAAAACATTTTTTATGAATAACTGTTGCTGGAGATGTGGTTCTCAGCATCCGCCTAGGCAGTGCCCAGCATTTACTAAGCAATGTGGAAAGTGTAATGTTACGGGGCACTACGCTAAAATGTGTAAATCTACCAAAGACACTAGACAGTCTTTGGGAGTGAAAACTGTTGGGAATAGTCACTCAAAAGAAGACATAGACTTTGCAATTGGCACTATACACGCTGTGAATGGGATTAATAGGATCAATAGAGTAGGAATTGAATGGATTGAAAATGTCAAGGTTGACAATGTTTCTCTCAAGTGGAAGCTAGATACGGGGGCCGAAATTAATATTTTACCATTGCAAATTGTAAAACAGGTATGTCCTGAAGCTGTTATTAGGCACACTTCTGTCAAACTTGAGTCATTTGGGGGATTCAAAATTAATCCAATAGGTTGTATAGAGGCTCAGCTACAGTATAGAGATAATGTTTGTAAAGCAGACATTATAGTTGTGGATTGCAATGCTTCTCCAATTTTGGGACTGAAGGCATGCACTGAGTTGAATTTGATAAAGAGGCTATATAATATCAGGAAGGAGTATGGAGATTTTGATGATTTTCTGATTAAAAATAAGGACGTGTTTAATGGCCTTGGGTCATTTCCTGATGTATGTAGTCTGATTTTGCGTCAGGATGCTGTACCTGTATCCTGTCCGGCCAGGAGAGTCCCTTTTAACCTGAGAGACAAACTGAAGTCCACTCTTGATCAACTAGTTGACTATGGTGTAATTGAACCAGTATCTACCCCTGGAGAATGGGTGAACAATTTAGTTATTGTAGAGAAGCCAGACAAATCGCTGAGGTTGTGCATTGACCCCCAGAGACTAAATCAATATTTAGTTAGAGAATATTTTGAAATTCCCACATTGGATGAAATAACTATGAAATTAGCCAACAAAAAATATTTCTGTCTTTTTGATTTAAAGCAAGGCTTTCACCAGCTGATCCTAGACGATGCATCCAGTCAATTATGCTCATTCAGTAGCCCATTCGGAATTTTCAGGTATCGTAGGGCTCCTTTTGGCTTGTCTGTCCTGCCAGAGATTTTTCAACGTTTAACCTCAAAATACTTCGGTAATCTAACTGGCGTGATTGTTTATTTTGATGATCTGCTCTGCGCAGCTGAAACCCCAGAAGAATTGGCTGAAATTGTTGAACGGGTGATTCATGTAGCCCGAAAGAATAATATTAAATTTAATGCAGAAAAAGTCCAGTTTGTTGTTGAAGAAGTGAGGTATTTGGGTTTTCTTTTTAACAAACATGGCCACAAACCCGATCCGGATAGAATCCGTGTTATTAAAAACCTGAAAGCTCCCAAAAACCTTAAGGAACTCCAAAGTATATTAGGAATGGTAAATTATCTAAGACATTTAATTCCTAACTTAGCAGCTGCAATTTCACCGCTTAGAGATCTTTTAAAAAAGAATATAGAGTGGAAATGGACATCGTTTCATGATGCAAAACTGGAAGAAATTAAATCTCTGGTTTGTAATATTTCTCTGCTAACTTCATTTGACCCTAAAGCAAGGATCGAAATCCAAGCTGATTCAAGCAAAGATGCGATTGGATGTGCCCTGATTCAAAATGGCAAACCAGTTCTGTATGCCAGTAGGTCCCTGAACCAATCTGAGTGTTATTACGCTCAGATTGAGAAAGAGCTTTTAGCCACAACCTATGCATTCCATAAATTTCATAATTATGTTTATGGCCACAAAGATATTATTGTCTACACTGACCATTCCCCACTTACTACCATCATACGAAAAGATATTAATAAAATAGAAAACAACAGGCTACGACGTTTGAGACTAAAACTTCTAAATTATTCATTCGAACTTAAGTACCTGAGGGGCAAGGAGATGGTTATTGCCGATCTACTTTCGCGAAATTATCAACAGGACAGTGAACCAGACAATGATATTTCTATGTGTGACGTAGTCCACACCATTGGTGCTAGGATTAATTTCAGTGATGTCGAGTTCAATACCTTTGTGCATCACACCCAAAACGATCCAATCTTATCCAATATTCTGGAATACTACATGAATGGTTGGCCAAAACAATACAGTAAATCGGATGACAGTGAAATGATCAATTTGTTCAAGCATAGGGGTGACATAACTGTTAGTAAAGGGTTGGTCTATTTTGAAAACAGGTTGATTGTACCCCAGTCTAAACGTAAATATATTCTAGGACTTCTGCATGAAACTCACCTTAGCTTTGAGAAAATTAAACATAATGTGCAACAATTCTTTTATTGGCCAGGAATAATGTCCGATGTAAAAAATATGATTGAGTCCTGTTCAACTTGTCAGCGTTACCAACGTAGCAAAATTAAGGAACCCCTGATTTCACATGAAATCCCTGAAATTCCGTTTTCTAAGATAGGTATTGATATTGCGGACTATGGAGGGAAGTGTTACTTGATTCTAATTGATTATTATTCCAGGTGGTTGGAAGTAGAATTATTGAAAAATAAATCAACCACTTCTGTTATTGAAACCCTCAAACCCATATTCGCTCGTTATGGAATCCCAAGTCTCGTAATTGCCGATAACAATCCTTTTGGATCCTATGAATTTAAGGAGTTTGCTTCTCAATGGAAATTCGAAATCAAAACGATCAGTCCTCATTATTCCCAAAGTAATGGGCTCGCCGAAAAAGCTGTCGGAATAACTAAGACAATGCTTCACAAGTGTGATTTTGAGAGGCAAGACTTTAATCTGTACCTCCTTAATTATAGAAACTCTCCTGTGGCTGGACTTGAATACTCTCCTTCACAATTACTTATGAGTAGAAATCTTAAAACGAAAATTCCTGTAAATTTGGATTATTTGAAGCCGAAGGTGATAGAAGATTCGAAAGTTGTTGAAAAACACAAACAACAATTATATTATGACAAATCCTGTAAGAAAGAAGAGTTGTTTGAACCTAATGACAAAGTCTTGGTCCAGCACGTTTTCTCTAAAATTTGGGAAGAGGGCGAGATAGTAAGGAAATTGGATTTCAGGTCATACATTGTTAAGATTAAAGATAGGGAATACAGAAGAAACTCATCCTTTATTAGGAAATTCAAGGACACCACTGCAAAAGAGTGTTATGTAAATGATTCAGGAGTAGGTGAGGTAGAAGGGCAGAGTGAAAATATTGTACAGTCAGAAAATAAAGAAAACAATCAATGTGTTGATAGTGACGCCCAAAATGAGGATATTGTCAATGAACAAAATAATTGCGGAAGATCCACCAACTATACAACACGGTCTGGGCGTGTAGTTAAGAGAAATGTTAAATGTAACTGTTGCCAATAAAATAAATGTTTGGTGTTTGATTTCTGAAGTTATTTTGTCTACTGTTGTGTCTACAAAAATATTTTGTCTAATGTTTGATTTCTGAAGCTATTTTGCTGTATTCTACCATTGTTTATTTTTACAGTTTGTAAAGTTATAATTTCCAAATATTTTGTCTACTGTTTGATTTCTGAAGCTACTGGCTATCTTTTTTGTTTGAATGCTTTTTACACTTTCTTCTGTTCATAGCCTAAGGGGAGGGATGTTTGGATGTTAGCAATAGCTGTCTGCCCGTAAGTGTTCCTTACACATAAATAGTATATACTTACCTACCCACCCAACGAATGAGGATCCATCTTGATTTCTGTTGTTGTTCGTTTGCTTTCTTGTAATTAGTATTATTAAAACACGTTTTGATTATTATGCTCCGCAAGACTTGATTCTTTCACCTGAACGTGAAACAGGTACAACAACTTCTACGATTTCTCGATGTTCCTGAGGCGGCACTCATAACTGAGGTCAATGTCAATAGATCTATCTCCATCTCAGTTGCAAGGTGATCTCAGGCCGAAAAAACAGACAAAATATTGGCAATTTTTGGTATTATGCTTTTTGTTCGGTGATGGCTCTAGGCATATAATATAATAATATTATATTATGCTTAGAGCCATCACCGAACATACCTATTATGGATTATTTCACCGATCGAATTATTGATTACTGAAAGGAGGTTAGTATCAAAATGTAGGGGGAAATAACGTCTTCAAGCAGTATTACCTATACGATTAGTGCCTTGAAATTCGTGATTGGTCCCAACTCCACGAAACATGCAGCTTATAAATAGCATTGATTTATACTTACATACTTATATTCGCTGTAAGCAGTTCCATTAAATCCTTCACTTTTGTTGCTAACTTAAGTTCTTAGACCTCAAGCAGAACAACGAGGCTCGCGAGCCCGCCAAGTGTTGGAGGGAACGCTCGTAAAATGAATAGCGGAGGTCCCACCGAGGGAGGGTACGGCAAACAGAGTTGTAAACGTGGTGGAGCAAAATGGATAGTTGCTGTTCCCTCCGGTTTACTACCGAGTTGTCGTAAAAATATAGTTCTTCCGATAAAAGATTTTCCACCGCGATGGGCTTGTGGGGTTTGTGCGGTTCCTTCAACTTTTAACCAGCTCTTTGTATGTATGTACCTGTGGCGTATAACATGTACATAGACTGCACACCTGAATGTACTGATACTCTTTCTTCTGGAACGTGGGAAAGTTTTGTGAACGTCCGAGAGTGTATACTTTCTTTAATTATCCAGTTAACCAACAAACAATGAATTATTTAATTTCTGTGTTTGAAGCAAACAGAGCTGTTGAAGAGAAGTAACTGTTGGCTGAGAGAACTCGACCTCAACCAGACTCTACGTAGGTATATGTAATTCATAAGTCGCTGTATACTACTTTAGAACAGGATTCTCAACCGGTAGGGCCATCCTGAGAGAAACCAATAATTTCGCCTGCATTTAGCGGACTGTGATTTATCAATTTGTATTCAGAGTTGCAGAGTATTTGAGAAATGAGATTTCCGTGTTTGCAACTAAAGACGAAGTTGACATGAGCCAATATCGGATTGGAATCTAAATTACCATAACATTCTTCGATAACCATCCAAACTTGTCAACAAGCCCGGTGATACTGATGACCGGGTGAAAGTGAAAACAGTCCTTACGTACTACAGCCTATCAGAAAAGAAGGGCAGCCTTTTACAGCCAGTCCCTTCTCAATTGGAACAAGGTTGAAACAGGACGTTGCTCTTGTGGCTCGGGAAGGTCGCGTCGGTAGCCGAGTTGGTCGCCAGCCTTGTTTATAGTCTTTGCTTGAGTCGAAAGCCCCAGACCCAGGCAACTCGAGTCGGCTGCCAAGTTTTTTCCACGACCAGCCCACTCCTTTCTTCAGTGATTCTCTAATTGAATATTCAGTGGATCGTGAATTTCAGCGGGCCACTAAATTGTTTTTTTTTTTTTTTTTTTTTGCGATTTTTCGTTCTCCCCTTATGATTTTGGTTTCTTTTCCCAACAAGTTACAAAACTCGGGTCATTTGGAAATAGTATCTTCAACTCAGCACCCACATTTCTTGTGAGAGTAAATCAGGGATTATGCATTCAAGTTTCCCTCTGTTAGCACACACTCCATCAAACGTTTGACCGTATCTTGGTGACTTGATTCAATTTTTTTCGGAACTTACTCATAGTAACCAACCGCGTGCCCCCAGTGCTGGTTTTTCTGTTCGTTTAACTTGAGGTAAGGATCTTTTGATACTAATTCTAATACGAATAACTGCTGGAAGACCAAAAATTATCAGACAAAATAATGCTAAGATCAAAAAAATTAATGGATACAAAAGTGGCGCTGATCAAGAAAAAAGAAAAAACATCTAGAGGAGTAGATACTTCCTCTCAGTATTTTTGTAGTACATAATTTTTTTCAATTTCCACCTGCATTAAGTACGTGTTTTTTCTGGGACATGTGGGTTTTCAGTTGGTTCCAATAGTACCATCGATAGTCCGCTGACTATCGATAGTTTTCGATTTTCGATAGTCAGAAACTATCGATAGTATTGATAGTTCAACACCACTACTAGCACACTCTGTCGCAGGAAGACTGTCTATGAAGCAGCAAAATGGTTGAGAAAACAATATTCTCACCATGAATCTTTTGAAAATTAAATACATTACCTTCTCAATGAATAAAACAGGACTTCCTAATGTCTCTAAACTCAAAGTGCACAAGGAAAGCTGTGATAATATAACTCGGTGTGCACTTAGATCAACATCTAGTGGAAGGATTAGCAGTATTGGTCAATAAAATCAGGAAATCTAACACGAGAAATTCTTAAAATGGTGTAGGTATTATGCTAATGTAAATACCATGTTAACACATGGTACCTATTATTGTATGGGGTTAATAAAATAAACATAGCAATAAATTCAGTTTTAAGAATAGCAACTAATGCCCATTTATAATGCCCAGGACGCTTATAAGCGTTCTCCAACTAGGTCCCTGTACAAAACCTTCGATGTTCTCACCCCCAGAATAACTTACATCAATAGAACTATATTGTATGTACATAAACATCTAAATCTACGATTATTAGAGTACTTCAGGGTAGGTGTCGTACCTATATTTTTTGCACTGAACACCTTATACCAATTAAACTAAGCTTTTCAGAAGCATAATTGTTACTGCTTACCAAAAAGCAGGGAAAAGACGGGCCTGGACGGGTCACAGGACCTTAGGCTCAGAAATTCACCTTAATTTTGGAACTAGGTATCATTGTGTACTTGGACTGTAAAAAATGTTTGTTATATGTATTGTGTACCTACTGTTTTCTTGAATAAAAATTGAAATTGACTACAATTGCAATATATTGAAATTGACTACAACTATATATATAGTTGTAACATATCTGGCTTATTACCACTAGTACCCACAATAAGTAAGCTGCACTTAATAATAGGAAAATTTCGACCATAACATAGCAGTTTGATAATCCTCTAGTTGCTCTCTATGAAGTCAGGCACCGGAGCGAAAAACCGGTACGCGATGGAACGAAAAACCAACAATTGGAATTCTAATTTTGTCGTTGAATGATCACTGACTGACAACACCCAAACCCACCGTTAGGTACTTCCACTGACAATTATTATATAATTATTTTAATATACTGTGCAGCATGAAAACTAGGTACCCCCGAGGTGAAAGGGTCGGAAGAAAAAAAATTGTTTCGAAAATGTATCAACAATTATTCTGTATTAAAAAATACATCATCTTTTGGGAAACATGGAACTGTATGTTGGCAATTCGCAGCAATCACCGTATTACAGGATTGGTTCAATTTATATCACCGTTTAATCTACACTACTACAACTATCTATGAATAACTATCTCACAATAAGCTTTGATGATAATAATACGACAAACATTCACGATGATAGTCGAGTGTACTTTGAGCAAAACTTCCCTGTGTCAAGTTTGGTCTGATGTTAGGTTTCCGGTTTCTTAAAATGCATGTCACGTTTCGAGGTATCCAGTTCTTGAAATGCCTTATGTGGAACCTATCGAAGTATTTACGAGTAGTATAAAAAACTCACTGATAAAAAACACGGAATAATTTTTTCAATTGTAATCCTTGGACTAAACCGCTACGGCATCCTGGAAGCGTTACTTTGATACATGGCTCCACTACAATCAGTTTGATCACTTTGTTCATTCGGCTTAACACGATATTTATTAATTTGAATTATTCGTACAGCCAACTGATACGATTCGCTTGATGACAAGAGAGTCTGACGTGAGAATCAAATAAGGCAACAGTTTCAACGAGGTTTTGGACTAATACAAGATTTATACGGGAAAAAATATAAATAACCTAATGTTTTTTCAATAAATCCCAACGGTTGTTTACGAACACGGTACTGAAAGATTGCTGATTAAAAACTCCTGTTCAAGTTTTTTGTTTTCATTCTTTCAAGTAGAGTTCACAAAAATTGTGAATTCCGTGTCTTTCAAGGTTGAAGTAACTAACCTTGAAAGACACGGAATTCTGATCAGGAAATCGACAGTTGGCTGAGGTCAATAGTAGGTAGGGTGCGGCTGATTATAGTGGAGCTTCGAACTACTAACGTCATTTGTAAAGCAAAAGACGAATATCTGATCAGTATTTGATTTTGTTGTGAACATATCATTTTAGTCTGAGAAACTTAGTTGTCTATAATAAATTATAGGTGGGACCTAGTAAAATACTGCTGGGGCTAATAATATTGATATTTTTGAGAACGCATTTTCGAACAAACGTACATGTAGGAATGCGCGACTAACCTATCACGGACACTAATTACGCGTATGTCTTAGATATGATATAAAAGTCAATATGTGTTATGTTTATCAATCACAGGACGGCGGAGGAACCCAACCACCAAATTGCCTCTCAAGTTCACGAGCGACTGCAAAGCACAATCGATCTTGGTGAGGAGCAGCTACCACCTGAAAAAATACGGAAATCTGAATCTGAATACGGAAATCATTGGAGCAGATATGTGTCACAAGTTTTGACTCAACCATTTTCACTTAACGTTTGAGAAAGTATGTATTTCGAGGGTCTCACGGCAACTTCCCACATCGTCATTTCGGCAACTTTTCAGCAGAGCCAAAAAAAAAACATCTGCCAATGACTATGTTTACTGAGTAATTCAGTAGAATAAATCGTGTGATTTAGTGTTACCTAACTTATACTTAGTTAGGTCGATCCGCTGGGAGAAGACGCTTCGAATGGTATGCACAACTCATTTTGGCCAATGTGGGAAGTTGCCGTAAGACCCTCGATTTATTATTTGAAGTAAAAGTATTTGTTTCTCTGCAGTACACACTTTGTTGTTGTAAAGATAAAAATTGAATATACGTTATAATAGTTGTAGTTATGGATGAAATTCTCACCTGGAATCCAATAGGGAGGTTTTCCCTTCCAAGGCCCATAGTGACGTGTGTACACGGCATGCTGAGGGCGTTGAAGATGAGAGCGTACATCACTCCTGACAGTTTACTGTAAGACTCGTTGTGATGTAATGCCGTGCAGGGGAAAGTGGGGTATATGAAAACTCCGTTTTCACCCAGCATCTCCTGAAATAAGAAATTCCTCATTGAATTCTCACTGATTCGATATAAATTTACTCGTGATCCAAATCACTCTAATTCTTGCAAAAGTCTCTACACGTGAGGGTTGATGGTATAAGAGAAGCATCGCAATATCCATGAAAACATGGATAACCATTCACAGTAAGAGCATTAAAACAAGATTCTAAATGGGCTGGAATATTGAGGGCGGGAACGGATTGGTCCACAAACGGTTTTTTCCATTCAATTTTGGTTTATTTTGATTCATACACATTTTCGCAATCCAAGAAAAAAGTGATCCAAACCCCTCATCTTTAAAATGTATCCGTCTACATTTAAAGGTACGTTAAATCTAGAAATCTAATAGACAATAATATCGATAGTAGGTGCTTCCCTTTTATTCCCAACTATTTGCTCCTCATAAATTTAGTGCCGAATTCACCAACATTTTAAATCACGGTTAGACTATCTGAATCGCGATAAACGTTCGTTAGGGATGATCCGAACTGTTATTGGATTCCAACACATTCGGTTCAGCATAATCGAGATTAAGAACTAACCAGCCAAATTCCGCTGATTAGCGTCCCTAATCGTGATTAGACTGTCTTTGTTTTCGTCAACATTTCTTACATCGAGCGTTTAGCTGCAACGTCGCTACTGTTTCGTACTTGTGTTTCCTACTTTTGTTTTCTACTTTTTTCTCGTGATTTCTTGTTCGGAATGCCTCGCGCATTACCTAGTGCGATCATTCGCATTAGCGTTTGAGGAAGAGGAGTTCTTTATCCGCCGACCTAGATGGATAAAGGAACGAAAGGAAGATTTTTTTGATTTGGATGAACGACTTCGCAATGCGATACCGGTTGACTAAAGAGGCGGTTCTCAGGGTGCTAGAGCAAATACAAGGTCAACTAGAATACCCCAAAGAAATTACGCGAAAGAAAGAAATTAAGAAAGAGTAATTGTCAACTCAAATTAGTCGAAACAAACGATATAAAAGAAAACTTCGTATTTTGACGTGTGTCTATACGAGTCTGCAACACATTGGGACATTTTATGTCAATATTAATAATATCCAATCTTAATAAACCGTTCAGTAACAAATTTACTTTTGATCACATTGATATGGTCGATTGATCACTTTCAAACCAATTACACAAATAAAATATGACATACATGTGTGCTCCGAATCTTGCATTGTAAGATTCGGAGCACACATGTATTCACTCTGATGGCTAAATCAAAACTGAAAATAACACAACAACGAATCCCAGTTTCCTATACGACCAACTTTGTTAGGATGTAGTATTATTTCAATGAAAACAGACCATTTCTATGTAATTTAATGTAGGTTCCCTCAACCTCAAGCAATTGATCACAAAACAAGCGGCAGTGTTCACTATATCTATTTATAACATAAAAATATATATAAGTCTGACATAAATACCAAGAACAAATACGCAAGAAATGCGTTATAATTCGAGAGCTTTCGATCGAATGGAGAACGATTTTTGTACGATGAAAACTAAAGAAGTTTCATTTCCCTAGCAACGGTTTGGTTGTAAGTGAAAATTATCGTAAAATGTAGGTAACGCTTTTCGAGGACACTTTTTCGTGACAGTTTTTAATTTTAATGTGCCAAAGCAAAGACATAAAATGTGAATTTTCGCGGAAAATGTAGCTTTAATCTTGATCATTCCCTTGCCTCAAAATGTTTTTAAACCTAAATAATGGTTTTTCTCGAGATCAGCTTTTATGGACATATCATACTCATCCTCTGTACTCTTCAAGTGAGACATGTTTCATGTGCCAACGTTTCGAAGAATTTTTTTCTCCATCATCGGGGCAGTAGTTGAATAGTGTACAAGGTGGAGTTGGACTCCAACGTGGGAAAACGACGAGTGAGCGCCCGATCTATGTACGTCAAACCTAGTGCGTCAAATCGACTCGTGAGCGCCTGATCTATACATACAACTCAAATTATTAACTGAGAAAAATACCTTTTTAAAAAGGACTTTATTAAATTGAACAGAGTACAGGTTAGACAATGCTCTTACGACGGAATACTGGAGACTGACTCGCTCGGCGCAGCGAGGCCCTATATATAACCTACATATCATTTAAGAGTGCTGTCCTCAGCAGAGGTTGCAATCTAAGAACGCTGTGCTAAACGGGGGTCGTGAGATACAATTATAAGGGGTTTTTAGGTATGTAACTCCTCCTTCCTCAAGAATGATCATAATACGGAGTATTATGGACATTAAAGTGACCTAGTACATGATACAATAATACACTACAAATAAAGTAAACAATAGTAAACAATAGATGCAATATGATACAATACAGATGAACATAGTAATTATTTCAATTATGAACACAATAATTATAACAATAATAATAATAAGAATAATATAATAATAATAACAGAGGTCATAATTTCGTGATAATAAGATAAGTGGTGTGGTACAATTAATAGTTTATACAATTTCTTGAGGAGACCTAATGGGGATCTTCTCAGTGTGTTTACAGTAGCGATTTAATGAATATACAAGTATTGACAGAAGTATGACGTACAGGGTTATTGTCCAGACGCTGGGTTGTGCCAGGGATAGTAATTTGAAATTTTGAATTGGTCTTACATATTGTGAAGGTATGTCTTTTAATTGTAAGTCTTTAAGGTGAATTTCTCTGTCTGGTGTTTGTTTTGCGGTAAGTTGTACAGACATTGAACTAATAATGAGGGGTTTTCCTGCTAATTCGTTATGTGGTGCGAAAAGCGTTCGATTATGATATAGTATATGATGTTTGCCAGGTGATGTTAAATAGATACCGTGAAGAGTACGGGATTCAACGTTGTCTGGTTTTATTATTGTGATTACATCTCCTTTCGGTAGGAACAAAAGATACCTATTTATGTCTGGTATTAGGTTTGCATAATTGGAGTCTACTATCAGTTTGGTGAACTGGCACTCAGTAGTGGTGCTTGTTAACAAGAAATTTGTTTCGCATTTAGCTGGGGTTTGGGATACTAGGAAGTTGGGGCACAATTGTATGTGACCAGGAGTGCATGAGTTTATTAATGGAATGACTCTAGTTTCGGATTTTAACAGGAATTTTGTGGTCGGAATTATTGTTAAATATTCTGAGTCCACAATTGTTGGTATTGGGTTTAAGTGGTATAATTTATATTGGTCAGGGCTGACAATAGGAATGTCCAAAAAGTAGATTATTTCTGAAACTCCTACGTAACATCTGACTTTGATGTAGGACTGTATTTCGAACAGATTGTTGTTATCGAATTTTAGGAATTTCTGCCCGTAATATTTAGATAGTTTAGTAAGTTCTTGGAGTAGGTCGTGAGAGTTGATGATACTAGGATGAAGGTGTCCAGATTGGCAAGCTATTAATGAGTTCTCGATGTCCTGTACGACGTTTAGAAAAAGGCTAAGGACTATTTGATAATGTTCTAAAAGGGACTTGGTTGTGCTTAATTTTGAGTATTGTGGGTTTTGAATTTTAAGAATTTTGAGTTCTCTCCGTAGTTCTTGGTTATTGGCATTAAATAACTCTATGGTTTTTTCGAAGTTTGCCTGAACGGCCTCGTTTATTGAGTACTGATCGTCAATTTGAGATTGAAGGTCTTCTTGGGATTTTTGTAATCGTGTTATGATTTCATCGTATCTTTCTTGGTCCTGAGCATCAAGGTTACCTGTGATATATTTAATGGCGGAGCCTAAGCCATTAATGAGTCCTCGTTTTGTTCTCTTGGGCAAGGGGATATGGAGATTTTCGAGTTTAACATCTATTTGTTGTAGGGTTGAGTTTATGGTAGTCACTAATAGTTGTACGTGTTCATAAGAGTGAGGGTCTTCTTGTATTGTTAGGAGGGTTTGGATGTAGGTAGCTCTAATTTCCTGAGTTCTGGCGAATAGGTCGGATAAGTCGTAGTGGTGAGTAAGTGAGTGGTATCCTTCAATGATTTTGGCTGGTCCTAGGTCGCTGGCTAATAATCCTGGGTTTGCCGTAATATTGACTATTTCGATTCCTTGTATCGGGGCAGATAAGAAGGTCAATATCCTGTAACATTTAATCGTTCTTTAAGAATGTCGAGACACATTTTCTTCCTTATTTGGATGATTTCTTCGGGTTTTACTGATGAAATCGGTAGGTTTTGGGGAATTAATCGAGCGAATTGACAAGCGTATACTCCGCAATCATCTGAATTATTTTGTTGTGGGCATGCAACTTGAATTTTCTTCCATTCGCTTTCGTCTAATTGTGATCCCTTTTTGTCCAAATGTTCTTGACTTAGATACTGAAAGATTGCATTTAGTATTTGGCTTCCGTCTTTGCTCAAACTGTCGTAGTAGGAGAGTTCTTTTGTTTGGGTTTTGGCGACGACTAATCTCCAATGTTCGTTTAGGAATATTGGGAATACTATCGTTGGGAAGGCGAAGATGTCGGTATTTTTGGAGTACCTTCTTACACGGTTGTAGCCTCTAAGGTTGAAGGATACGAACAGATATGAGTTGAAACAGTATACGTTTGGTAGGGTTTCCATTATTAACTCCATGTAAAAGTTAACTATGTTATCGTTTAGCCAGTTTGGTGGTTTTAGGGATAGAAGATCTGCTCGGGTTATTTTCAAGTTGAATCTCTCGACTAGTTTTTCCTCGTGATTGAGTTTTTCGTTCCAAGCTGTCTCTAGTTCTATGCTGTGGAATTTTCTTGGCCGTTTTACATTAGATAAGTGTATTTTTTCCTTTTGGTTGTGGTGTCGTGTAATGATGTTTGCTGTTTTCAATTTGGGGTTAATTTCTTTAAGATTTTCTTCATTGTATTTGTTTTTTGTTTTGCTTTGTTTCTGGACGTTTTTAACGTAGACTTTAGAGGGAATGTCGGGTAGGTCTTCTCTCTTTTTATTGAGATTTTCTATGGTATGTTCCTTTGATTCGTGAAGTAGTTTGTTTAAATTTTTGTAGATCAATTCTATTTTATCTCGGTGTTTTAGGGGGGAAATCTGAAATTTTGATTATAATTTGATTTTCGCATTTGTTGACGCATTCGTCCTTTATTGGGATTGTTATGACAGTGTTACCTAGGTAGTTAGAGTGAATGGTTAAGTCTGATAGTCTGTCGGAAATTTGGTTTTCGTCGCAGTCTATATTGACAATGAGTGATTTGTTGTCATCTTCGTTAATTTCGTTGGTGATTCTGTCGAGTGTCTGGGGTGTTAGAGGATTATTTCTCAAAAGGTCATTTTCGTCTATGTCGCTTAACAGCTCGATGTCGTTGTTGTTAAGAGGAACGGCTCGAGAAAGGGCGTCTGCGTTAGTATTAAGGGCTCCCTTTTTGTAACGGATTTCATAATCAAATTCTTCTAGTCTAGTTTTCCATTGGAATAGACGTGAACTCGGTTCCTTGAGGGAAAAAAGCCACTGTAATGGTTTGTGGTCAGAATATATTATGAAACGTCTTCCATAAAGGTAGGGTCGGAAATACTTTGTTGCCCATACGACTGCAAGTAGTTCCTTTTCAATGGTAGAGTATTTTGTTTCTGTGCCATTGAGGGTCCTACTAGCGTAAGCGATCGGTAAGTCGTTACCGTTGAAATTCTGACTTAGGACGGCGCCGAGGGCGACATTACTAGCATCGGTAGTCAAATGGAACGTCTGTGAGAAGTCTGGATATTTCAGGAGGGGAGAGTTGGTTAAAAGTGATTTGCAGGTTTCGAAACAGTCAACATATTCAGGATCTTTAGGGTCGATGGTGTTTCCCTTTTTTAGACATTTTGTCATAGGTTTGGTTAATCTCGCGAGGTCGCGAATGAAACGTCTGTAATACGAAACCAGTCCTAAGAATGATTTTATCTCTTTCGTTGTCTTTGGAATAGGGTAATTTAGGATAGCGTCAATTTTTTGTGGGTTTGGTCTAACACCAGAAGGAGTGATAATGTGTCCTAAGTACGCAACTTCCTTCTTCAGGAACTCAGTCTTGTCGAGTTGAATGGAAAGTCGTGACTTGCGTAGTCTGTTGAAAACAGCGCGTAAGTGGTCTATATGTTGTTGTAGACTTGTGGAAAATATGATAATGTCGTCGAGGTATACGCAGCAAAATTCGTTGTTAATTCCTCTGAGAACATTGTCCATAACACGCTGGAAAGTAGCTGGGGCATTTCGTAATCCAAATGGCATACGCGTGAACTCAAGATGGTGGGTTGGCGTACTGAAAGCCGTTTTGGGAATGCTGTCTTCAGCCATTTCTATCTGATGGAATCCTGATGCTAAATCAATAATACTGTAGTATTGTGCGCGTCCTAGCATGTCCAATATTTGAGATATCTGTGGAAGGGGATATTTTATTTCCACTGTTTTCTCATTTAGGCGACGATAATCAATCACCATACGGAACTTCCGTTTGCCACTGGCATCCATCTTTTTAGGAACAATCCAGATCGGAGCGTTCCATGGACTATCGGAATGGCGTACAATGCCTTGTTGTAAAAGTTTTTGTACTTGATCATCGACTTCTTTCCTAAAGATTTCGGGAAACCTATAGTTTCGGGTATACACTGGGATTTCATCTGATGTCTTAATGTCGTGTTTGACCGTATTGGAGAAGGACAAAGGGTGTTCGTTATTGTGGAAGATATCAGGGTATTCTTTAACTAGTTTGGAAATTGCAAGTCTTTCTTCTTCGTTCATATGTTCCATTCTTAGTTCGTTTAAGTCGGGTTCTGTATCGTCAGAGTAATTATGAAGTTCTTCTATCGTTTTTTCAAAAGATTCGTCAATTTCTTCTACTTCGATCGGTTTGGTTTGGATTAGCTCAGAAATTTCACTGTCGGGATTTGTTACGCGGACGTAAGTTTGGTAGTTTCGTATGGTTACCAGGGATTGTGGGATTTCTATCCTTCCGAATTTTTGGTAGGGTAGGATAGCTTCTCCATCTTTGATGTTTTTTACTTGGATTTTAATTTGCTGGATGGTGCGTCCGTCAATAAGATGCATTTCTGGGATCATGGTGTTTAAGTAATGAATTTCGATGAGATTGTTGGGGGTTTTTATCGTGTGTTCTTTCAAATTTATTGATGCGTTTACTTGTTTGAGGTGATCCATACCTATTAGTAGGTCAAAATTTTTATGGAAGGCAAAAACATGAAATTTAAGTTTTAATTTATTGATTCTGAATAATTCGTCACATGGTACTTCTGTACTGAATTCTATTCTGGATTTACCATGGGCAGTTTTTATTATAAATCCGTCTTTCTTGAAATTTGGGTACAATTTTTGAGCTATTTCCGGATTGATGTAAGATTTAGTACTGCCAGTATCTACAAGTATTTTTAGGTTGGAGTCAGGCATTAGTATGTAGGGTAGTTCACTGATTGGTTTGTTTTCTAAGTTCATAAGGGGTATCACTTGTTCGTTGGATTGTTTTGGGGGATCAGTTACGTTGGTGGTTCTTCGTTGAGGCTGTTGTCCTCTAAAAAAGGAGTAGGTTGGTTTTGTTCGGTAAGTTGGGAGTCTTCGTTGTACGAGTTTTGGTAGTCAGGTTCGTCTGGTGTGTATGGTTCATTGTCATAGTTTGTGTTTGGTTCCCAATAGTACTCTTCCTCTAGATTATGAAGGTTTGGCATATTTCCACGGTTGGGGTTAGGAACATTAATTTGAGAATTACGTCTAACAGTGCCAGGGAAGAATGGTTTTTGGTATTGAGTTGTTCTATTGTCATTTAATGGTGGTTTTTGAGGGCTTGAATTCGAAGGTCCTGGCTTATTGGGTTGAAACGCAGGTTTCTGATTTGGAAATATTGGTCTTTGATTCTGGAAGTTTGGAGGGTTCCAGGGCATTGGATTTCTGGACCAATTTTGATTTTGATTATTATTAGGGACATAAGGAGGTCGATTAGCGAAGTTTTGTGTTGTTTGAAGTTGTTGGGTTTTTGAAAGGTTTTGTTGGGGAATGGCTTTGGTCTGTTAGGGGGATTACACAATAATTGGTAATCATTGGTCATCCATCCTAAAGCAGTGTTCAAATCTGGAGGTTGCCTAGTTCGGAGAATGTTTCCTAGGGGTTCCCTGAGGTTGAGTAACAGACACCTAAGAGCCAATTTCTCATAATGGTTCATAAGAACTAAGGCATGGTCATCGTCGTGGTTTTGTAGGTATGCAGTGATCAAATTCAGTTGTTTGTGGATTTTGTCATGGAACGAGAAGGGTGATTCTCCTTCGTTCTGCCTGAGTTTAGTCAGTTCTATGGACAAAGTGTATATGTCGCGCCTGTCTGTGTAAGAGCTTAAGAGTGCTTCTTGAATTTGATCAAATGTGTCGGTTGCACTAGAAAAGACTATTGCTGAGGCGGGGGGTAAGATTTTTGCTTTAATACCCGCAATAAGCATTACGTTCTGAAAATCGTTAGGGTCGACAGTGTTGTAAAATCGGTCGTTTAATTTCCTAGCGATATCTAGAAAGTGGTGTAATGTTTCGGGCTCGCCGTTGAAGTTGGGGAGTAAATCTAGGTGTTCTTTCCTTAATGTGTGAAAGACAGGAATGGCAGGTCCTCCTTCTCGGGGCACAAATGATTCGTTAAGGGGTGTTCGTAAATTGTTCATTTGGGCTTGTAATTGAGCGATCTGTTCATTTTGTCTTTCAATGGTTCTAGTGAGTTCTTCGGCACCTTCCATTATTGTTGGAGGAATGTCAAAAAGAATCTTGTAATATGAATCAAGTTTTGTGTTTAAGTATGTTGGGAATGATTTCGCAATTTTGGTGTTGGTGTGAGTGTTCTAAAAGACACAATTGTTCCAAGACACAATATACAAATTAATTAAATGTTCTGAAAAGACTTAAAATTATCATGCAAAGAGTAATTAAGTAAGATTAATTATATCGTAATAAGAGAATGTGGGTAGAACTTCAATTTGTTGTGGAACGTCGCGAAGTTCTTGAAGAGTGATGTCCTCGTACAGGAAAAGGATCTCGAAATGAGATGGCGATGTCCTGAGAGAGAGACGGGATGATTTTCTGAGAACTGCGTCGGAGGGTCTTTCAATGTGAGATAAGACGCTCGGCGGCGAAGCGGACAGGAAAAAGATTCGTCTCGGAAGTAAATGCGGGACGACCGACAGGAGTTTGAAGGCGTCACTGAAGATGCAGTAAATGCGAACTCGTTCAGAGTTGAGTAAATGCAGTAAATGCGGTGAATGCAGTAAATGCGATGAATGCAATAAATGCGAACTCGTTTAGAGTTAAGTAGACGAAGGACGTCGTTGATTGAAGATAGCCAAATTCCAATTTGGACTTATAACAGGGAATGGTCCCAAAAAAAATAAAATTCCGTCGATTTTTGTTTTTACTTACAGTGCTACTGTGAACATGCTGCAAGGAGTCCCAGGAGTAGGTTGGTTGAGAAGGTTCCACGCCGATTAGTCAGGGTTTGACGAATTTCGCGGTGATAAGTTCGCGAAATTTCGACGGGTCCGAACGACTGCGCCACTCAAATTATTAACTGAGAAAAATACCTTTTTAAAAAGGACTTTATTAAATTGAACAGAGTACAGGTTAGACAATGCTCTTACGACGGAATACTGGAGACTGACTCGCTCGGCGCAGCGAGGCCCTATATATAACCTACATATCATTTAAGAGTGCTGTCCTCAGCAGAGGTTGCAATCTAAGAACGCTGTGCTAAACGGGGGTCGTGAGATACAATTATAAGGGGTTTTTAGGTATGTAACTTACATGTACGTCAAACCTAGTGCGTCAAATCGACGCGTGAGCGCCTGATCTATGTACGTCAAATCGACGAGTGAGCGCCCGATCTATGTACGTCAAACCTAGTGCGTCAAATCGACGAGTGAGCGCCTGATCTATGTATGTCAAATCGACGAGTGAGCGCCCGATCTATGTACGTCAAACCTAGTGCGTCAAATCGACGAGTGAGCGCCCGATCTATGTACGTCAAACCTAGTGCGTCAAATCGACGAGTGAGCGCCCGATCTATGTACGTCAAACCTAGTGCGTCAAATCGACGAGTGAGCGCCCGATCTATGTACGTCAAACCTAGTGCGTCAAAACGACGCGTGAGTGCCAAAGAAAAGACATAAAATTTCAAAAGAAAAATGCCAAAATAATGAATAAATGACGAAACAATCTCAGGAGAACGAATATAACTTGAATAACCTTCTTGCGTTGTAACCTTATTACACTCCAACTAGCATCCATGCTGGGGTTAGTCGTGTTTAGTGAAGCTGATAGTGATTAGTGTATTCTTGATTAGCGGGAATCACGATTAGCATGGTGAAGAACAAACGGCGTTAATCACGATTACGATGTTCGGTTTGCTCAAACATTGATTTACCTAATCGGCCAACGCAGCCCCCCTGGTCCCCCCCCCTTCCCCTTTCATTTTGAGCCTTACGGCTAAATTTCTATAAGCAAGAAAATAGTTTTAGCCACGTCGTCTTCCTTTTCTTTTCAACATAGAAATAAACTTTAGGAGCCACTCAGCTGATCCTGGCCCTATGCTGTTTTAAGGGTAATTCCTAACGAGGCTTCATGCCAAATTTCAAGTCTCTACCATTACGAGAATTGGCGTCTGGTGAGAGCATGTCGCCAGCGTAACGGACCGACGGTTTCAGGTGAATGCTAAAACATGTTTATAACTATAAAAAAAACTTGTGATGGAGCATGAGAGCCGGCTCCACAAACAACTATTTCTGAAACGTCGAAGTACTGAATATACTGGACAACAGCGGAGACATACTGAGACTGAAGAGGACCGAACCATTGGACCTTGTCATGACTCACTAGTGTGGAGAGGGATTGTCATTTTAAATAACTCGTAACATTGATGCATTTAAATAGATTTTAGTCTTTTAGTAAGCAACAGCTTAAACTTTGAACAAGAAAAACTATTTTTGGAGGTCTATTTTTAGTAGTTTTTGGAAGACTGTAAGGTCAGGCATAGGGAGAAAGGTTGGTCTCTTCGCTGCCACTTGAAGCGATAGCGTAGACCCTGAACCCGATCCACTTCTAGACTCCACTACCCTGAAAGCTTATATGACAAGTCAAGCCGTTTAATGGCTTCTACATCAATGAAAGGAATTATTGAAGCACTTCTTGACAATGACAAACACGTGTTTACTACGGTTCAACAAGTGGCTATTGATCAACCTGATTGCACGCTTTGTAGACTTTAAACAATGTGAAGCATTGTGTTATGAGTATGATGTGGCGTTTTACGTTGGTTACAACAAGCCAACAATAATTATTACTCCCACTACAGATAAATTCGGTGTTTTAATTGGGTAGCACAAGTACCGCATTGCGGTGATCGTAGCTCGCGTGAGAAAAAAACCTCGAAATAAATTCACGATAATTCCTCATCATCGCGGGGAAGTGGTGGTCGTGAGCTTTAGGAGGAACCGGAGCATTTGGATTAGAGCTCATCAGGAAATTCAATAGGTTGGGCGGAGCAAAGAGCAGACAACCCTTTTCACGTAACCCTCTGATCTCCATTCAAATTAACCTCAACTCCCTCTCTGCCTGCCCATCCTGTCAAGCCAAGACTCTTTCTCCACACTCCGTTGACTCACTTAGGGAATTTAATCTCCCTGGGTTTCCTCCATTAAATTATATCAGGGGGAAAATATAATTAAAGGTTATTAAAACATTTGTTTGACGTGGTTTTGGTTAGTCAAGAGTCAGTCCTTCTGGTCTTATTTAAATACCTAGCTGTACGATTGCCACTTGGATAAAAAGAGTTGAAACAGAACAGAAACGTGTTATCCGGACTACCCGTGGTTATGTCGTATTGACTTCGATTTGATGACGTCCATTCCCGGCCACTCCTTCGTCACTATACAGGGCGTGGAGGCAACGGCAGGACGAAATAACCAGACCAATTATCCCGAATCTCATTAATGGACCGCTAATCGATGACAAAGCAGCCGAACAGGCCTGAAACGGCGGCTACTTTACTTAATACAGAATACAAATCTGACGTCGTTATATTATGAAAGTGGATTTGCGATTCGACTCTTATTTTTACACAGTTAGACACCTACAGCGATAGCATTAGTGTATTGATTTGTCATTAGTAATCATAAAGCCTTTTTACTATTATCACATTTTCAAGCTAGAAACGAGCTTTTGAAATCGAAGTTTCCTACGTCATCATGAATAATGTCGATACTTATATTATCCAAGGCTCGATTTGAGATTTCACTTCCGCTCTATTTGAATTTCGGATTTAAATTGAATGGTGATTAGTTCAACAAACAGATTTCATTTTCAAGTTTCTTCAGCAATGTACTTTAGATGAAAAATATTTAAGTCACGTAAATTATAGTATAGGAAATTAACTTGTTGGGCTGAACCTCAGTTGTTATGTTATTGATATGCCAAATATACATCGATTATTTTTAAAAACGTAAATTAGCTGACACTAAAGCTTTCCGTTTTCCACATTTCTTAGGCTTCACCCTCCTGTTGTGTTCGTGTACCCTTTTAAAAAACGGGAATAATCGAGACACCCGGAAAGTTCTAAACTTAAATATATTGAAATACCTAAACTGAAAAAGGGAAACGGTCTCAGAGCTCGGTTTTGCCTATAACTTGAGGTGGTTACGCAGTACGTAACTGCGCAAGGGAAGTTTCCTATGCAGTTCAACGATAAGTAGTTGCAGTTTAATGTCTTACATAGGTACCCTAAGTCATGAAGGATGGTTTTTCTGTCAACGTAGCACGCACACAGTCCGCAATAATTTTTCTATTTATAACTGAAACACCGATCCAAACTTTTTGTAAGTATACAAACTTGTATACGTATACACACAAAAAGTGTCTACCTTAATTTGCAGTGTATTCAAGAAGCAACTGGCCATAAATTACCTGGAATTGAGTTTTCAATTTCTGTGCCAGTACTTGGTATTTCAGCCTCTCTTTCCGTGGTATGAAGAATTTGTTTTCAAACATAAACGTGAACATCAGTCCTGAGTAAGAGAACTCAGACATGTTGAAGTGACTTTTCACTATTTCTGCAAATAGACTTTGTTGATCCTGCAATTAAACAATCACCAAGAGTGAAAATATGGCTAGGGAAGAAATAGTTTGCTAATACATGCACAGAAAAGTACAGCTCACTATGAAAAAGTAAATTGGATTTTACAAAGTTGGGTCGTTCAGGTCATTTGCCTTTTTGACTAATTCTATGATATTGAGGTGACAACGTTAAATTATATAGCATCCTAATGATAGTCTCACTCCATACTTGTGGTCGACAACCGCATTTGTCTTCACCTTTTGACGAAATCAAGGCTTTTAATGTCTACTGGTGATCTTATTGGTGATTCTTTCAACATGCCTTGAGTAATCCAAGATCACCAATAGCCACATCCACCCGGAAAACACAAAGACAAAAATTAAAATGTCAACCGATTTTGGTTTTTTCCAGATTAATTATGAAACGCAGAGTAGATGAGGTGTAGTAGATGAAATGTGGAGTTTAAGATGTACACACCTTACTACTCTTCTTAGAAGTAGCCAGTAGATCGGGAACACCTTCGATTTCCAACATTAGAGAAGCTCCGATCTCCACTGAATCTGCTAGTAACGGGATGTCAGTCTGTAATTGAATAAGTAATTGAAAAAAAAATTCTTCTAAAAAATTGGTTCGAAGGAACATCTTTTGGCTGGTAATATTCACCACAAGAAACATTAAGTTGAAACCACTCTGAACTGAGCGAAATTTTGACCAGTAGTTCGAATAAAATTAATGGGGTAAGTATGCGCATGAGAAATG
The DNA here is from genome assembly GCA_963920205.1 of Stenodema calcarata. NCBI lineage: Eukaryota > Metazoa > Arthropoda > Insecta > Hemiptera > Miridae > Stenodema > Stenodema calcarata. Next base: position 3,990,162 of record OY986051.1, read on the forward strand.
AAAATTGAAAAAATCCGATTCATTACGTTAATTGAGTTGCTATTGCACGTAAACACCAGTTTCCACGTAAAAAAGAACACCACAGAGATCGATAATCACAATTGAAATCTGATTGATTTGGACGTAAAACCGCGTTCCCATGTGACGTCACTCGTCGAGCACCCTCGTCCATCTCGCGTGATACAGGTGCACCCCCACCAATCAGATGCTTCAGCCGTTCTGACGTCATCGCGCGGTTTTTATGACCATGATTATGTTTCTCTACCCATAAAAAGTAAGAGTAAACTAATTTTGACGAATGGTTCCCATTTTTACGTTTTTGAAGCGATTCTCTATCAATAAAAAATCATGCGCAGGCCCCATTGTGGATAATATTATTCTAGGTATAAAGTATAAAATAACTTGTTCATTAGCACCTTAGATACTTTACAGCCTTTGCCTTGTAGGTAAGAAGTAGCACTGCGTATTGAAGCTGATACGTCTTCGTCAACTGAAACAGCTACCAGGGAGTAACCAGCATCTTCTTGGTAAAACACATTCAGTTTTTTCAAGTCGACCTGGGAAAGATAATAAACTTTATTAATGCAAACCTCACCAAAATTTCATAAAAACAACAACCGCTCATCTCAAATACCTAAGAAAACCTTCAGCCTCTTCCCCGAATTTGCTAAAAGCCAATAGCAATTCATAAAAGCAAATATTGTTCCCGCTGTTAGGTAATACTACTCTGTGACTACATTCTCGAAATTAGAGGCTCGGATTCGAATCCAATTCCAGGACCTTCATTATTATTCATTACTACTCAGTGATCTGCATAATTCTTTGTGCTAATTAAACTGAGCTACGCTAAAATGATTTGAATAATTCAATACAATATATACATAATAATTAATACAATATATACAATTGTTGTATATATGAGGTGAAATAATATTTTACCTATAAGTATATCTAAATTTCAATATAATGTAGTACTTTAGTAGTGATGCGGTGTTGAATGGTCAGGACGTATAATATCAAACATCATAATAATATTATGATGTTTCATCATATTATGATGAAATAACATAATAAAGCTGGGTTCACATGGTCGCGTAATGGCGGAAAACGTAAAAGTACGTAACTACGCAAGGGAAGTTTCCTATGCAGTTCAACGATAAGTAGTTACAGTTTAACGTCTTACATAGGTACCCTTATGTTATTTCATCATAATATGATGAAACATCATAATATTATTATGATGTTTGATATTATACGTCCTGACCATTCAACACCGCATCACCACTAAAGTACTACATTATATTGAAATTTACGTGAACTGTTACAGGCGTCCGTTCCTCTCGCCTTCTGCGCTCGTATACAAAAAGAACGATCGCATTTGAACCAGACATCACGTTTTATCCGCCATTCCCACCCCCAGTAATCCTAGATCACGACGAAAAGATAGTCGCAACTAAATCACGATCAAACCCGACGTCATTGCCATTTGCAACAGCCCCATTTCAACGGCAGCCATACAACCCCGTGGATCGCAAACCTTGAAAAGAGGGAAAGATCCCCATTAGGTTTCATCCCTTGAAATATGAGCTTAGGAAAAGTACACACGTGACCTTCTTATGACCTTCCAACCTCGGTTCAGCGTCACGTTCGTATTTCACGCTGCTCCTTCGTTGAGCGTTTTCAGTCGCAAAGCCCCCTTATTTTTTCCATCTTTCTTCGCGTGGGTGTTGCCTGACGACTTGCGGGAAATCATGATGCATGGCTCCCTCGAATCAGGTCCATCTTTGAGCCTCGTATACTGCATACAATGTCGTAAAGAACCTTTCCATTTCATTCTTGTTATGAGATTTGCACTATACGGTAGCTACTTACAATTATTGTTACCGAAGACAATCATTCCCACAGTGGCTCATCCTTCCCAATGTGACAATTATTCCCGCAGTGGAACTTCCTAGGGTTCAGATTGACAAAAGGATGTCCTTTGCAGAGCTACGCTGAAGACCAGATAGATATCCAGATTTTCTGGTTCAACACAAAAGAAAGTATAGAATCTGGTAGGGCGTTTCGGAGTTGACATCATGAAGGAGCAGGTATTACATTTGGTAAGCTTTATGGGGGTGAGGTGCCACATAGAGATGAACATGCAGTCTCATGGCAATCTGATTCTTCTTTGACCCAATTACTAATTAATATTACTATCCTCTGGTATTACTATTACTACGAGGGTGAATCAAATATAAACGAGACTTTTCACCCTTCAGGCACAATAGTGGAGGGAGAACGTTCCCGCTTGGTTTGTTGTTGGGTAGGTTTGTCAGGAGTAGCGGAAGCACGTGGGCTCGCCTCCTCGACCCCCTCAGTGTCAACAGTGACGATTTCCTAGCAAGAGGTACCTCCGTCAATTGCGCAACGCGTTATAATCAAGTTTCTCACCGCAGAAGGCGTAAAACCGGCCGAAATCTTGAGGAGATTGACTGCCCAGTTTGGGGAAGAGACACTGTCGCGAGCCAGAGTGTTTGCATGGCATGAACAGTTCGTGGAGGGTCGTGATCGTGTTGAAAATGAGAGCCATGACCGCAGACCTCGCACCAGCGGACAACATCAGCAGTGTTCGACGGCTTATTGAAGATGACAGACGTCGTACCACTTCTGAAATTGCAAGTGAGGTTTGGATAAGTTATGGGAGCACTTACTCCATACTCACAGAGGAGCTAGGGTACCATAAGGTGTGCGCCAGATGGAGGTTCTTCTCCATGACAATGCTCGCCCCCATACAGCAGCCTTGACTAAAGAAAACTTGGAGCAACTGGGTTGGGAAACATTGGAACACCCTCCTTACAGTCCAGACCTGTCACCCTGTGACTTCCATGTGTTTGACTCTCTCAAGAAAGCATTGGGAGGCCAAAGATTCGACAGTAATGCTGAGGTTGAAGCCTACGTGCGCAATTGGCTGCAGACACGACCTGCATCTTTCTACGTGAAAGGAATTGGAAAGCTGCCTATCCGCTGGGAAAAATGTGTTTCCCAATCTGGAGATTATGTAGAAAAATAAACTATATTCTTTTTTTCGTTAAAAATAAAAATAAATTACAAAAAAAAAGTCTCGTTTATATTTGATTTACCCTCGTATTAATTTTCTCAAACAGGCCTCTTGCAGTTTCATATTAGTGCAACTATTCAAGTCTGTGTTGCAGCATAAGCTCAGATTTTTTCTTTCTATCTTTCCGAGCTTGGAATGTAATTCTGGGTTGCAACTGGTCATCTCATCGTCAACTGTAAAGCACCATCATTTACAAACTAGCATAAGCAGCTATTCGTATTCATAATTTGGGCTGTTCACCATCTTGCCACGAATTCTCCCGGAGACCACGCAATTCCGGGCTTGTTCTTCTCCAACTGGATGTTCTTCAAAAGGAACTTCATAACCATCACCCGCGGGCTGCTTTGATGTTCACTAGCACGATTCTGGTCAGACACGTTTCGGGAGAGCAAGCACTTGCAACTGTGTAGGAGTACGCAAATCTCTTGAGCGCTTGGACCAACCGTTGGAAAATAGCCATCAGCACAAATAAAACACGCTTGGTCTGCTTCACATATAAAAGAGCTGTAGTAATTCCCAACCTAATCATCCAAGGACAACAAATAGAGGCAACTGACTCAGTTAGGTACCTAGGACTTACCTACACAAGACAGCCGTTTAACCTGGAAACCCATTATAAATGAAACAGTTGGCAAAGTGCCTTACAGAATTAGACAACTCTACTTCCTACTGACAAGTGACAACATCCCTCTTCATGCCAAACGACTCCTGTGTCTGATGCTGATTAGGCCGATTTGGCTGTATGGGAGCGAGATTTTGAGCTCAGCCTGCAACACCCATATTAAACGAATTGAAACCGTACAAATACGAGCACTACGATGACAAATTTCTTGATTGATTGATCTCAACAATGGATTCCTCGCATTCCTCTCACGCCATTGTAAAATAATTTTATGCGATCCGATTTATTAACAAGTCCATTTGTTAATTGATATTGCACCGTCTTCTAAACGTATCAGTGAATAAATTTAATGTTGATTACCGGAACTTCAAGGTGCAGTTTTTCTACTACGTCGCTAGTGCTAAGGGCTTTCATCATCAAAGGCAGATCTTCTGCGTAGCGCACAATTGGTCCAATTGACAGGAAGTTATCGAACGAAGGTTCTCTCGGGTAGTGGCCTTCCATTGGGATGTACCCTATCAAAAACCAAACAAACGGATCATGACATCATTTAAGAAGAGTCATTAATTATTTGCCTCATCCCAAATTACCGAGGAGCATTAATGAGATCCACGGTTCACTTCCACTGGTTGGGAGGGCAATTATCTTAATTAGCAACAAAATATTATCATCTAGTGATGGTCTGAATTGCCGCCTGATATTCGATTCCTTATCCTGCAAATTCATCAATTACTTGAAAAGAATGTTTACTTACCAGGAGTTGGTTTATGGCCAAACACACCGTTGAACAGAGCCGGTACACGGATCGAGCCACCGATGTCAGAACCGATCCCACCAGGAGATGCTGCTGCTCCAATCAACGACCCCTGTAACCGACAAAAAGTACTTGTTAGCCATATTGCAACCCGGTAATTGTGTTTATTGACTGTGATTTCTTGTCTTATGAACGATGTTCCAGAATTACTGAAAACAACCTACGGTAAATGTAGATGTTAAGGTGAATTCTACCTCAATGGACTCTCGTACAGTATGAAAACACACTAAAAATCGATTATGGCCATCTGATAGTGGTACGTTGCCAAGAAAAAGGACAAATAACCCCCAAGCATGAGCTATGAGTCTCATTCCTTTCGTTTCTTGTCTAGAGGACACTTTAAAGGCCACGCCGCGATGCAAATTGTGAAGCCTCCAGATTCAAATGCAGATCCTTTTTGTTTGAGTTCAATTTCCTTCATATAAATAAAACGAATAAATTACAACTATGAGAGGGTGACAACCACTTAAATTGCTTCAGTGGGCACGAAGCTACTCTTGGCTAGCGAAGGAGGATGGAGTTCGTTAACAGTATGAAAAACTATTCTCCGAATGAAATTTATTAGTTTCTCCTTATTCAGTATTCAAAGGGACTAGAGATAACTCTTACGCTTTACATTATGCTGGCTGAACAATTGACGCAACTGAATCACTTCGAAATGTATGATCTAGTTACAACACTGTAGCAGTTCATAAATATCCTCGAGGCCTAATAAGAGCGTCAAACATACAAGAGGCAAAAAAAAATAAAAATATATATATATATAGAGAGAGAGAGACAAAGAAATCTTCAACTTGCATAACGAGTGAGACAGGGATTTCTTGGTCGATATGGTCCCAACTCGCCCTAAAGTCCGTGAGCCTCGAAATCCCAACCATCGTCCACCTCTGCATGTCCCTGACTGCTTTTTCAAGTATTATTATTGGAAGGACCGGTTTTGGATCAAACTTCTTATGACATTTAATTATCAAATAATTATTTTGCAGGAAGTGGAAAGATTGATTTTAATGAAAGTGGGTGTTTTGGTTTGTGAATCGGGCAATCGTATAGTGAAAGTGAGTTATGTAATATACTGTACTATTCAATACAATACATCTAAGCTTCGGTTTAGGTAATTATTCATTTCACTTGTTTTTACTAGGTATATCTAACCCATGTTCTTCTCATTATTAAATACCCAAATTATCATAGTTTAGTAGGTATGAATGAAGAACATGTTTATTTACAATATTTAGTAAGTATCATACATGTCTTTTAGTGCGTACAAAACTCTTTTCAAGAGTTGCATGTAACATAGTACTGTTGTTTGAAAAAATAACATAAGAAAATAAGGTATAAATACAAGTAATTTGAAAGGGTAACAAAAAGCTTAACCTATACGCGAGTAAAAATATAAATATATTTCTGGAGGGATCTTAGTAGGAGGAAGTTGGGTAATTTATTTATAAGTTTTTGTTTTCTAATTGAATTCCGAAATAAGGAAATCCCTGTATCGCCAGGCCTCACGAAAATATGAGAAGAGTCTTAACCAGTTTGGACCGTTCAACACATCCAACAGCTCCTCCCTAGATTTAGTAGGTATATTATATATTATTCGACTCATTTTGAATCTAACTATTGAAAGGTACTAATACTTCATCATCGTACAATATCGTTATTTTATCGTCATAACATCGCTATTTCCACCCTTACTTTACCAAATCTGAACTGGTGGTTATTAGTTGTTTATGTCGTACTCACCTCCCCACCAGAGGAGCCGCCTGAAGTTCTGTAGTTGTTGTATGAGTTGCGAGTGGTGCCAGTCACCAAGTTGTTGCTCTCCCAGCTCAGGCACAGCTCTGGCGTGTTGGTCACGCAAAGGACGATCGCTCCTTTTTCTCTGGCTTCCTTCACAGCAGCTCCATCCCTTTCACCCTTCATCCCCAACCTGGGTATCGACCCAACTGTGAACGTCATACCTGAAAATATTTTGTGAAATAATTATGGAATATCTACACTGGATTTAGTAGCAGTTTCATGTTGCAGTTTCTTCTCCTTCAGCTACAATAAATTAAGAAAACGTATTACTATTGCTAAATTTGTTCAAATACAATATTATTTCTTTTATCGTCGTCCTCATTTTATTTCAGCGATTTACCTTTACTCAGGTACTCAGTATAAAATAGAGGAAGAGCGAAAAAACATCCAAATTAATCCACCAGTAAGTTTTATTTCAGAAGACGCCGTTAATATGAGTGGCCTCATTCGGTGCAATGATGGGCACGGACAGTCCATCAGTACCTACTCACATCAGAAGTACTGAAGAGCTGAACACATGTGAAACGGAGGCGTTAGCGAACTTGATCGCTAACGAATAGGCCTCTGATGACAGCTCGGCCTAGGGATGAAACATCAGGCCAAATAATCGATTATAACATCAAATGATTAATCGTAAGCTAATAATCGATGTGTCCGACTAATCGGTAATGAATAATCAATGTTCGATTAATCGAAAGCAAATAATCGATTTTTAAGTACTTATTTCAAACGCATAATTATTTGCATTCCGATGGGTTTCTTCGAAGATAAAGGAATGCCAAAACGAATAAAATTGCATGAAATAGTTTTTTACTATAAATGGAGGCTAACATAGATTGAACCAAACGAAGGGCTTACAAACCAACCGGATGGCTTTGAAAAATTCTAAAAATTAAACACTTCTAAAATGTGAACTAAAAACTAAACCGTTCCATTTGAATTTTTCCCTACCACCAGGGGGGGGGGGGGGTGGAACCTAGGGTTCAAAAAGCATTTAATTTTCAAATCCCATTGTCGACCACTTTCATTTGAAACGGTAGATTATAATCGTAAAATCTAGACCCCCCCCCCCCTCCCAAGTGGTAGGGGGGTAACCCATGGATTCAAGACAAATCGTCGTTGTTATTGTTACTACCTCCATGAATGAAGGGTACCAGGTCCTCTTTCCTTTATTCATGGAGGTAGTAACAATAACAATGACGGTTTGTCTCAATTTGTATTAATCGATTATTATTACTGATTAATCGGTTTTCGAATGAATATGGATTTTAAATAATTTTTTAAGCATATTAGAATGCATCAAATCCTGGTGTATTCTAAAACCGATTAATCAGTAATAATAATCAATAATAAAAATAATTGGCAGCTAAACATCGATTACAATTAATCGATTAACCGGGGTAAATAATCGAACATTTATTTGCATTCTAGCTCGGCCCCCTAGTGAATTATAAAGTGGTTGAGCTGATCGAAGGAAATTTTCGCTACAACGTGCAGTCAAAAATCAGCCGACGCACATGGTTTTCCAGTTGGAAAATATCAAGGAAACGCCTCATTCAAATGATCAGATGGTGGACAGGACACGGCAACAGAAGGAGAACACTCTACCTCTACGACTTTGCAGAAGACCAGCGATGTACGCACCGCGACATACTAGAGGACATGGAACACGTTGTTGAGTGTCCGCTATACGAAGAGGCAGGAAAGCTAATATTAGGGGATATCTTAGGAGAAAGAGCATTAACTTCCGTCCTTAATGGAACTAAAGTAGCTGAATATGGTAACATCCTGAAATTTTTAGAAGGATCCCATATTGTTTTGTAAATTACACCTATAGATCAGGTACCTAGTATAAGTATATTAAATAAGTTTTATATGTGTATAAATGTATAATCCAGTGCAACTTGATGGCAAATGGGTTAAGCACCTATTAAGACAAATAAAGTTTTAAGACAAATTATTTATTTTAAGACAAATTATTTATTAAGACAAATAAAGTTTTAAAAAAGTGGTTGAGTCATGTCACCCAAAAAAGTCAAGTGTCGACACATTTCAAACGAGAAACCCAATTGAGCAGTTATTTATGTAAATTTGGAACGTGGGATTCATAATTATAATGAAAAAATTCGTTACATAACATCTTTACGATACTGAAGCGTTCGATTCAGGTCTGAGTTGTTTAAGATAGCATTATTGAACGTCGGCTTACCCTTGACTTGACAGCTCTCCTTAACCGTGATGGGCACTCCCAGCAAAGGGGTTTCCTTCTCGATGAGTTCGACGGGTTTAGATCTGGACTCGATGAGGCGGTCGACGGCCTCTGCCTCGTTAATCGCTTCATTGAACCGCTCATCCGTCACAGCGTTGAGCAACGGATTTACTTCTCGGATTCTCGCGATGTACGCTTTAACGACTCTGGTACTTTTGAGCTGAAAAATTAATGCAACAATTAGGGTTACTCCTCTTGAATTTACCATATTGAATCAATAATCAATATTGCCCAATATTTAAAAAAAAATTAATCAAACATTTATTTTCCCTAATTATAAAACCACAAGTATGTTCTAGATGTTGTAATGAAGGTATTCAGTAGAGTGGAATTTGGTTTTTTTAGGGTTTTAATCAATAATAACTTATTCAAATGAAGATCTCAAATGTTGAACAACGACTATGTCGAGGGGGGGATTGGTAAAAGTGACATTATTTGAGAAAATGACGTTTTGAGTGAATGTGGTGCAGAATTTGTTGATTTATAACCTCGAAATGGGCTTATAATGATATTTTACTTCAATTTGGAGAAAAAAAGGCAAAATAATTTTTTCCTGTCCGATATTGTGACCTTCATATGACCATCTAGCACATGATCACATTAACCCGTACAATCGATTCCACTGGTTGTGGATCATGAAGGGAGTGCGCTCATTTCGTTCCATGTAAAATTGATCAAGTGGCAAAACTTGATTTAATGGTTAGTTTTTCTTCAATTCACTATTACGGGGGATACAGAAAACTGACCATGTGCCAGATGGACACATTTTACGGATTGACTATGCTCTGTTGCTATAACTGACCAAGTCCGTTTTCTGCAGAAAAATCACTATAATTTTAATATTTCCGGGATTTTGGAGGGGTTATAAATTTAGTAAGGCACTAAATGCTTCATTCAATCATATAAACGGGAATACGAAGGAAGATAGTGATTTTGAATGTCCATTTCTCGATTCAGAAAGACGGAGAAACTTTGGAACTTGGTTACTTTTGCCAATTATCCCACGTTGTGTTAAATTGACAATTTAATCAACAATCTGCGATTAATGTGGAGGGTTGTAATTGAATGCACAATTACAACGAAAATCCCTTAAAATCCCGGTCTTGCAAAAACTAAAGGCCATTTCAGTCAATAATAGTACATTTAATAACAATATTGTAGTTTTAATAAAATTTGCATATTTATGTTAACCTAGAAAAATATTTTATTACCAACCCAAACATGGAATCCTACTTTAAAATGTATTTAAGACGATCCCCATTGAGTAATAATCACTCAAAAACCAGATTATAGATGCAACTGAAACTGTTGTGGGTGGACATAGTCGTAGGTACATCATGGAAACTATCCTCAACACTCATCCTCATGCTAACAAATAGATATCTTCACAATCTGTATTAAATATGTAAAATGAGGTATTGTCGAACCTTTACGAGGAATTAAATGGGGTATGAATTGGGGAGAAAATGACGTAGGTAACCTTTTGTTGCGGGTTTTAATGATTGAGAACACGGCAGTACGATTAACTTTGTAACGTCGGTTGCAGTCGGTGATTTGGTCGTATCATGCTGCAGTCATGAGAGAACCTCTAGAAAAATTAATATAATTGCTTCGACTGGAATTGTCAAGTGCCATTCTTCAACTTGAGTTCCGAATAAGCTCGGTTGTTGGTTGAGAGGTTCCTATCCAAAAACGGGCATCGTGTCGTGCCAAATGAGCTATGAGTTGCAGTATTTTCGGCAAGTGGTCAAGTCCTCCCTGAGCGCCAACTTTTCTAGCTTAAAAGTTCTTTTCTTCAAATAACGAACATATCGTGCGTTGCACATCGTTTAAATTAGAATCAAATTTATTTGAATTTTCTCGTTATTTCCTATGGGTTCCTTGGGTTCTTTCCAATCCTGTAATGCTTACGTAGGTAGAGCACGAGTGGAACATGTACAACTTTATATGAAGGATCTGAAAAAACTTTCGGCAACTCAGACAGTTTTCTGTCAAAAGAGTTCGGGCAACTAACCACTTATTCTTATTTCCCTAATGGCTTTTACTTTCGAGACTTCGATGCCCCTTTACTTGTGCCTTTCTCTTGGGCCGAGGGTCGTATTACTTCTTTGTGCCTGTCTCGTCGCCAACTTAGGAGTTTCCATTTAGAACATGAGAAAATAAAGGCCGGTTTTTACGACTCGGTGCTTTATTATTGCGGTTCAATGTCCTTCAGAGCTCCTGAGTACTTGGTGGTAACAGAACGCTTCCTGTTACATAATAAACTATAATGCAACAAAGTTAGCGGACGTTGGTTGAATACACACGGATTTTTCCTTCATTCTCATTACTGGTGGTGTGACTGCCATTTAGAAGACCAACCCAGTAAATACAAGAAACTTCTTCAGTGAGGATTTGATGAACTGAAGAAGGAAGGTCGCCCTACCAGTAATCTCGAAAATCTCAAAATCCTAAATGAATACTACATTATTAAAACACTTATTTCCCTCCAAGTGTGCCAATTGTGTGGAAGAACATTATTTTTATGTGTTAAAACCCCACATCAAAATGTCTACACTATTAGGGCTACCAGACTTTTGACTCGGTAAGACTCCAGTCCACAACAAGTTCAGAAATCCTTAAACCACGCATAATTAGCAATATTTTGAGGGTGGGATATAGGATGGCCCTAGATGGCCCTGTATAAATTACACCTGATTCCCACCAACGGTGGAGGTTGTGCGAATTTAAAGATAGAAGGTACGAGAAGGTGTGATTATGATCAAATCAAACTAATATGATACAATAGATGGTTCTCGCAGTTAACCCTTTGTTGATACTGTACGAATCACCACTGAAGTTTGCCCTGCAAAGTGGAGTCGTATAAGCAATCAAGCTGCTATAATTATTTGTATTCTAATCTAAAAATAACAACGTATCAATCAATCAGAAAAGTCTCTTCATTTAGCTGAGAGTGTAGATTCTGAACATGAAGGGTAATTTATCATTCTCCTTAGCCTTGGAATGTCTCATCTACTCATCTACCAAGCTAATCGTTCTGTATATCGGCCCTCGAACTTTTCTAATACTGTGGGATCTAAGCAAACGTGAATTCTACTCGACAAATCAATCAATCACATTATCTACTCACCAAAACTTTACGAAAAACATAATATTATGTGGAATAGACGAGTCTGGACATGCTATAGGCTCATGAACCACTATAAGTTAAACCTGTATTATTAGACTTGGTATTACCAAGAGTTATAGACAGATTTTTTTTTTTTTTTAATGAATCGTTTATTTACACATTTTGCATAATACAGATATATTCACAAGTACAAAATTGTACTTAATAATTTTATGAATGCAACGTTCTGTTGTGTATTATCAGAGCCTAAGGCTCCCGGCTCGTTTCTCTGAGAGCTCACCTTGCATGTGCGTTCGTTCGGTAATGCATTTTAGTTTATAATTCTTATATATTACTTCGTAAATGTCCTAATTTTAACAAACTAAAATGTAGTATACTTGAACCTAAACCTAGTAGGTATACTTAATGTCTAAGAAGTTCGTTGTGGTAGTACATTTCTGTTATTCAAATTTTAAATCTAGGGATGTTGGATTTTTTGAAGGGTCATTATGAAAGTTCATTTCTGTTATATTCAAAATTTAAATTTAAGGATGATGGATTTTGCATTTATTTGATTCCTCAAGTGTTGAAATGTTAGCTTTTGGTTTATTATCTTCGATAAGGAACCATTGGAATCGCCCAAGAAAAAACAATTACAAAAAATAAAAAAGCCCTCCGACTTGGTCATGCTTGCGCATGCCCAGGATGGACCTCGTGGAGGTGCCGGGTTTTGCAGGGACGATGTAAGGGGCAGATCGCTTTCCGCATCGATCTGTGACGGGTGAGTACTTCTATAAGTTTCCTCCCCACCTCTCAGGACTCATCTCATAGGCAGGCTCTTTACTAATAGGAATGTGACAGGTGAGTACTTCTACAAGTTTCCTCCCCACCTCACAGGACCTCTCAGGACTCATCTCATAGGCAGGCTCTTTACTAATAGGAATGTGACAGGTGAGTACTTCTACAAGTTTCCTCCCCACCTCACAGGACCTCTCAGGACTCATCTCATAGGCAGGCTCTTTACTAATAGAAATGTGACAGGTGAGTACTTCTACAAGTTTCCTCCCCACCTCACAGGACCTCTCAGGACTCATCTCATAGGCAGGCTCTTTACTAATAGGAATGTGACAGGTGAGTACTTCTACAAGTTTCCTCCCCACCTCTCAGGACCTCTCAGGACTCATCTCATAGGCAGGCTCTTTACTAATAGAAATGTGACAGGTGAGTACTTCTACAAGTTTCCTCCCCACCTCTCAGGACCTTTCAGGACTCATCTCATAGGCAGGCTCTTTACTAATAGGAATGTGACAGGTGAGTACTTCTATAAGTTTCCTCCCCACCTCTCAGGACCCGCCAGCTTTTCCACTTCTTTGCTCTGATCATTTCTTTTGATTTTCTTATTCCTCTTTTCCAGGTTGCCTGCTGATTCAGAATGGGGTCAGCATCACAGTTAGGGGGCAAACTAATTGCCACAAATGGTGGTCCATGCTCTCCAATGCGGTACCTGGGATACTTAGATGGGGAACTGGGGAGGGCGCCAGCACAGGATCCCCCCTTGCGAGGAGTGCATTCAGGACTCCTGATAAGAACAACCTTGGTGTCTACTTCCACGCCGAGATTTCTATCACCACGTGTCTTCCTAGTTATTTGTAGGTTATCTCAGATTGAAAAAACCGAATTTACAATGAAAATATGAAATTCCTTACGGTATCCACTAGAAACAAGCAGTGGAGAACCGTGAAATGAAAAAGGTTCTTACCCGACGTCTATCATCGGTGATTTAGTGGCCTTATCACCTGGAGATTGCTTGATCACAAAACACTCAAATACACCAATTTCTCGGATTTTCACTCAAAAAACGCGACAATAACCGTCCGCGATCTCTAATCAATGCTTGGGGACAAGTTTAAAAGCCAAAAACAGTCGAAAATACGCAAGAAACGTTCCACCTTATCAGCTCGCCTCCTTTAGGTGACTGAACTTCACAAATAACTCGATTTTCTCGGGTTTTCACGGGAAATTCGCGATAGTAAAGATCCACGAAGTATAATCAATGTACATGCTCAAGTCAAAACCAAAAAATCGTCGAAAAACCCTAATAATATTAATTAAACTGAAAAATTCCGTGAGGAGGTGCTACCACTGTGAGAGCTGGACGCCGTCAGCGGCACTGTGCCCAGTTAGCGTTGTGCTAAAATTACGAAATTTGGTTTACGGGTTCGGGCCAACCTCACAATGATCCTCGAAGCTTTTCATAACATTCGGTCAACGGGAAGGGGTTCAAAACGAATTTTGAAATTTTCAAAAATCGAAAAATTCGTGTAAAATGGTATCGTTTTCAGTCCACATTTACATAGACTTTATTTTGTAGAATTTTTTAAGACCATACGCAGCATTGTACGACCAACCGTTCGTTCGCAATGAAGGCTCAAAGTTGGGGCAGATCGAAAATCGTCAACATGAATCGTCAATATACAAACTGTTTGAATACAGCTACAGAATTAGGTAGTTGTTTTAATTGCTGATGGCAAATTTTCGAAAACCGAGGGGGCTAGTCATTACTTGGGTGTGCCAGTGATAAAATATTTTGTGCGTTTATCCTGGTAGGTCTCACATCACTTCTCTTCTTGAATAAGCCGAGGGACTTATGCAAATATAAAGCCAATCTATAAACATACGTCATTCTTGGAGAAAGGACTTCAACTCCTCGTAAATTATTGTAGGGTTGAGGGTTGAAGCAGTTTTGGCTCACTTCTAGTTGTTGTTGTTATTTATTCTTTCCAACATGTTTCGCAACGACGTGTTGCCTCTTCAGGGATCTACAATGATTGGAGCAGAAATTTAGGTTACATCGATCGCCATGGTAGGTATTTATACAACTTATGCTTAAGACGAAGGCGGACCATCCCGCTAAAATCACCCTGAATAAGTAAGTCGTTACTAGATAGCATAAGTTGAATAATACCTACCATAGCGATCGATGTAACCTAAATTTCTGCTCCAATCATTGTAGATCCCTGAGGCAACACGTTGTTGCGAAACATGTTGGAAAGAATAAAAAACAACAACAACTAGAAGTGCGCCAAAACTGCTTCAACCCTCAACCCTACAATAATACTAGTAAGATGGCTACCCATAAACAAAACAATTCCTCGTAAAGGTTCACTATGCGGGTGCGCCTGTGTGATTTCGTGGCTATACGTAAGACAGTACTAAAACTAGTCGTGTACGCACCTCCCCAAATGTGTACCTTTACCACAGATCTCCATAATTATAGAAAACCATACGTAGATTTTTAAGGCTAAGCCAGCTTCTCAGTAAGACTAAGAGGTGGAATGTTTTCCTAATCCTTCCTACTAGACTTTGGATGTGCTCCTTCCACTTCATGTGCTGATCAAGCAACAGCCCTAAATATCTTATAGAATTCCACTCTTTTTCCAGTCTTTGACAAGTGAGCGTAGCATGTTCAGAGCCGCAATTTCCCTGTAGTATTTCTATTTTTGAATCTACAGGTTGTCCAACTAAATTGATCGAAAATGATATAAGTACTTATATAAATTTGTTTTTCTTGGAGAAGTTAACAGTTAAACTGTTCAAAATTTTTTATACATATTCCACAATACTGTTACGTGTAATGGAATACATGTAGACTAAATTGAAATGTAATTTAATGTTGAAATACTTTTGTTGAGCGTGATTCGTGGGTACTCGTAGATACGCCACCAGTTTATTTCTCTATGGCAATAAGAATCTTGCTCCAAGTTGATCTTGTGACCAAGAACATCGGTGATTCGATATCAGAATCTTTATTTTGTCTCACGATGTATCGAAGGTGCAGCCCTTTTCAGGTCACAAACGCACTTTTCCTGTCTTTTCAAGTGTGCCATTTTTAGAAGGATGCAGTCTTGTTAGGGAGGGTGTAGAAGTAAGTAATTTACTGACTTTGTTAATAGCACTTTTAGACATGTAGGTAACTCATACATATCTGTACATCATATCTTTAGAGGAGGTTGTTTATCAAGGTAGGAAAGCCGCAAGTTTTTGTTATGCGAAACAACCACTTCATGGAGGAGGGAAGAAAAATTGGATTATTAGCGACTGGTGAGAAACTAAGGGCTCCTTCGCACCTTCCATACATTAATCACTGCTTCTTAACCCTCATTAGCGGAAGGTTCCGTAAAGTTTCGGAGGCGGACGGGGGATGTTGGAAGGAACTCCCAAGAAACTATTTAACCCTCTCTGGGCTCCTTCAGCTGAACGGGCCCTAACTTTCAACTACACACATTGCAGCGAGGTTTGAGAGGAACGCTCCGAGAGCCGCCCTCGGTGAACGGGATGTGTTTTGAGACAAAACTTGATAGGGTTCGAAAACTCACCACGCACTTATCCAGGCGTTAGAGCAACATGAGAATTGATCCACACGAGCCGGTTCTTCCGATTATGATGGTTGATCGGAACTTGGCTCCGTGTAGCTGTCCAGAATGCCTGACTTTGAAACTCCCTGGATTTTTTTGACCTCAAACACAATTTAACTTCATTTCATATCTATTCCTGTACTCTGGTTCAATTAATTGTCAATATTATTTATTTTTCACTATGTTCTCAGTTTATAACTCGTAAATACTGTTTTATTTGAGTTCATGGGGTGGTTTGCACGCAACTGTTCCTCATCAATTTAGCCTTTTCTCCTTGTTTAGACAATAATAATATTATAGTGATGAAAATAACTTTCGCATTGTGAGGAAACCTGATTACTTAGTTTTTAGTGGTTATGTTGTCTCTCTAAAATGTTTGTTCAAACTATAATACACATATCCACTGAAAACTAAGACACACTTGTTGCAAATTAGATGTAGAATTGATTCCTTGAGTTTGTACCGTAATTACTGTAGACACCACGTATAGTTAAATTAATTTACTTGTTAACAGGTGAAATAGTACAACGCATTTCTTTCAGGGAACTTACCTCTCCTTTTCTGATTTTGGCGGCCAGTTCTGTTATGCTGACTTTCAAAATGTCATCTTTGATTTTGGTGCAGTATTTGATGGGAAGGAGATCAATGATGAAGTAGTAGGGCTTCATCAGCCAGCTCAGGAGGAGCAGGACCGCGGCAAATAATCTTAACCTGAACTCCATTGTACTACTGACGCATATCCCCTCCTGTAAACAAATAGATGAAACATTGAAAAGGTTATCGAGATGGTATGAAATTATAATTACTGTTCTCTGTTGAAAAGGTCACAGCACGAGATTGTTCAAAAAAGAAGATCCGCTCCAATAAGTTTTTCGTGTCGAAAATCGCGGTTAATTTTCCTTAGTGTCGTTTCACTTTCTTTTTAATAACATCTCCATTTGCCTTCCTCGTTGCGTGTGAGGTCGAAGTTGGGGACGCCTGCACGCGAGGGCTTATCGGACGCGCGATACGTTCTACGAGTATGTTTGAGGCAGCGAAATAAACAAGACACACGTGTAACTATCCAACACGAATTTAAACGGAAGGAGCACGGTAGTTGTGGTAGTTATTCACGAACCATCCGAGTTTCAATTGAGATAATTAGGATTCGCATGATTATAGTAAATGAGATACCGTCGTAATGACTAATTAATTTAGTGCCCGTGAATTCTGTTTTTCATAGTAATTGTGGAAGAAACCATTCAAATCGGACAAAAAGTGTTTAATTAGGCCACATTACAGTTGGCTCTATCAATTCGATCAAGGTCAAGATCGCATCGGGAAATGAAAAAACTTTGCCAATTTGCAAAACACAACGGTTTATTATCTTCTTTCTGCTGATCTTTATTATCTACTGTTTAGATCACTAAATGGTAGATTGATTATTATTATTTGAAGTAAGAAACTGTTGTATGTATATTAGGTAGGTATTTGAAAACCATGTGCTGTTTGAATCAGCTGGGCCGATCAGGTACCGGCTCAAATAAAAGTAACCCCCCCCCCCTCTCTATAGGTAAGGGGGCACCCCCGGGTTCAAGAAACATTAATTTTTCAAATCCCCTCGTCAACAGCTTTCATTTGAGCTGGTACAAAATAATCGTACATCATCAACACCCACATCTGCTCGCTTTCCTTCTTCTCAACCACCTTCACACGTTCACCCACAATTTAAATTTAAGCAGTAGTGGCGAGCAGTAGTGGTGGAGAGGGGGAGAGAGAGAGCGTCAGCATTCAGAGACAACTTTCGCCTCCCCCTCATCAACACCCACATCTGCTCGCTTTCCCTCTTCTCAACCACCTTCACATTCTGCCACAATTTAAATTTAAGCAGTAGTGGCGAGCAGTAGTGGTGGAGAGGGGGAGAGAGAGCGCGTCAGCATGAAGAGACAACTTTCGCCTCCCCCTCATCAACACCCACATCTGCTCGCTTACCCCCTTCTCAACCACCTTCACATTCACCCACAATTTAAATTTAAGTAGTTGTGGCGAGGGGGAGAGAGAGCTGTTTGACTATTTATGCACCTGCACATACATTAGGGCCTTTTGGCCCTCTCCACCATGATGGCAGAAAACAAAATTACAAATTAATTTAAAAACATATCATCCTCCTTCTCAATTAGTGAAAACAAATAATGCAAATAAATTAAATCAATCTGTGTGAGCTTGCCATAAACTAAATTCAAGTTGTCATGCGTCACAAATACAAAAAAAAAAGACGAAACCCTACTTTAGTACATTTTCAATAGTTTTGATTTAAACTCTTTTTTGAACGATTGAACACCAATGTCCTTCTGAAAATTTTGCCTGTAGTCGTTGTACAGACCTACGGCCTGCACATGGAATGGCTTCCCATAAAATTTCGTCCTATGATGAGGAATAATGAGACGGGTTTCCCTCGACTCACGTTCATTGACATCATGATTATAAACAAATGCTTCTCTAACGTGCAATGGATTTTCAGACTTGAAAATCTTGAATAAAGCAACCCCCAATCTATACAACCACCACTCTTTGATCTTCAACCATCCTATTTTTTTATAATATGCGGTTACGTGATCCCACTTGTTGATTCTAAATATAAAACCAGGAGCGTAGCGTGGCTCTGGACAATGAGGTACCGCACTCAAACCCCCCCCCCCCCCTCCAACACCTACGACCCCACACAATTCCCCTGGAAACAGCCAGTAGGTGTACGTTCCTTAAACCCTGCAAACCTAAAAACGTTTCTTGGGGACAGCCTAGATATTATCAACATATCGAACGACTGTTGAGAGCTGGGACAGAGAACTAACGTCTGATGTTTCATCTAACAAGATTGAGATGAATTCTGACTTAGCTAGATCAGAATTAATGTCATCTAGAATGACTCTAGCTATAGCACTTATAAGATCATTCTGGGTAGTAGGGGAGGTGAAAAATTGTTGGCCTTTTCAGATGGTCTTCCAATGGCTGGTAGTAGGTAATCTTTTAGGAAATTTAATAACTCGAGGTAATTTCCTTAGTTATGATCAGAGGAAGAGGACTCGTCATGCCCCCTAAAAGGCAGTTCCTGTTTAGCCAAGAAAAGAATGCAGTCAATAAGCCGAACCACAATCTCCCTGCTTTTTTTTACGTTCTCATTATGAAGAGAGATTTGTGCATTTTGTAACACGTCCAACAAAAGATTAATACGAGGGTTCTTACCGAATTGTAATAAAGCAAGAGAGGAAACTATGTGCGAATTGCTACACTGGTAGGTACTAGAAAAGCCGCTACACCATGATGTTTTTTCAGAGGAAAACGAAATGCATGGGAAACAAAATATACCTAAAGGTTTTTTAGAACTACACCCTGATAACCACTGGTATCTATTGTAGTTTTGTAGAACTGTTCTCAACATTAAAATGTCGAGTGTACTTACCAATGGTAAGTTACCATTTCGTTCCTTGACAACCCGTTGAGATTCGGGACCAACAAAGGCGAACGGCCGGCCACAATAATTGTTAAGTATGTCGAATTTTTCGCTAAAACTTCGCGAACTAAAAGAACGCTGGACTATCGAACAATTAATGCAGCACCTATCCATTTTAGGAGGATAAAAACCGCACGAAAAACTGAAAACTATGAGCAATCAAAAATATCAACATCCGCAGAATTGGAAAAGAAAACAAAATGGTACTGCTGGAAGTTGATCCATACTGAATCGATCGATACTCCATGTCAATCGGTCTTATCTGTCTCAACGCTTGCGCATTCAGGCACCGCAAACCGCTGTCCAGTCTATTGCAACACAACCTTCTTCTTCTTCTTCTTAGATTACTTGGCTTCAGCCATGGGTTCGTGATTCCACGCAACCAACAAAGGTAGATAGCATGGAGGAAGGGATTCTTCCATGGGTAGGTAGGTAGCTGTAGGTAATTTTCAATTGAATGTTTTACTTTTGATTAAATATTTTGTTTTTCTTAATACATTTATTCATCATTCAACTTCTACCTACATTCTTCATTTCCTGCGCTCCCCCTGACGCTACGCCCCTGTATAAAACGTATACAGGCATTCTGTGCACGCTGAAGGCACTCCACCTTTTCGCCTGACATGTCGATGTATGCCAAACTGGCATAATCCATGAGTGGGAGAAGCAGAGATTGTACCATCTGTTTTTTAACATCGAGAGGAAAATCGTGAGCCAGTCGTCTGAATTGATATAATTCCTTGAACACATTACAACATACAGATGACAATTGTTCCGCCCACTTGAGATTGTAGTAAACCAACAGTCCTAAGTTCTTTACTTGCTTCACGTATGGAAGCGTGACAGATTGAACAACAATTTTAGGACATGTCTGAAAATCGATCTGATTTAGTAAAACTGAATCACCAACAACCATAGCTGTACTTTTTTGGGGATTCATTTTCAGCATGTGATCACTACACCACGATACAAGTTGAATCAAAACTTTATTCATTACACTGCCGTATCAAACGAACCGACATCTGTTTCAAGCCACAACTGAAGGTCGTCCGCGTACAGCATAATATGTTATATTTGCATGATTTCTCAAAACATGATGAGATTCTGTTCAAGAAAATGATACAAAATAGGGCTGATAAATTTGATCATTGTGGCACTCCAACGGACACATTGCACCACTGAGATGCATTACCAGAGCGTAAGCATTAAGAGACAACTCTCGTCCCGTCCCCCCCCATCAAACACCCACATCTGCTCGCTTTCCCCCTTCTCACCCACTTTCACGTTCACCCACAATTTAAATTTAAGAAGTTGCGGCGAGGGGTGGAGAGGGGGAGAGAGCGTAAGCAAGAAGAGACATCTCCCCCCCCCCCCTCATCAACACCCACATCTGCTCGCTTTCCTCCTTCTTAACCACCTTCACATTCTGCCACAATTTAAATTTAAGAAGTTGCGGCGAGGGGTGGAGAGGGGGAGAGAGCGTAAGCAAGAAGAGACATCTCCCGCCTCCCCCTCATCAACACCCACATCTGCTCGCTTTCCTCCTTCTCACCCACCTTCACGTTCACCCACAATTTAAATTTAAGAAGTTGCGGCGAGGGGTGGAGAGGGGGAGAGAGCGTAAGCAAGAAGAGACATCTCCCCCCCCCCCCCTCATCAACACCCACATCTGCTCGCTTTCCTCCTTCTTAACCACCTTCACATTCTGCCACAATTTAAATTTAAGAAGTTGCGGCGAGGGGTGGAGAGGGGGAGAGAGCGTAAGCAAGAAGAGACATCTCCCGCCTCCCCCTCATCAACACCCACATCTGCCCACTTTCCATAGGGGGATTCACTCCCGGATCCGATGCCTAGGGGTGGGGGTTTATAGGGAAGCCGAAGTATAAAAATCTTAAATTCTTCCTTCCCGTGAGACAGATGAATATTATTTTTGGTATTTAAGATTATAAGGGTTTGTAAATGGACACGTAAGAGGTATAATCCGTAAAGCGACAGGTAAGAGTGACAGATGGATCCATCCCGAGTTCTACCCGTCCGGGACAGTTAACAGAGGTAGATGGACACACCCCGAGTTCTGCCCGTCAGCGACAAGCCCGACAGCTAGTCTGAACTAAAAACTGTACCGTTCGAAATTTCAAAATTCGTTTTGAACCCCTTCCCCTTGACCTAGGGTTATGAAAATCTTCTAGGATCATTGTAAGGTTGGTCCGAACATAAGGTGAAAAAAAAATAAAAAAGTTCTCAAATTTCTCTCGTTAACTGCCGTAGGGCGGACGGACGGATTTTTTAAAATTCAACTTTCTGAATTTACGTATCTTGAAACGTAAACCAAATAAAAGTGTATTTTCTTTGGTCGATTTCAATTGTTTGTTATCGATCAATCAATCGAAGATAATAAACCAAAGGGTTGAGTGAACAATGAAGCGGAAAGGTATGGGGATCTGTGGAGCAGGTTAGATACAAGTACATGATACCACCAGGTTTAATATCCGGGCACCGATTGTTATGCAAGTAGAACCAGTTTCACAGGGATATCGGCCCGGTTTAAGGTTGCTTGCTTGAAGGACAACCTGATCAATTCGTGAAGCGGGCCATGGAATGGAAAATAAACCAAAAATAAAATAAAAAAACAATTATAAAGCCCGGCCAGTGAAGCCGGTTTTCGTCAGAATCAGAGCCCGGCAGCTGATATAAGAAAGTGTGTCACATGATAAAGGTGGTAACATAAGTATAACTGAACCATAAGTTGGCTCTTAATGCGAGTATAAGAACAATAAGTACAATACTCGCATATACCAGTGGAAAAGATGGCTTGTTCTCTTGATTTCGAGAATCAGGACTGATATTACATACGTACTCGCTTCATGGGGGAACTGATGGAATGTTTCAACCTCGAAATTCCGCCAGCCCTGTCAATCAGAGGTCACGGTGACACATGACTCATGAACGCGACGTTTTGGCAGGTTGGAAACGATCGTGTTTAGAGCAATGGTCCCATTTTCGGCAACTTCCGAGTGATTCAGTGAGAAATCCGGCCGAAGGAAAGTGCGAGTATAAACGGTGTCAAGACAGGGCCCTGCTTAGGCGAAATGGGTTTGGAGAAAATCACATAAATGTATAAAGTCTCAACTTTGGAAAGTCTGCTAGTAAAGTAAATTTTGGAGATCAGAAATTGCCAAATATACCTGCTTGGTTTATAATAAACTCAAACGCTTCATCCGAGTATTTTACAACATCCGATATTTCATGGATATGCCAACTATGAAAATGATATTTCGCATTGGTGCAATCTGTACTACAGTATGCAATCCTGGTCTGGGGATTTCCACATGTATAAATTGGTAGTAATCCAAAAATCAATATTAAAAATAATGTACAAAAAACCCACCCGTTACCCATCAACTGACCTTTTCAATGAAACTTGTGTACTCTCCCTTAAGCAACTCCTAGAAAAAAATATTTTACACTTCTACCATAAGTACCCTCACCTTGTAACCCAGCATTCCCACATGTACCCCACAAGATTCCAATATCACGGAAATGTAGTCAATCCACGGCCGCGTATTGTCTTGTCTACCTATATGATATAATATATCATAATATGATATATTATATATACATATCATATTATCATATATAATATAATATATTATATATATATTATATTATTGTATATTATACATATTATGTTATTCATAAGAACCTTTCAAATGAAATGAAAACCCCAAGTGATTTCTCTAGATAAGACTATAAAAATTAATTTTGTCTTGGCTCATAAATATAGGATACGAGCGAGTTGATTTGTTCTTCAAGAGTATTTACGTTTAATATTATTGTTATTATTCTCTAAGCAAGAAGTTTTTATTTTCTGTTTCTATTAGGTACCTATTCAATTGACTATACCTACCTATTTCAGAATTAGGAAGCAATTCTTGCCCAACAGTACAGGCTTTGCCTAAAGTTGGGCAACAATTTCATATATTTTTTTATTGATTTATCAACTATGTATATTATTTATTTTTTCTGTATTGTTCATTATCTCCTTTGGTTGAAAAACCTTTGTCTGTTTGGAGGGTTGTAGGAGGCGGTAAGAAAAGAAGAAGTTTTTCCGAGCTTTCGGCTTTAATAAGCCATCTTCAGGGGTAGGTAGGTATTGTTTCCTCAACTCGGTCTCTTTCGTTCGTATATTATTTATGAATAAAATTATTAATTACCTAATTAAAATTAATTAAATTAAATTTAAAAAAATGTTTTACCTACATAAATTTGTATGTACTTGTGAATAATTTTACTTCATGTATCCAATACTTTTCTTCATGTAGGTGTTATGCGTATTATGTTAATAAATGGCTTATTGCAGGGAAGACGTAGGTAGTTCTTTTCTTTTTTTTGTGGTGATGTGTTATCCGTTGTTGCACTCATCCGCCGCACACAATCATTTTCTAATCTGAAATGAGAAAACAATGAAGTGGTCGCTGCGGTCAGGAGCGTGATCCGTGTTTACGGAGTTCCAACACCATTTCGACGAAGAGACTCAGTGAGGGATGTTTGGCGCTTCACGGGCTCCCGCTCTGAGGGTTGTTGGCACCGGAGAATTATTAATGCCCTTTCCCGAACCTATCAATCAACCTCTGGCTGACCGGCCATTACCCCGTTTCCAACCTCGTTGTGACCATCACGTCCCGCGTTTGACACTGTTTTCGACGTCACGGGCGGCGCCTCCACGTAGGACCTCGAATCGCCCTTCGCGTGATGGCACCCCCCGGAAACATTGTCGACAGCGAAAGGGCTGATCTTGTTGTACGAGTTCTCGGCGGAGGCGAGATGAAAGATCAACATCAACATTTACTCACTTCTCATCGGACATGATAATATCGGACATGTTATTATAATAATAATAATTATTATTAGTGAGGAATTAATTCAGTGTTGATGAATTTCTGACGAAGGATATGCGATACTATACGATCCCCGAAACCCGGTACTATCCAAGTATCGGTAGAAAGTATTCGATCCCCCCCCCCCACTTCTTCATGAAATTTTATGTAGAATCCGAATCTGTAATAAAATATAGTATTAAACTTGTAATATTATCATAGTTTGTAATGTAATATTATTATAGTTTGTAATATAATATTGAGTACAAGATTTCGTTGAAAGCTTTGCATAGAACTAACTTTTATTTGCCACGTCAAACGTTCAGTGATAGTTACAACAACGAATCGTAGTAACAAGAATAATAATTAATCGAGTCCCAGAAGAGCTTCCCTTAGATATGTAGGTACTTGAATACCTAGCCACCCTTGTCTGGTCACTTTTATCTTCCTTCGGTTATTAGTATTCTGTTGTTGATCAAGCTGTTGATTTGTTTCGTTTGTTAGGATGGCGAGCTGTGTGGAAGCATTGGGATTTGCCATGTCACTCTGTTATCAGTCTTCTGTTGTTGTGATGTTGTTGAAAAAAATGTGGTTCCAATTTGGAAAAAATGAAGTTGGTGTGAAAATAGCCCCATTGAATGCACGACAAAAAAAAAAAAAAGAAAAAAAAAGAAACACGGGGTTTTCAGTTTTTTCAAAACCTCTCACAATGAAGAATTAAAATTCATATCCACAAGTTAAGGACCACCCTGTATCTTTTCATGGATCAATTTTCATCAAAGCATTTAGAAAAAAAGCTACCACTGACATTTGTTTATTTCCAATAAACATTTATGTAAAAGCGTGGTTTAACGCCTCCAAACCCACATTGGCCCCCATCCAAGACCTACAATTTTGAAAATGTCTTGTAAAATATAAAGAAATCGATGAAGAACTTGCAGACAAGGCACTGTCTAAAATGATGAATCATCTGTAGTACCTCAACTCAGAACAAGTCGCATTATCTTTTTTCGATGAAAATTTGGAAAAAAGAGTCAAAACAAGCATGGCTGTAAAAAGTCTACAATTAATTGCAATTGGAGAAAATAGATGTGATGATACGGATGTGAAAGCAAAACTCAGTCTCCATCAAGTGGATAATTTATTAGACAAATGCACGTTATTTAAAAGCAAAAAAAAAAAAAAAATAGTGAACGGTTTCAAGGTTTTCAATGACACAGGTGAAAGAGGGGTAAAATTAATCCAAGACTTCAATTCCTGTTTGGCAAAAGACGAAAGATAAAATAAGCTTGAGAAAATAAATAAAGCAAAATCTGGACAGCATATCGAGGGTCTCACGGCAACACCCCACATCGTCACTTTTGGCCAAAATAAGCTATGCATACCATTCGAAGCGTCTTCCCCCGGCGGATCGATCTAACTAAGTATAAGTTAGGTACCTAAGTTAGGTAACACTAGATCTCATGAAATATTTTACTGAATTACTCAGTAAACATAGTCATTGGCAGATGGTTTTTTGGCTCTGCTGAAAAGTCACCACAAATGACGATGTGGGAAGTTGCCGTGAGACCCTCGATATGTAATTAAATCTGGCATCATTGTTAGGTAGGTTTGTTATAAAAATAAATAAAAAATCATTTTTATAGAAAGTTAAAAATTCAATCTTGATGAGGCGAGGGTTAACCTTGCCCAATCGAACTGAAACTTCACCAATCTCACTTTTTAGGCAATTAGGAGGGCCCCATCATAAAATTCCAACATTGATTTTTTGTAACCACTCTAGGAGGGGCTGTAGCCTTGGCAAACTGAATAAGAAGAAAAACGTGGTAAGAGGTTTGGAAGTTATATAATCGGCTCCCTTTAGACATTCTGACTTCAAACTTCACTATTATCCACACAAAGAAAATCCGTCAAAAGTAGCCAAATTCAGCCTAAATTGCAGTTTTTGTTCCTAAAATTTTCTCGGGTTGAGATAATGGGTAAAATCTTACAAACGGCTCTGGGCCATGTTATAAAGAAGGTCTGGGCAAAATCCCCAGTTGATTGGTCCTGTTACCAAGGCTGTAGACTCGTCAAAGTGGACAATATTAGCCAAAATTTTCTGTTTTTTGTTTCTAAAATGTTTTGGGTTGAGATAATCGGTTGAATCTATTAAAAGCCACAGAGTGAAGTTGATACCTACATGTATTGGATCATGTGGGTACTTCTTTTTAGCGAATTGTCGAAGAAAATGTAGCTATTGTTCTCGGTCCAAAATTTTAAAAACTCGAATTTTCGAAAAATTTTCATACCAAAATTCGTTTCAGACCATCGTGAATCCACTGCCAAAAGACATAAGAAATTACACATACATCGTTTCAGACCATTGTGAATCCACTGCCAAAAGACATAAGAAATTACACATACATCATTTTAAAGATTTTTTTATGCTGAACACGATGGTGACTTCAGAATTGCGATACCCAATTTCATTCGCAAACTTGAGTACTTTGAACATGAAGAATACGTTCTTCATGGTTAATGTGCTCTAAACTAATGTGCGTTGAAATGTCCAAAAGCTGAGGGGGTTTTGAGGCTGTTGGGCGGGGGGGGGGGGAGTTTCACCTATACATTCCGAAAATGAAACGGTCTGTCAATGACTCCTCATTTTAAAGTTTTTTTCCACGCCGAATAAGATCAGAATTGCTATATCATATTCCGCTCTCAAACTGGAGCACTTTGAAGATGAAGAAACGTGGTTGTTACTTGAGATGTTCTTTATTATTCGTTGTTCTCGATGTAATTGAGTTGACAATTGCTCTTCTTGAAGGTCCATTCGATCTCAATCAAACACCTCGATTCGCTGTGAAGTCCACTTTATTCGTTGTTTTCGATGTATTTTAATTGACAATTGCTCTTCTTGAAGGTCCATTCGATCTCAATCAAACACCTCCATTCGATGTATCGATGACATCCATTCAAGTATTATATTAAGTATATCAAGTATTATATTATAATACTTGCCTGCATTGCTGTTGTTGATGCTTGAATAAAGAAAGGGTAAACAATCAGGGAAAATCATTGGAAAAAACTCTGCAAATTCTTGACACAACGGTTTATTATCTTCCTTGTGCAGATCAGCCTTCTGTCTATACCAGACTGTGTTGCAAATCGGCACCATACCATATTCTCACCGTACTCATACCATTTCTTTCCTATCATACCGTACTGTACTATACTAAATCATACATACAATAATATACCATACCATAGTCATACCATGTCGTACCAAAATTCGTTTTGAACCCCTTCCCCTTGACCTAGGGTTATGAAAAGTTTCGAGGACCATTGTGGGGTTGGTCGAAACTCATAAAAAAAATTTCGTAATTTTAACTCAACGCTAACTGGGCAAAGTGCCGCGGACGGCGTACGGCGTACGGCGGACGGACGGATTTTTTTTTATTCGATTTTCTGAATCTACGTATCTTGAAACGTAAACCAACAAATTTTAAGGAGGGGGGTTAAATTTTTTTTTTCTTTGGGCGATTCCAATGGTTCATTATCGAAGATAATAAACCAAAATGAAGTACGAGGTACGCGGTGTGGGTGTGGGAGGGGGCGCCGAGACATAAAAGGTCTCGTCGTATGACGCACTAGTTGGCCTCCTGCCAGCCGTATTATGTCATACGCTCGTGCGTCATAGGCTCTGACGTACTTTTTGGCATCCTGCCAGCCGTCATACGTCATACGCTCGTGCGTCATAGACTCTGACGCACTATTTGGTCTCCTGCCAGCCGTCTTACGTCATACGCTCGTGCGTCATAGGCTCTGACGTACTTGTTGGCCACCTGCCAGCCGTCTTACATCATACGCTCGTGCGTCATAGGCTCTGACGCACTAATTAGCCTCCTGCCAGCCGTCTTACGTCATACGCTCGTGCGTCATAGGCTCTGACGTACTTGTTGGCCTCCTGCCAGCCGCCTTACATCATACGCTCGTGCGTCATAGGCTCTGACGCACTAATTAGCCTCCTGCCAGCCGTCTTACGTCATACGCTCGTGCGTCATAGGCTCTGACGTACTTTTTGGCCACCTGCCAGCCGTCTTACATCATACGCTCGTGCGTCATAGGCTCTGACGCACTAATTAGCCTCCTGCCAGCCGTCTTACGTCATACGCTCGTGCGTCATAGGCTCTGACGTACTTGTTGGCCTCCTGCCAGCCGTCTTATGTCATACGCTCGTGCGTCATAGGCTCTGACGTACTAGTTAGCCTCCTGCCAGCTGTCTTACGTCATACGCTCGTGCGTCATAGGCTCTGACGTAATGGCCCGCCGGTCGCTTGTGTTCTGACGTGATCTGAGGGAAAGGGTGAATCAAGGGAACAAATTTTTCCCGTTTCAGTTTATGTGCCAAAGCAAAGACATGAAAATGACAAAAAAATATGTAATTAGGTACCTAAGCCCAACTGTAATGTCAATTTTCTGACAATGAGTTTTCGACTATAGTTTTCATACCTTTTTACTTAAGTAGGTACTTATTGCAATTTGAGACTGATAATGAGCTGTTTGCAAATAAAAAGTCTGATAACTACTTTATTACATCTTATTAATCTATTTTCAAGTTCCGATTCACAGTTGAATGTATTTTATTTAGATGTCGTAAAATTCGAAAACGATGGAATGACGAAACCTGTCGACTACTGACTCAAGTGATACTGTCGACTTCTAACACATGTAGGTCGACTCCTAGTGCAAAACCATGTCGACTACTGAAGAAAATGTTGGTCACTGGTATCGACTACTACCTAGAGCATTGGGATTTTTTACAAAACTTGTTTTTCCCTTTTCAAACCATGTTGAATAATATTTCCCGCTGCCAGGTCTTTTAGGGAAGGATCTTGGGTACACAATGAACAGGTTTGCAATGAGAAATAGTTGATAATAATAATTAATCTAACATTTAGGATCTAGACATTTAGACCTAGTGATCTAGACAGAAGGGTGATCTGTACAAAGAAGATAATGAACCGTTGTGTCAAGAATTTGCAGAGTTTTTTTTTATTCGATTTTCTGAATCTACGTATCTTGAAACGTAAACCAACAAATTTTGAGGGGGGGGGGGGGGTTAAAAAAATTTTTTCTTTGGGTGATTCCAATGATTCATTATCGAAGATAATAAACCAAAAATCCAAGATAGATAACCTCGCTCAGACCCAGTCGCGCCCGTAAGAGCATGTTCCATGTGAAAAGGTGAGGTATCATCTTGTCAAGATGAGGTGTCATCAAGGTCATCACCACTGCTACGAATTCGCGAGAATTCTGAAAAGCAACAGTGCAAAAGGCCGAAGTCGGGCAATAAGCCAAATTGAAAGTTGGGCAAGTCACGACGTTGTGGAGAGTTGCCTGTGCGATTTGGTACGTGATACCCCAAACATAGACGAGGTAACATCATAATCGCTAGGAGATAAAACAATTGTGATAGTAATTTGAATAATTACTCGGTAATTATTTGTGTGGTGTTTTCTCATCTCAGATTAGAAAATGATTGTGTGCAGCGTATGAGTGGAACGACGGATAATTTGACGCCATCACAACTTAAATGACGGTCAACTGTTCAATTCGATCAAAAAATACGGCAATCCGTTGTACACAAAAATAACTCAGTGAACAATATCCATCATAATTGCTCTCAAATACTAATATTCCAACGGTTTTGAATACTCAACATTCTTGTTGGTAAGGTCACTTGAGGCGTCACGTTGTACTATAATAACTACAAGATTCCATCCATCATTCCACTATTATTAATGATCGCCAAACCAAGCTGCGCATGCCACCTACCCCAACCTCCCTACTCGCTGTGTCAACTCTTACCTTATTGGCCCTCCTCGTAGAATTGCAAATGATTTCGAATTGTGATCTTCCGGGTATGAAAACTACGTTGCGTTGGACGTCATTGATGAAGATAAGTGCCTCCCAATCAGACGTACAATGATAATCTGTGCATCACTCATTTTGTTTTTTTGTGGTTAATGAACTGCCTTTTCGAAGGCGAGTGAGTGTACAAAATATTCGGGGGTGATGAAACACGGGGGAAGAGTCTAGAGTGGTCTCACTTAAAATTCATTTACTCAGTTGCTATTTGAAAATTCGAACCAAGAAATTAAGAGAGTAGGTATTGCTCAATTTCAGTGTCACAGTGATCTGGATGGTCCGGGATGAGTGACACATAGGGAAAGCAATTAAACTGTCCCTTCTGCAATGTTGCAGTAGGTATTTTTCCAATATGTGTCAAAAGCTGTTTTGTCTTGTGTCAGTCAATAATCGATCAATTTTATTAAATTTTCTTAAAAACGATTACTGTGCTCAAGTGTATTTATCTGTGGAACCGCATGCTAGATATTCCTGTACGTACCTATTTCTCTTGGAAGCACAGAACAAAAAAAACGAGTAAAACCACAAAAGCCCTTCAAAAAAGTAAGGGCGGCCGAACTGCCGCTTTGCTACGACTTCACGAGAAGGTTGAACCACTCAACCAAATGTACCGAAATAAAATGATGAAATAGTAGAGACGTTATCTCATATTAAGACAATCATCAAGTCAGTTTAGGTACGTAACGAGTATTGTAGGTTTTGCTTTGGCCCTGGATCGGAGCAGTTAATTACGTCAGTTATTGCTAAAAATGGAGAAATCGCAACAACAAAAGCTACAAAACGATTCTAACGAACATAAAATAGTCGAATAGTTCGAAACGAATGTCGTATAGTATTTGCTTCAAAACTGAAACATCGCGCGTATCCAACGTCAAGCGACAATTGCGATCTTTTATAGCTCACCTTGTTATCATCCACCACGCTAATTGAATACGAAAAATAACCGAAATGATTGCATGGATTCATCATTTCTAAGGGCAAAACAGTTAGGTACAACATGTTGAAAAGTGTTATTTTCCAATACTAATTGAATCAGTCGTTTCAAAAACCCTACATGTTCAAAAAACGCAATTGTCGGGTTTTTGCAAAATTGCTTCTACAGACATAGAGCTACATCATTCAAGAGAAAGCCGATTTTTCCCGTGTGTTTCAAATGAAGTTACATGCGAGAGGATATCCGATAGTTGAGAGAAACCCGACAATTCCACTGACCTGGTGGACATGTCGGGTTTCTGCTTGAACTTCTGATGGTGACACGTACTCAAAGTCTCTCTTCAAGCGAATTCAATTTGTTTCAGATAGTACCTACTGGTCAACTCGGAGATGATTTTAGATTTCAAAAACTAGTGGCCCAGACATTTTAAGAGGAATGACATTTCCCAAAATGAAGCCGAAACAAAGGTTTCATTGAAGCCGTTCAGTAGGTACATTGACGGTTTGATGAAGTCTACATTCCACGTGAAAATCCTTACTTTTCTGAAACGCACTTCCCAAGTGACCCAACCTATCCATCAAGTCAGCACCCCAAATATTAAAAATGAAAAAACTACCTATGGAAATTCTTGACATAACGGTTTATTATCTTCTTTGTGCAGATCACCCTTCTATCTAATTCACGAAATGATAGATGAAAAGTTTATAAAGATGATGAGTTAATCACAAATAATTTGTACCAATATGATTCTGGGGTTCTTATATCCCCCCGCCTACTCCTAAAGTTTTAAAAAATTCTATTAGTTGAAATTCCCACAAAAAATTCGGGATGGCTATCATTTTTTTTTTTTTTTTTTTTTTTTCATTTTCCTACAACTTTGATGTTGTTGACATTTCGGTTTTCTGAAACGACCGATTCAATTACTCGACATTGGGGGAACCATAAATTTGAATTTTTCATTTTCGAAAAAGTGGGTTAATGCATTACCATCAATGGTAACATGTTATCCAATGTTTTCAGTACCTAATTAGGTTCTGAAAACATTGGATAA
Organism: Stenodema calcarata; assembly: GCA_963920205.1. NCBI lineage: Eukaryota > Metazoa > Arthropoda > Insecta > Hemiptera > Miridae > Stenodema > Stenodema calcarata. Next base: position 4,022,553 of record OY986051.1, read on the forward strand.
CATGTTTCGACAAACAAATGAATTCAGAATGTTATGGGAATTCAAGGGTAATTAACTCTTATTGGTGACAGAAGACGAAATTACTCTTTGAGATTCGATTATTTCGAATCGGGACCAGCAGTTTGTTGACCTCCCTTCGAATTTTAGGTCATTACGCCGTTTGATTAGCGTATTCAGATTCGTGTTACGAATCAAAAATAATGTGGTTGATGGAGTTTAATGCAAAACGAGGTGAATCCATCGCTTATGTTCATTTTATGAAAAGGCTAATTAGGTGTATTTTATTTGACGCGGCCGGTATGGAATCAAACATCCGATTAGAAACGCCCTCCAGAAGATTGACTCATAACTTCAGCCGGCTTTCTCCTTCATTAGATGAAAAACACGAGCCCGCATCGTCGTCTTTATGATGGAAACCTATCATAACGGTTACAAATGTTTGTTCAACTTTTTTCTAGCTTCGACAGGCTATTCGCAGCTTGGTCGGCCCTATTGTTTATATTTCTGTCTAAACACCGCTTCGACAATCATTTACCCTCCGTCCTCCTCAGACAAACCGCTTCCTCCTGTGTGCCGATTGTTTTAGCGGGAAAGGCTTCGGCACTCAGCTCCGAGATTGTTTACTGAGGCGCGAAGCTCCATTTAGCACCTAAGGAGCATTGCGAGACGACTTGCTCTGTGAACAAAGCGTGCGAAACCTTCGAGCCTCATGCAGCACGACTACGTCTCTGGTAATTATTTGAATATCCAGATGGTAGCGATGTTCGGAGTCAAACTTGCGGATCAGAACGTCAATTCACGGTGACGCACAGTTTGTAAATATGAAATCTTCCCCACTTAGTCACCTTTTATGTATTTCTGTACACAGCCGAAACACTTCTCTGCTGAGGCAGCAGCGCTCCCGTTAAAAAGCTCTTAACTGTTGAGGTTTGTAGCTTCATTGAACGCTACATCATTCGAAACTAAAAACTAACTTCCGGGTTCGAACTAAATTGTAATAGTCAACATCGAATGATGAATACTTCCGTTAATTTTTTAATTAGTCAAGAACATCCAGGTACCGTTGTGCGTGCAAACAACTACTTTGGGTACATATTATGAGCTAGAGGAAATACAGTAGTTTCAAAATGTCCAACATTGTTTATCTCGCCCCTCTACACTCGTTTAGTATCGCACAACTGTCAAGACGAGTAATTGAATTTCGTTCAACTTTGTTGAATTCTGGGAGGTGACGCTGAAAGCGTACTGCCCTCGTACTTAATGACCATTGATAAGCTCTCACCTGCCAGAACCTCTACATCTGAAAAGTGCACACAGAACGACCGTAATGACCACTGAAATGCGCACACCCAACTGAAATGTGGTGCGAGCTGAAAATGGCGAATTCAAACTCATACTTACTCATGTCTACCAAAATTATCTGTTAAATTGGGAGTAAGTTATGGCAAGACACATTTGTTTACATTATACCTATTATTTCTTTATTTTACATCTGCATTTCAATATTATTTTGAGAAGTGGACTTCGTGTTGTTGACTGTTGGAATTCGTGTTGATAGCTTGGTATCTCATCGCCACTTTGCTTACATTATCAACCCTACATAAAGATCAACCATATTGATAGTGTAGTTTCAAGAGCCTTGTGATTTTTGATGGCCTACCTTGCAACTCTTCGACAGCTTTCCTTTTACATACCCGACCATGTGTGATTCGATTTGTCTGGCAATTCAATGGTAGCCATTCTGGGACTTAAACGGGCGAATAGGAATATGAATCCTGAAGTATTGGTTCAGCAGGGATTTGGGCACCAGTAATTTATCGTCACTTTGTGACAACGTGAAACCATGTACATTAAATTGCAAGAAGAGATCCTTGATAATATCAATATATCAATGTCAATAATATCATAATATCATAATATTATTATCATAATATAATAATATCATAATATTATTATGATAAGTGAGTTGTTGCCACAAGTTGAGTTGAACCAATAAGAATCAGACAGCGGCCAGTAATTTGTGGAAGCAATGTCATAGCATTTAGTTTCTGAATCACTTAAAAGTACAAGCCGCTAGACCTTTGGGTGATATTCCAACCAAATAAACGCAGGTTACCCATCCCATCTGGGAGTTATCGAATCGCCAGCATTTGAAAGCTGTGTATCATTCATACTTCCGCTTCTAAAATGATTGGAAAACTGTTGGTTACACTCACCTCCGAGACACCAGAGGTACATAGCTTTCGGTGCTGTTCCCTGTAGCTTTTTTAAGGGGTTGTCATCTTATTTCTCCTCTCAACTCAGGCAACTTCAGCTGATAATAATCACAAGTATATAATATAAGTGTATTTATATAAATAAGTATAATTTTCCACGAATACAAGCAAACCGTTCATCCCGCGCCAACATTCCTTTAGCTCATTCAATTTCTATGTTATTACATGAGATTATGTGGGCATAGGAGGACTGGAGCCATTCTCATCTCAGCACACTGCGGGGATTTAAATGTTTTGTTAAACAACTACTATTTACTATCGTGTATTAATCCATCTTCAGGAGAGATTTGTTATAACAATATTCCAGTTTCAAAGGACAGGTTTTCTCAGACGAGCCTAAGGGAAGAAATAAGATTGTATGGGCGGACCTGGATAGTTGAGAAAAGAGATGCAGCTCCGTAGCACCTCCCGCACCGAGGGACAGTTTTCAATCTCCTCGCTTTCAAATGTAATTACGGCTTAGAAGCCGGCAAAAGTCCTCGGCTGCGGCGGGGTTGTATACTCAAAGAATTGACAAAGCGAGTTGAATTTTAAATACCCAGCCGGCATTTATATTCAAATACAAATGAAATTAAATTACACCGTTGGTGCATACAACCGGGCACCTAATCGGCGGCAGCGTCTGGAATTCATGCTTTTGGAATTTTCTAATTGAAATAATACAATGATATCGTGCGATTTCCATGTGTACATGTACACACTAATAACATTCAAATTAACGCAATATGACCGCAACGACGCACATTAACTTGAGGACTCAGGACATAGCAATCCCCGCAAAATAAAACCCCAAAAAAACACGCCGTGTAAAAATCGCAAATATCATTCTACAGCAGCCAAAAAATGTTATGATATTCACTTCCCCACCCGCCTTAAAGAGATGTTGTTTTGCTCAAATTTTGAAAAAATCGTCTATTTCCACTGAAATATGAGTACCTACACTGTTAGACCGGTTTCGGTGATTAAACCATCGTCAGAAACAAAACAATACACAATAAGAAATGTTTTGTTACTGAAGATGGTTTAATCACCGAAACCAGTCTAACAGTGTACTCATATTTCAGTGGAAATAGACGATTTTTTCAAATAATCTTGTTTTCCTTAACATGGGTTTCCACGATTTCGTCGCGAGTGATTTAATTCGTTAAAGAGATGTCCTAACCACTTCACAAACACCATACCCGTTTCGACGTGGCAAGAAGATCGTTTGTATTGAACCTTAAAAAGCTTTAACACTGAAGGAGGCTTTTTAAATAATTTTAGCTTGTAAGTATACTATGGTAAACGATTTTCTCGCTATGGAGCCAAGGGGAGATTTCGAAACGGGTACGGTGCTTGTGAAGTGGTTAGAACGTCTCTTTATGGCAGGCGGGGAAGTAGATATCATAACTTTTTTCGGCTGCTGTAGATATCACCTGTAGAGGCATTATGCAAGAATAAAACCAATTTACTAAATTAATGAATTAAGCAAATCAATAAAATTCTAAATTAGGCAATTATTTATTTATAGAATTATAAATTAATCAAATAAATAAATTAAGCAAGAATAAAGGATAGGCTGTAGCCTTGCCTTCCTGAAAAAGAAGAAGAACATGGTAAGGGCGAAAAACGGGATTTTTGAAGTTATATAACTCGGTTGACCTAGGGACTTGGAACTTTCAGGGCTTTCTATTATCCACACCAAAAAGATACACATCGAATTTCAAGATTATCGGCTGTGGACCCGTCAAAGTGACCAAAATTAGCCAAAATTTCAGTTTTTTGTTCCTAAAATTTTAGTGGGTTGACATAATGGGTTAAATCTTTCAAATGGCAGTGGGTCATGTTATAAAGAAGGTCTGTGCAAAATCGCAAGTCGATTGGTCCTGTTACCAAGGCTGCAGACTCGTCATAGTGGGCAATATTAGCTAAAAACTTCTGTTTTTTGTTTTTGAAATTCTTTTGAGTTGGGATAATGGGTTAAATCTTTTAAAAGGCACTGTTTGAGTTTGGAACGAAGCTCTGTGGAAAATTTCAAGTCAATCGGTGAAGGTGGAGAAGCTGTAGCCTTGCCTCACTGAATAAGAAGAAGAACATGGTATGGGCGAAAAACGGGGTTTTTGAAGTTATACAACTCTGCTCCATTTAGACCTAGCGACTTGAAACTTTCAGAGCTTTCTATTATTCACATTAAGAAAATCCACACCAAATTTGAAGTTGACCGGTCTAATAGGAGCCGAGATATGGATACCTAAAAAACGCGTTTCGTGATGTCCGGTAAAACATACACTTGGTACTGTTCGTCCTTCTCAACTTGTTTGCTTGGCGGAGCGGAACTCTACCGCGTTTTAGATATTCAAATGATATTCACGCGTGTGACCGTCTGTTATTGACCAGCGATCCAGTTATCTGTACGTTATCTGGATTTAATTTCTCGAGTATTGAATGACACAAAGGAGCGAGGTATCGTACACGCAAGACGATTAGTCATTTTATATCGGCAACCTCGAACAAAACAGATCACATCGCGGCCTCTCAAGGCCACCTCGAATGAAATTCATTGACGGCTCGAAATAACAGTTATTCATATGTGAAAAAAACGTGTGACTCTAGATCTCGATGGCATTGAATGTTGAACAATGGCTTCGAAACTAGAGTTAACCGAAGTGGGCTAGTAGGTAGGTATACCCTTGTCACTTTGTCAGTACGAGTGAGTATATTCAAGGTGTTCATGAGTCCAGGAAAAACAAAACCCACCGATTGAGGAACACACTATGATAAATACGGTACTGGAATCATTCTCGACAAATCTTGACACCTAGAACAATTTATTTTACAAAATTTGTAAAATACCTATAATATTTGTGAAATACCTGCCTTACAACTGAAGCGTATTAAATTTCTATAAACCGACTCTTGTCGATCCTTATTAACCCTTAATATCCCAACTTTTTCCCCCAATCAAAAGTTCGGTTTTTAAAATTTTTGTATTTACCTACCTCTTCATTTTTCCAACCAAATAGATTCTTCCAGCACGCCGAATTTTAATTTATCCCTTATTTATCAAAATATAGACAATTTAAAAAAATGGTAGGCCTGAGGATACCATGGGATACTGGATACTCAAGAAACTCTGAAACCTCTGGGACTCGAATGCCATTGGCCACGTCTATTTCGTCCTCAGGGATGTTCATCTCTCCACAAATAGTGAAATAATCATTGATGCACTCTTCCAACTATTTATCGTCAATGTTGCCGGTTTCAACACTGCCCTCACACCAAAATATTACCATAATATGGTTTTATTATTACAGTAATTTCCTCAATCCAACAGCATGTGTGGTACATCAAGAAGTAATCATCTATCCTTTCTTTGGGTTTGTGGTATTTACGGCAGGAAAATGTGAGGCATCCAGAAAGATACCGTGCGTCATTAAGGGTTAAATAACACACAATAACAAATAAGAGTCGGTTTATAGAAATTTAATACGCTTCAGTTGTAAGGCAGGTATTTCAATTCTACTTAATTGAATTAAACACACCCATTATACACTCAAACATAGTATGTAGCTGCGAAACCAAGTTAATATCAGTAGTGACGTAAATATATATAATTATAGTGGGTATGTGGCAAATTCGCTAGGTATATCTTGTAATTATATTTACGTACCTACAATGAACCACTATTTTGATTTTTCTGGGTGTATTATGGTATGAATAGCAATTCTACGTCACTTTCGGAGGGGTTGTCATCCCAAAATGATTATGGGATAAATTTATTAAATTTATTCTAAAATTTTCAATTAAAAAAATAAAAAATTCTAGAAAGTAATATCAATAAAATAATAATTCTAGTATCGCTTCATTCCAGTAGAAATAAATATTCACAAAACACCTAATGTCATTAGTTAATTTGTGAAAATTTCACTCGTTCATTGGGCTAATGAATGAAAATGCTGAGCGCAGCGCGATAATATATTTTAAAAATATATTATTATTTTTTAGGATCGAAGAAGTGGAAGCAACTGAATCAGCTGAAATCACATTTCCGCCTAATTTTTCTATGACAGAAGACTCACGTTTGGTCAGGTGTGTCAACATTTTGAGTCGTTAGTCCTCAACAACGTTCACAACGTTTGCGGTCGGTAAACAAAAGTTGAGTCGTTTTACCTGTAAATTACGTCGATGAGTCGTTTCTCCTCAATAATGACCAATTTTTGCATTTTGACGATTCAAATTACCCCCACTTCCAAGCCGAAATTTGAAATTCTGACTCCACCATCAGAAAGAGCAGGTCGAAAATAGTGGGGGGGGGGATATGTGAAAATCCCAAATTCGCCAAAATTCGACTTGAGAGGTTTCTCCTTTTCACGGTAGTATTATACTATAATATAATATTATACTATAATAGCTCGAGTCATTCCAGATGATAAGTCTGATCTAGCTGAGTCACTTTCGAGGATATACATGCAGCATACTTACTCGTAACATTGATCTAGAGTCTAGACAGAACGGTGATCCATACAGGAAACAATAAAACGTTGTAGAAGAATTTAACTTCAACTGACTTCAATTATGTGCCTAATTAAATTATGTCACGTGATACGATCGTCGGCGGAAAGTTATAAAATTTAAATATTTAATATTATACTTCACCTTTGAATGATATGGAGAGAAAGCCGCGGCAACGCACTTGTCAACGTGATCGGCAACGTGATGGAGTTCGACCTAAAAAGATTGCTCCTCGCTAATTCGGTCCACCGACGAGTCGTGCGGTTTGGAATATTCGAGAGACTTCACGCCCACATCCTCCCGCGAAGTTTCCGTCAGATCGAGGGAGTCATTAATCACTCGTTAATTTTCTCGGAACGCTTAATGTAATTATTTGGTGTTCGAAATAGGATGTAAACAAATCATAATTAGTAAGTTTATTATAGAAAGTCATCAACAAAATTTATAACGGGCAGAGTTCAAGTCGATCGTGTTGGTAATTGGCCTAAATTGTCAGGATATCAGTTGCCAATTAAATTTGGTTATAACCACTGCTGTTGATTATATCAATTCTGCCCTGGTTCATCAGGAACTCAGTTCTGCATGCAGACCTCAGCATATCCATGGTCCGTGAGACGATAAACCAATGCTACACAAAACTCCATTCAACTATGCTATTATGCTACTATGCTAACTGTTATAATAGTTTATGTATTTATTTACATATCGATAACCTATTATATAGGGGAAATCAATGGATTGTCCCCTGAGTCATGCTACAAGTTAATTAGCGTGGATATCCACTCTACAATTTCAGTCATTTACTCAACTGTGATATTTATATAATAATAAAGTTATCTTTGTAGGTACAAAAAAAAAATTCTGCCTTCAACTCAAAATTCAAAATATTGCAGAAATTCGCCTCGAAGTTTTTCACTGAAACCTTTAATGTAAGTTGACTGCAACTCATTATGAAAACCCCATTTTTTGGTGAGATATCGACTTCACATCGTGAGATAATAATATTAGATATATCTATCTTATAATATGTTATCTTATATGACTATAATATAATATATTATTATATTATATGACTGCAACCAATTCAACGGTGAAAAAAACTCGAAATTAATCGATTTATTATCGATTAATTGCAGTTAAGGCGGTTTTAAATTTTCCAGCTTTGTTTGTTTAGGTAAAATGCCTCAACTTGCTCATGAGGCAGTCACGTAAACAACACAATCGAACGGATGTTTTGTTAGGAAAACGCCCAAAATAATGTAAATTTTCGTAGGTAAAACGCCTCATCTCAATATTTTGGCGAGTTGAGGCGTTTTACTTTAACACTAGCGCGAAAATAAATAAGTTTTGAGGCATTTTCATCCGAGAGTTGAGGCGTTTTACCTCAACAGCGTGTCATTAAGGCGACCCTAACATTGACCAATTTTCGTATGTTTATGGTCCGGTTCGAATTTTGAAATTTGGACTTCACCATCGAAAAGGGCAGGTCCAAAATAGGGGGGTTCCGTGAAAACCCCATTTTCGCAAACATTGGACTTGAGGCGTTTTTATTTAACAGGAGGTGGCAAAATCCACTATATGATTGCCGATTCTAAATTGATAGACGCCGTCTAGACGTCGATAGTGGCGGTCTAGACGTCCATAGACGCGGTTAGACGCCGAAGGACGCGGTTAGACGCCGATGGACGCGGTTGGACGTCGATTGACGCCTTTAGACGTTGATTGACGCCTTTAGACGTGGATAGACGCCGTCTAGACGTCAACAGAAGCTGTCTAGACGTCAATAGACGCCGCCTAGACGTCAATAGACGCCGCCTTGACGTCAATACACGTCGCATATTCATCTACGCCTATAGATATGTCTACATATTTAGATGAATATACGTCCATTTGTCCGACAAAAAGTAACCATTTAGACCACAGACGTGGCCTACTAGACGTGTTTACGTCTACCAATAGATGACTACTAGACGTGTAGCAGACGTCTATTTGCTGTGTGGGTTAAATACCTATTATTAAAAAAATATTACTCATAATTGACTCATCAAATGTCTTTGGAATGAAAACCCTTCAGTCGTTTGTGGAAGACTTAACGCCGTCAACCGTGCCAATCCTATCCGAACCAAATGCTTTTGAACAACGATTTTGCTGAAACATTTTGTCCCTTAAACTCAGTTGCTAATTTATTTTGAGTACAATACTTGAAAGCTGAAATTTTAAGCAAGTTTTCCCCATAGACGACCCAAAGAAAAATTGTAAGAGAGATAGGTACAACCAATAGAAAAACGTCATATTTTCAAGGTGGAAGAATTTGACAATGAAAAACAGTGATTCTGTTGCGTGATGGCATATGGTATCAGCCCTCTAAGGGAAACACATGTGCCTGTTGAGGGTTTGCATACACTGTGGCTTTCCCGAATCAATTTCAAAAAATGGATAAATTTGTTTTTCCCTGTTCTAAATACTCTTAAATACCTTCCCTGTTTGAAATGTGAGCATTAACATTGAATGGCAAGCAACGGAAAATCCCATCAGGGTGCCGTGCTGAAAGTGTTAAGGCCGAAACAGCGGAAAAATCTTGATAGTGGAAAAGCTGTTGTCGCAAATTACTCGTAGTTGTAGAATTGATCCCTGAAGTAGGGATGAAACATCGGAACCAAATAATCGATTATAACATCAAATGATTAATCGTAAGCTAATAATCGATGTGACCGATTAATCGAAATTGAATAGTCTGTGTTCGATTAATCGAAAGCAAATAATCGATTTTCTAAGTACTTATTTCCAACGCATTATTATTACAAGGCTAATGAAGATAAGGGAATGCCAAAACGAATAATAGGTTGCGGTATTAGGTTATATTGGTAATATGTTTCTTTTAACTTCGCCGTAGCCGGTCCCCAGCCCGGTTGAGAAAGAAGGAGGGAAAGAAAATAACATTATTTACTTAGCATTCTATCGATCGTTGATTCTCAATGCAGGTATGAGATCTACAGTGGCGACTACAATCACTTCATCACTTCAAGATTAGCATCGTTTTTTGGACTAGTATTGAAGTCTGATGATGAAACACAAACGGTGGGTACAGCTTTCGTACAAGTACGCAACCACGAGGGACATTTTATGTCTTTGCGCCCCCTCCCATCAGAAACTTATATGAAGCTTGCATTCGTGTTGACAATATAAATTATTGAGAATGATCACCTGTGTGTAAACAATTATTAAATAATTGTTTACACAATTATTAAATAAATTTTAAACAATCACGCTCATACCGCAGCTTGTCGGCCACGCACTCCGCAGTGGTTAACGTAATACGGTTAGGTAAATCGAGAGCTATCCAACGGGTGGTGAACGATTTTTGTACGATGATAACTGGCGAAGATAAAGTTCCATAGCAACGAATCGGTTGTAAGCGAAAATCATCAGAAACTCCGTTACATGTCCCGCGTTACATTCCCGCGTTTCATTCCCGCGTTTCATTTTCGAGTTTATGTAGCAAAGTAAAGACATCAAATGTCAAAATTGCATAAAATAGTTTTTTACTAGGTATAAATGGAGGGTATCATAGCTTGGACTAAACAAAGGGCTGGTTGTACAAACCTCCGGATGGCTGTAAAAAATTCTAAAAATTAAACACTTCTAAAATGTGAACTAAAAACTAAACCGTTCCATTTGAATTTTTCCCCACCACCAGGGGGGGGGGGACCTAGGGTTCAAAAAACATTAACTTTTTTAATCCTATTGTCAACATATTTTATTTGAGACGGTAGATTATAATCGTAAAATGTAGAACTGGGTAGCGATAGGGGGGTACCCCGGGGTTGAAGACCAATGGTCGTTGTTAAAGAGGTACCCTTCATCCATGGAGGTAGTAACAATACCAATGACGGTTTGTCTTAAATTTCATTAATCGATTTTCGAATACATCTGGATTTGAAAGCATTTTTTAAGCATATTAGAATGCATCAAATCCTGATATATTCAAAAACCGATTAATCAGTAAAAATATCAATTAATCAGTAATAATAATCTATTAATAAAAATAATCGGCAGCAAAATTAATTGATTAATTTTAATTAATCGATTGTCCGATTAATCGATTATTTATTTGCATCCCTACTCTGAAGTCCCTCGGACTCAAGTTGAGACACCTTGTAGGTATATTACCTTCTTTCCGACGACACTAAAGTTCCCACTACAAGAACCTCGATACTCGTACCATGAACATTGGGCTGAAATCTTACCATTTAACCCACACTCGTGTTGTTTTGGTTTTATTTTCGGGTTCAAGTCCTTATTATGAATAGCTGCAGGATACATAGTGTGGAATCCAAAGGGAAATATGCTTGTGGAATTTTTGTTATTTTGGAAACTCCTCGTATACAATCCGAATGGAGGCAGAAAAGGTAGTAGCGCCAATATTGGCTTACCATAATCTCTGAATCCCCCTCGGCAGAAAACAATATGGATCAGCGCTGTTCGGGGATCGACCCCTCGTGGACGAGGGTTAACGGAGCAGAAGGCGCGAGAACGGAGCGAGTGAGATTGATGACCTCCGTCCGTGTTTGACCCGTTCCTAAGCTCGACCGACCCCGATGCTTGAATACTGCCTGCCTACTGCTTTCACCTCGTCTACAATCGCATTTCCCTACGTAGGTATTACATCTGCATGGCCGTCGTTTTGTTTCTATTTGCTGACAATTTTCTAATTACAGTGATTTCCGCGAGTGGCCGCTTCCTTCCCGGTTACCCAACACTGCATCGTTGACTTCACCACCTCATCGCTATTGTTTCACGATGTTATTGTCGAGGTGATTTTTTAAAATCCACAGTCATGCTGCATGGCTATAAGAGCGAATTTTCGACGAAATAACCGTTTTATGTAAAATGTCTCTATTGAAGAACATCTCAAGTATCAACCACGTTTCTTCATCTTCAAAGTACTCAAGATTGAGAACGAAATAAGGTATCTCAATTCTGACTTCACGATCGTATCCAGCGTGTAAAACCCCTTCAAAATGAGGGGTCACTTGTCAGAATGTTTCATTTTGGGAATTTATGGGTCCCCTCCACCACGTAAATACCCCAAAACCCTCCTTAGCTTATAGATTTCTCAACGCTGAACAACGGTCGAGTCAGAATTGCGATATCTCATTCCGTTATCAGATTGGAGCAGACTAACTATGAAGAACATCTCAACCACGTTTCTTCATCTTCAAAGTCCTCTACTGGAACGGAATAGGTAAAACCCCTTCAAAATGAGGGGTCACTTGTCAGAATATTTCATTTAGGGAATTTATGGGTAATTTTCCCCCCCTCATCCCCTTTAGACTGGCCCGATTCCGCCCATCTACGAACTGAGCCTTTCGATTGCTAGGATGGATTTTTTGTGGAAATTTGAACTTTCTAACCCAATTCTATCGAGAGCGAACATACGTAAATATACATGTATATCGCTCATTGGCTGCAATAGTGTGATATCTCCAAATTTCATGCTTTGAGGTAATCGAACTTTGAATACCATTTCAACTTTGAAATATTCCGCTACGAATTTCACGAAGCGAGTTTTCAAAGCTCTAATTTCTGAGCTTTAAAAGTTGGCTTCGTGAAATTCGTAGCGGAATATTTCAAAGTTGAAATGGTTTTCAATGTTCGATTACCCCGAATCATCGAATTTAGAGATATGACGCTATTGCAGCCAATGAGCGATTTATAAATATATGTATACATCTACATATAATTTTTGGTATCTTTTGGCAGTGAATTCATGAAGGTCTGGAACGGATTTTGGTATAAACATTTTTCAGAAATTCGATTTTTAAACATTTTATCCCAGTACAACAGCTTCATTTTCCTCGAAAATTCGCTAACAGGATGACCGTAGACCAAGAATTGCACTGGCTTTGGGATAACTGGTGATTATTTTCTTAATTCCTCTAGATAATATGCTACGATTGTACATCTAATATGATTAAGAAGGAGTCCACCTTTATATTTGTATATTACGCCTGGAAGAAACCAGTCCTGAATATAGTGGTCCAGTCACTGCAATTTGTTCACCATGCTACTTCACCTTTCATAAGTATTGTACTCAAGTACTGAACCCTCGTGGCTCACGAAAACCCCATTGAAATCGGTTGAATGGAACCGGTATTGTGAGCGTTACAAGGACTCCGTTAGCTTATGCGCATTATGAAAATGGTAATCTGATGTGTATGATATGCAATCATCTTCCGTCAATACGCAAACACTCTAAGAAATGTCATCAAAAGCCAGAAAGGAATCTTGAGTCGTAATTCTCCACTATGATTAGTCTTCGCTCACCAAGTGGCTCTTGCACTACTTCTGTGAAAATAATAACGAGCTAAGTGCAGATATTTGATAACTTTTAACTTCATTAGCTGCACGACTGCTTATTCACAATTGCTTCACCTTCAGGAAAAAATGGCACTTCCCACATTCCCACTTGTTTAAGTGTGAGGATGGAGTCGATTTTGTAAGTAGATTCCTTGATTATAGACATTACCTGAGTGGCCAACTCTACAGGAAGGACGCCAGTTGCTAACCATGTCTGGACTATCTTCATATCTTCTCTTTATCATATTCTTGAGGCCCGGTCTCTTGGGTAAGTCTATGGTTAGTACAGCAAAGCGCAAAGTATGATGGAGACTTTCCCTTCATTTCCTCAGTTTGATATAACTCCGAGGCACGGTGACTGAATGTACCGTGTGTGTATTACATCAATGTCTGTTGATTATGCTGATTAGATAGACCGTTAGTAGCCCCGAATCATCTCGGGATGTACCTACTCATACTACGGCCTCGTTTTGGAAAACACGATATGAACAAATACAATTTTGAACACTATTGACTTTGGTGAATCACACTATTTTGGATTAATATTTGTTTGGACCCTTGAATCAGTCTCATTTCAATTCTATTTCGGTAGTGCTTATTGATTATACCTACTCGTTGAGAATACATTTTTGTAGAATGTTTTTAGAGTTGTTTGTGATACCTCCCAACAACAGCGGCTTTCTCAGTGACAGGAGTTGTATTGTGTGCACAATCCTTTGGCTCAGGATCGGAATTGATAGACGCAAAGACTTCCCTCGCCACTCTTTGAAGACAGGATTTTCAACGGTCCATTAGCCCGCAGTCAGCCTTTGATCTCTTTTTCGGCTCCTGAGAGGAGGAACTCCCAAAAAGTCTAAACACTCCCTCAAGGATTCAAACAGAGTTCCACTCGTTATCTATCCAGTAGCCAAGTTTCATTCTAAGAGACCACTAGTTGGAAGAGGATAAAAGTATATGCACTTATTTAGGTGTCTGGAAAGGTGTACTCAGCAAAAGAGCCAAGATGTTCACTCCTAGAATTTGCTTTAGAACTCCACATTGTAAATCAGGCAAAGTGCATCGAAAAGTGTAATTCAGAGTGTAAAGAGCCATTAGAATCTCCAGAAACTTAAGCTGGAATTTAACCCCACGCTTTCTGCTCTATTACAAAATCAAATTCTTCTCGTAGACATAATTAGGGATGTTAAAAAAATATCAATATATCGAAATATCGATATTTTTCCAGACATTTTTTTGCTTGACATATCGATGCATCGATGTAACTTTTCAAACATCGGTCGCAGATAATATCTTATATTATTTTTTTTTTTCATAACCTGTAACGTCAGAACCTCAACCAGACGCACTTTCCTTTGGTTGCTATTTGTTCAGTTAGGTTTTTTTTTTACGCCACCAACCAGTCTATACATGAGGAGATGGTTAACGTTCAAGCTGCCCAAGCCGTATATCGAGGGTCTCACGGCAACTTCCCACATCGTCATTTGGGCGACTTTTCAGCAGAGCCAAAAAACCATCTGCCAATGACTATGTTTACTGAGTAATTCAGTAAAATAAATCGTGTGATTTAGTGTCACCTAACTTATACTTAGTTAGATCGATCCGCCGGGGGAAGACGCTTCGAATGGTATGCATAACTCATTTTGGCCAAAAGTGACGATGTGGGGTGTTGCCGTGAGACCCTCGATATAATATTTCATCGCATGGTCAGGTTCCTAATGACCTAAAACGATATTTTGACCAGCAGGGCTGCTGACCCTTCAAAGTTTTGGTATTAAACCCCGTATTATCAGATCAGGCTCTAAAACACCTAATTCCACCAGCATCTTCTGTGCCTTCAGAGCGAATGGCACACACACACATTCCTCTACTGTGAACATATTTCCCCGGACCACAAAAGTAGGTACCCGGGGTGCACATTAAACAACGAGTTTTTCTCCAGACTTTAGCTAATAAGTATTGGGATTTTTAAATCCACTATAGAAGATGAAGAAGAAGAAAAACATGTTTTTCTTGAAAAATAAAATAAATCGGTTACACTTCTTTTCCTACAAAGGTACATGCAATAATCATGGTCATTCGACCGTCCGATGAGTTTGCCTGCGACTGTTCGATTTAATTCCTATTCCCTTAGACTAATCAAAGTGGGTTTGAGCATAAGTCCTTTTACCTAAGAATTTTTTACGAGTCCAAATATGATTTTCTAGTTGGGTGTTGTAATATTTATAACGTGTAGGTATGAATAAATAATAAATTATTGTCGTTTAAAGTTACGAGTATGTTTTGGGCCAAAACTTTTGGCGGACTGACCATCGCATACGGCTTTGTACGAATGTAATGCAATGGCGATCTACAAATCGAAGACAGAGGGGTGATTACAAGTAGACGACAGATTGATTGATTGAAGGCTTTTATTTAAAACAAACAGGGTAAGGATAGGACCATGATGGTCCTATTACTCCTCTTACTCCATCCCTGTACAAATTAACAATAATGCTTGTGCAATCGTGATTAGACATTGATTAAGCAGTAATGAAAAGTAATGTGATGAAAATAAACTAATAAAATAAAGTACAAACTTCTCATCACTTCAAAAAGCAAAAACAGTCAAACTTCGTAGGTTTAACAAAACTTTCTTATAGTTGCTCTTAACGCTACTTACAGATTTTGAGGGACGTGTCTGAGGGCGTCAAATCCCACGTAACATGTCAGTAGTTCACGTCAGGACGTCACGTCAGTAGTTCACGTCAGGACGTCACGTCAGTAGTTCACGTCAGTCGGCAGACCTAGGCTCACCGACCGAGGAAACGATGCAGACGTCGAGTGAGTCTGTTGGGATCATTCATCAGGAGACCTCCACCCCCGACCACCCAACCACCCACAACCACCCACTAGCTGCACCGTAACACGATCCGAGCTCACGATCTACTTCTCTCAATTACTCACTCCACTTCATCTACTTCTCTCAATTACTCACTCCACTGTTGTAGGCCTCACTGATCAGACGTGTCCTTACTCTTCACCTCACTGATCAGACGTGTCCTCACTCTTCACCTCACTGATCAGACGTGTCCTCACTCTTCACCTCACTGATCAGACGTGTCCTTACTCTTCACCTCACTGATCAGACGTGTCGTTGTTCCTCTTCACTTTCCGCTTTGAACCTGGGGGTTTAGAATCCATATACAACTCGCTATGAAGTGATGATGATCGAAGGAATCCCATTCAAACGGATCTAATCACATCGCATGCAAAGGCTCTTCGTCAATATTAATAATATCCAATCTCAATAAACCGTTCAGTAACAAATTTATTTTTGATATCATTGAAATGGTCGTTTCAGTTAGACAAATGTCACCTACGTCTGTGCTTTGTACGCTGATTTCTTCGAGAGCAGTTGCGTCCGACCAACTTTGTTTGGATGTAGTATTATTTTAATGAAAACAGAAATTTAGGTAACCTCAACCTCAAGCAATTGATCACGCAACCAGCGGCAGTGTTCACTATATCTATTTATAACATAAAAATATATATAAGTCTGACATAAATACCAAGAACAAATAAGCAAGAAATGCGTTATAATTCGAGAGCTTTCGATCGAATGGAGAACGGGTTTTGACCGATGAAAACTACAGAAGTTTCATTTCCCTAGCAACGGCTTGGTTGTAAGTGAAAATTATCGTAAAATGTAGGTAACGCTTTTCGAGGACACTTTTTCGTGACAGATTTTTATTTTAATGTGCCAAAGCAAAGACATAAAATGTCAATAAAAATAATATTGAATGTATTTTTAATTTTATTGTCCTTTTTTCCCTAACAACGAAGTGGTTCTTTGTGGTTGACACTCCACTCCGATAGCAAATTAAGTGTTTTTGTTCAGTTTTTGTTCGATATATATCGATACACGATACAATATACTATTTTCCGATATCCACATCCCTAACATAATACCAGCTCTATAATAATTATATTACATAATAACTATTATCCACAAATGCCAATCCTTCCGATTAGGTTCACTAAAAGATGAATAACTTGGTTTTAAAATGCTGCTGAAATGATTCCGTCAAACTGAAATGCAGTTGGAGCCAACTGATGGATTGATGATGACAATCCATCGAATGGCGGCGATTGGTTCTTCGGGAGTGTAGATTAGATATTTTTGTACATCCGCGGAACTGACATTTACATAATTACTAGACACTAAATTGTCTACTCCAATTTATTCGAGGTCAACAACGTAATTATCTATCAGGCTCTAAGGTGTGACAAGCAGTAAAAATGGTGATGCGTGTCGTTCTGATTCAATTGCAAATGTTGATCCAATTAAATAGGCGTTATGTTTATAAACGACAGTTCAGGGACAGCACTACCCTCTTCCTTGTTCCGACTTACTCGTTGAAATGATTTCCTGAATTGTGTAGTTTTACGAACGATGATTTTGCTTTTCGTTCCCATAAATGACTTCCTTCATAGATTCTGGTCCGGCTCGTTGGATGCTGGCCTTGTTAGTTGATGTCTCCATCACTCATCCTTCCCCGGACGTCATACAATCCTATTCCACTTCTCACATACTCACAGCGAAATGAAACTCTCAAGCTCGAAAAGAATTCGGTTTTTGATTTTCGGTAGCTGAATATCATTCAATGACGAGTGTGTTAGTTTATTGTTCATCGCTCGACATAATGTGTCACAACACGAAGGAAATCTGACATGTTCTATAAAACTACTTCGCTATTTCTTACTGTTTTCTTCTGATTTCTCGAAAGTTTGACCTCGAAATAATCACCCACTACCTCCAGAGATATTGTGCAGAGATTCGTGTGAGATTTATTTTATGAATCAGGGGAATGCCGTCCGAGCTCAGCAACTGAGAGAACGGTCATAGCATCAGTATACCGGAGGTTGGAAGAATGTGGGCCATGCATGCAGTCCATTTCTTGTCAAGAACTGCTCGAAACCGACGGAATTCGTTATTTATGGTATTCAAGACGGTGAAAAAAAGAATGAAGCTACGCAATGAAGGTCCATTGACTCCACTTGCTACAGCAGTTGCAGAACGTACAGGAGATGAATCGGACTTTTCCGTGGCTCTTTCACTGTTTGACTGTGATATTGATGTTGATTCTCTTCAAAATCTTCTTTGCATACTATGATTACATATTACCACCATCTTAGGGCCCTCACTGCTCCTCTAGGATGTGTCACTGTCCAATACGCACTCGAAGGTAAAAAACTGTCCATAAGTATATTTAGAGATTACACTACGCACTGACTCCACATTAATCACAAAATTTGTGATTAATGTGGAGTCAGTGCGTAGTGTAATCTCTAAATATACTTATGGACAGTTTTTTACATTTAATGTACTCGTATTATTGCTCACTATAAGCTATTTAGTTATTATTAGTAGTCATCTTCGCAGGAATATCACGCTATCCCCTCAACAGGCTACCGGATGGGAACGAAAGGGAAAGTTCCACGGAATTAATAGTAGGTTCGGCAAAGGTCTTCGAGCTCTAAGCCCCCAGGCTGACTCTACCTCTCCCGCTCAAGTAAACAACTTCGCGCTAAGTTCGAGCAGTTTTTTAATAATATCTCACTAATCCTTAAGAAGAGCTAAATTGTGAGAAAGCTTTACTGATTAACGATTTATAATTTTCCGGTTATGTTATGTGACCCAACCCCCAGACGCCCAGAATAAAACTACCTTTTTTCATCTTCCCGGTAAACTACAGTCTAGAAATTTTAACCGTGAGTCGGGGATAGACCACATTGCAATATTTACTCGGTTTCTCATCTGTAAAATTGTTTAAATAATACCTTTTTGTAATAATACAAATTAAATTTTGATAATGAGCTATTGACTTGAAATTTTAAAAATAGGTCAGAACTGGATCACAATGCAATATTCACTCGGTTTCTTGTCTGTAAAATTGTTTAAATAATACCTATTTGTTTAAACAAATTAAATGTTGATGATGAGCTAGATACTTGAAATTTTAAATATAGGTCTGAAATGGATGACATTTCATTATTCACTCGGTTTGTATGACATGGTATGAGTATGGTATGGTAGGTATATTATTGTATGTATGATTTGGTATAATACAGTATGGTATGATAGGAAAGAAATTCGTATGGTATGGTATGAGTACGGTGAGAATATGGTATGGTGCCGATTTGCAATACAGTCTGGTATAGACAGAAGGGTGATCTGCACAAGGAAGATAATAAACCGTTGTGTCAAGAATTTGCAGAGTTTTTGACATGAACCACTAAACGAGAGTTGGCCTGGGACTCATCTGAGTCATGATAGTCTCTTTGAGTGAGTTGTTTCCTCACTCCGCTTCTTACTTCACCTTGAATTCTCGCCAAGAGATGTGCACTGGTTGACTTCAGATGGTAGTTGGACGATATGTCGTTGATTTGTTCTCGGCTTCGCTGGTTGGTTCGGTGAGGTCTATATCACACTGACGCTTTTCCTTCAGCTTTAAAATTCAAGCTCATGCTCCATAGTGATTGGTGAATTCATAATTTCAGTCTGTCTTTTCTTGGGTTTCATAATCCATTCTAGAAACTCGTTTTATTGATTTAGGATGAAATTATAGCTTTCCACTCAAAGGTTACCGAGGGAAAACGGTGATCTGGATGAAGGAATGAGGGATTCACTTAGAAAAAAAGGGGAGGGGAAAAAGATATTGAAAAATTCACCGCTCAGCGGATCCCCATTAAGTGAAGCGAAACTCATCCTCCCTCCACCCAACTCTCCTCCCATACACCTTTCTGCCGATCATCCCATCCCCAAGTATCTTCTTCAACCTCGGAATTGAATGATTTATTCTGCAAATGGACTGAAACTCACGCCCAAGTGAACTGAAACTCGTTGAAAGGTAAGTGAAAATATCCTGATAATTTTCATAAGAAGAGCATTTTCGGGATAGCTGGGGTGTAAATGGGGGGAGGGGGGTCAGGACAGAAGATCGAGCTCAAGTTCCAGGAAATTGGATTTATTTAAATAAGGGGCTTATATACTGGGAGGACCTTTACTGCGTAATCTCGTGCAAGTTATCATTACCTCGCTATGATAATGAATCCTCACGTTGATAGGAACATTATACATGTTGGAACAATGTACAATTATAAATTAATATTTACAATTAACGGAACTTTTGGTTTATTGGTTATTGTAAAACTGCTGTAAATAAAACGTTGGTAATTGTAAACATGATTGTTGAATAGCCCACTTTCGTATTAATTGAATTTTAACCAAACCACCTAAGCTACTGTAGTACTTGAGCTACTGGTGCGCTATTCGGCTGAGTGGAGACTAGCGAAGAAGCTCTTGACAAATATACCGACGTAGGTCTTCCCTAAAGTTATATAATCGTTGATAACTGTTGACTAGATAAGAAAAATGCTTAGAGTTGTTAAGCCCCTCGAGCGCAAAATCTTGTTCGATATTGAAAATTCTTTTTGAGCTACCTATTTTTTTTTTTTTTTATTCAGAATACGATATGCAGTTTTGTGGCCTATCGAGCGAATCCAGCGAAACTCCAGTCCTATAGGCCTATCAGTTTTTAGCATGCTACGACTCCATTTTTGGTCCACGAAACTCACCGAAATTTTTCAGTGAAGCAAAATGTAATCAAGTTTAATTTAATCAACATAAACCTGTTGAAAATTACGAATTGACGAAGTCTAGAAGTTGTTTTGATCTTGGAATACATTCTTCGGTTGACCTCAATGTACGGAGCTTGATGGAAGAGGCTATAAGCAAATACGAGTGAATAATAGCGCAATACGTATGTGAAAAAGCCGCCGGTGTTAATAATCCTTTTGTGAGTCTAGAATGCAAATCACCTCGGCAATGCCAGAGCCGACGTTTTAATCGGCGTTCCGTGGCGCCTTGACACTTAGGTCACTTGAATTTCGTATTCTCTCGGTTGGTGTGAAAATGTCGATCTTCATCCATTTTCTTACAAGCACATACCGATCCCGTTGTATGGATGACGCTCACGAACACGCTGGTGATGATGATGTTTTCTTTCGGTTCTATCAACGGGATAATGACTTTCAGTGGGTATGGCAACGAAAGGGATCGAGATCGAACAGATTTGGGGAACGACTAAGGAAAACAACGACGACCTATTTACGTTTATGGGACCTGTATGCACGTCTACCTGGACTTAATACATTTGGCTGTACCCAGTAGGTACCTTCAAACTTTGGTAGAAATCAAAGAAATGTGTACTTCATCAGTAGCCATCAATGGAAATCTATACATTTTCTGACACTCCAATCCAATGCACACTTGTGTGTAGTATGAATGATTTACACTGTGTTACATTATTTTATAGTTATTTTGTACATGTTTCTCATTCAATTATTACGCATCATTGATTTCTGAACGGCTACAACCCATAAGTGCCATATTTGAATTTCTAAGTGTCTGAAAGATTGCCCCGTGGCTAGATAGATCAGCCACTACAGATTTCCATCGATGGCTACTGATTGACGTACAGATTTGGGGTTCCCCAAAAGCGCCTGAGCGAGATAGGAGAACAATTGAGGCAGAACTCCCAGAAGCCCAGAACTCCCGCTCGGCAGAACCGGAAAAGTTCATTTGGACACATTGTTTATTAATTTAATTATATGATGATTTAAATGAGTTTATTAAGAGATATCATATCTTAATAAATTTATTAAGATATGATATCTCTTAATAAACTCATCATATTATGATGGCGCTCGCATCTCAAAAATAAAAACATCCCTCCTTACACATATAGATTACTTAGTGGAAAACGCATTCTCTGAACCTCGGCGAATATGACACTGTTTTTATGGCCTTCTTTTCCTACAGTAAAAGCGCTTCTGTCCATCGGAAAAGCAGATTCGTCCGTTTATTTTTCTTCGATGGCGCAATTTTGTCCTGCGCCGTGACTGAACGATTTGCAATATTTACAATTTTAACTGGATACTTGTGATGTGTGTCGAGAATAGAGTTGCTTCTACTAAGCTCGCGATAAGCTGCGTATGGAGGGCTTTCCTTGTACACAGCTATATCCGCTTCCACGACAAGGGGAAAGTGTTTGAGGCTGTGGTCACGTCCATCCGCTGTTACGGTGCGCAGGTCTTGGGGTGTTTGTTCATATAACAGTGATAAGACGGAGTCCGAACAACGTTGTTTTCTCAAAATGGTATTTTCTTTGCCTCGTTGCACCCCGATGTATATACTCTATCTGGATCCCTCCATGGACCCTGTCTATGTGTGCACATTGGCTCGCACATTGGGGCTGCACTTCAAGCACATTTCGAAGGCTTTAAGAATGCCAGAACATCGTTTGCCTCGCATACTGGCCGAGGATTGCCTCCGACTCAATCTCTTCTGGTTGGTGGACTGCCAACGGTTGGTGATATCCCGTTTGAGCGTGGCGACCGGTTGGATTTGTGGGCCGCAAAAACTGAACTATTGGGGATGAATTTAAACGTGAGGCGTCGGAGTTTGCGAGACACCCACCATATCGAGATCTACAGTAGTCAAACCAGTCTTGGATATTAAGTTTATTGCCCGCAGGTGGGTCATAAAAGTTGTGGGGGAGATCTTCTGGCACTAAAGTAAGGGCATTACAGCAGTGAGGACCAGAATAGTCCGTTGTCGAAGACGCATGAAATGCTCGGCATTAGGTAATAATTGATAGTGTTAAAATTAATTAATTATTAGCGTAAGAAAAAATGCCTCAGGTCAGGGAAATGGAGGTACAGAGATAGAGGGTACAACCTAAACTAGATAATATCTAGTATCTAGTGTAGGTACTTGCTTGTGTTGACGACAGCTGTAAAGTATGGTGTATTACTGGAAAGTTTGTATTTGATATTAACACAGTTGTTCTGTCAAATAATTATTGCATAGTGCATGAATGCTTCAGTGGCATCATTTAAAACGAAATATTCAGATATGTTAATAAAAATATACGAGACTAAAATATGATGTGTGTTGGGGTGGATGTCAGGACCATGTGCTTTGACATCAACAAACTCTGTGATATAGAAACATTACTCCCATGTCAGTTTGACAGCTACTACCAACTTTGGCAACTATATTACAGTACATGTGCTCATCATAGTCTGCCAATTGGCTGTTTGATTCCCTCGTGTCGTTGGATGGAATTAGTTGATATGACACGAAATGAACATTTACGGTACAAATACGAACCACTCTACCACTACCTTTAAAATGTGGGGGGAACCGGGCGAGATATTTTCGAAAAAATTAGTGGTCATAGAATTTTAGGTTATGCACGAGTAGAAGTCACTATGATACTCAAGGGGAACTCAGAACGGCCGGAGTTTTCAAGATTTTACTTTTGCACAGGCGGATCTGTAAATGTTTCATCAAAACTTTTGAATGTATTATTCAAAAGTAATTGTTTCATATACGAAAAGTACCTAATTATAAGCAGTGTGGTAATTATAAGCAGAAAATTAACATTCCCTCACGAAATTCCCACACCAAGTTCAAGTTTATTCATTTATGGAGATGTGGGGCTAAAAGGAATCGTGTAAAAACAGACGGGTATTGTGTCTGCAAAGTAAAATGCGAGTGGAAAGAAGTACAAAGTGCGGAATACTTTTGTTAGAAGCGTGTAGTTCACTATACGTGTAGGTAAGAGCCGTACGGGGAACCCTCACTCAAGTGATGTACGGAATCGATCTACCATTTATTCGATATTACAGTGAGATACCTGTCCCAGAATACTGGCGTTCGCTAAGTTAAACATGTTTTCCAACTCTTCAAGACCTCCTCGGGGGTGTTTTATGTCGACTCTGACGAAAGAGACAAAAAGCTGAGGGTGAATCCTCCGTCGCCCGAGAAGAGTAACGAGAGAGTCACAAAGTGAATATTGGCGACCGGCACAAAAGGGAGTTGGTTACCGACAAAAAAGCGGTACCAGCGGGCGAAGTGAACACCGCTATGTGAATGAATGGAAGCCCCTTGTTGCCGAGAAGAAGCCACGAAAGACGATCCTTTCCCTTCGATTTACCCCCACTCCTTTACTCTTCTCTCCTACGCCCCCGTCCCCTATTTCACTCTTTGTCACTCGACGATTGTTCTTTTTTTCCTCTGATCGGCTCCGAACTACTTCAAACTTCCTTTAGGAGATCTCTCCCGGCGTCGAGCAGTGTTTCACAGTCGGAGGAGAATCACTAGTCAAGAGTTTTTGAAGTAACTCTTCCAAAAAGTTCCCGAGTTTCGTCGCTCAGCTTAGTAGAATTTTTCGAGAGATCCCCTCCCAGGTTTTTTTTTTTTTTTTTCAAACCTGGCGGTAAGTTTGATTGAGAGGAAATCACCCTTTAACTTTGTTTCTCCCGTAAAATTCCAGTTTTGCCGGATTGGTGGCTTTGAGATCAATAAATTGGATTTAATGGCTTCGAAGGTATCTCAGCATAAATGTCGACGTCGGAGACCTTTTACACGACGGACTTGAGGAACGCGACCTACTTGACGCATATGCGTAATGGTAGTCAGCCTGTTCCTGATATTGGTTGAAGACATCGCAGCTGTTTTCTGGTTGGAGGCTACAAAATTCATTGAGTTACACAAATTAACTCAGAACGTGTTTTTGCGATCACCAACCGGTTCAAAACCAACATGAAATAATTATTATGTAACGACTCAACGACATGCGATACCGATAAACAATCCGGTCATAGTTCGCATAATTATGACAAGAAAGCGAGCTCGAATTCGTAGTTCTTCAACAATAGCTATGCGCAGGTTGGTTTATGGATACGACCTTCAATGAGTTACCTTGCTATGAATCTCGTGTATTTTCGGAAAAACAACACATTCTGTGGTTTTAGCGAAATTTCTAAGAAAAGGAAGACTATTTTGGACTGTTCTTGGCACAAAATTTTTAAAACTCAAATTTCCGAATACTGTTTATACCAAAATCCGTTCCAGACCATCCTGAATTCACTGCCGAAAGACATAAAAAAGCATTATTATTAAATATAATATATAATCATTATTATTATATATGTATAATATATCGTCTGCATACAGGAGAAACTCATTAAGTCAATTTTTGGAGTCCTACATGCTACCTACATTAATTTTTCATGCTCTTTTGAATGGCGTCTTCGGTTCAAAAGTGACTTTCTGCGTTCTGGAAGTACAGCAAATTTTTGACGAACCACACTTGCTAACGGCAGATAACTACCAGAGGCCGCGGGTGGTCTATCCACCAAAATTACTGTTGGTGAAAGCCCCCAATTTCACTTGTATAAAATGATTCGTCCAATAGGATCGTTAGTGTCGTCAAACCAAAGACCACATGGAGCAATGATTCTATCTCAGACATGAATCATTGTCAGAAACACGCATAAGAAATGCCACAACATTTATCACTCATTGCTTTGCGAAACTGCAGAAATTGTACAGTACAGGGTGGTTGATGAAACATGAATGGCCTAATATTCGAGTAACTTTGAATATCACTCAGGCCTCGTGTAGTACTTACATGTATACTGCGATAAGAAGCTATGTAACTAAGATCATAACAACTACGCTTGAAGACCCACCAACAAATTGAAGTAACTATGTCGATAAAGGTCATACAACCGGCTGTGCGACAAATATCCAATCACAAAGTACAAAATTATTGCATTTTATTGTAATTTAAAAAATAACTCGATTATTATTCATTGAGTTATTATTCAATGAGTTATTGTTAATTGTTAAAAATGGCAAAAAGAAATAGAAGTCGTGCTACATCAAATTTTTATACAGCACAAAATCATTAAGTCAAGTACCTTCTTATAGCAAGGGTGCATGACTGTGGATTATTTTTAATTTCATACGGACTTTGGAAAAAGAATCAACCTGGTGGTGAGGGGGGAGGGGGTGGAGTTTTTTTTTAGTATTTAAGTACTACTTGTTCCTGAGATACAAATATATAACATTTTTAAATGAACGATACGTCCAAACATGGCGCATTTTTGCACCCCTAGTCTTGTTAGGATTTACGAGTGAATATAAACAACTCGAAAAACACCAAACCCAATTTTGAAATCGTCCTAATTAAAAAAATGGAGAACTTGAGTTTATTCGTGACTCTTTATTCATGAAAGACTTGTAATTTAACGGAGGAAAAAGCGAGCTCGTTTCTTATTCAATTTACCTTCTCACCAAGTCGAGTTAAGACCTTCAATAATATTATGAGACTGACCGACGAATTTTGATTCGTCCGTATTGTTTCCGGTATCCAAAGCTCGGAGATGGTGAATGAGGGATTATTAGCTGGCACAATGAAATTCTGTTCGTTTGTTCCCACCTTGTTTTCCCTAGTATCAATTAGATGCCATTGAGAATTGATTAAGAATCGTATATTTATTTAACAACGGACAAAAAAATGCAAAAGAATACCACGACTATTTTAAAAAATGAATAATAAAAAATGTTGTGTTGGTGTGGGAATCACCTTCATATTGATCAATTCTCTCGTTCCAGTCTCTGGACAAATGTGTACAAAGCTTTACAATCAACGATAGTGCGGAAGCAACGGTTGGTAATTGCCACGAATACGTAAATTTCAAACGCTGTCGTTTACGAGATAAAAACGATCCTCAACCTATAATCACCGGTGGTGGTGGGGTTTCGTTTATGTAGAGGGAAGATATTCCGTAGTTTGATGAGCTGCAATGATACCAAGCTCGACTTCCTACTTTGCCTGTCGGAATTTCATATTCCCGCCTTCGAAAACGACGAGTTTTCATTGGTTGTAACGTAACGGAGATAACATTGGGAACTCCATCAGTTTGTTAATCAAACCTACTAATGAACATTAAACTACCAACGGGACAATGCCGTATTAATCGAGTTTTCAATTTTCATCAAACACGCCAGTCCTCGTACAATATTAAACTCGGTGAATTGGGTTCACAGACTATTGTTCCCTTCTCAACTCATTATTACAACCCATCGATCAATATGAATTTAATTTCACTCCGGCTATGTAGAATTCCGGTGTTGAATTCTATTTTGCCTGGTTAACTTCAATAACATGCTTCTAGCTTCAGACTACAATGAGGATGATGCATTAAGTATATAAATTAATACAAGGTGCATATTTGCCTCAGTAATGCGTCATCGTATTATGTTGTAATCATTGAATTGGCAAATAGTAATTTTCTGACATGTCAATATTTTAAGTTGACTGTTAAAATATGAACGAATTTGGTATGTGATACCTAAATAACAAATCGGAGGTTGTTTTATATAGATTATCTCTTCAATCTGATATAGTTCGAAATGAAATTAATAAGGGATTTGGTTATCAAGGAATGCAAATAATCGGAAGGCACTCGGAAGATGATTCGGAATATGATTAACAATTTTTCCAATTTTAAATTTTGAGTTTGTTTGCATGTCAAAATGCACACAATATCGAAATTATTTCTACGATTTTAACTTGAATAAACTTTTAAGTTGGGATAAAGGAAGACAAGTGAGTCTATGCTGGGTACGAGGCCACTCAGGGATTGAAGACAGTGAAAAAGTCGACGTTGAAGCAAAAAGAGCAGCCTTGACGCCCGATCCACTGCCAGAACCCACATACCCCTTCACGGAACTCAGGAGAGTACCAAATTGGCTCATGGAGAGTTGAATTTTTGAGTTATCCGGCTGGCAACCGATACAAGGAATCGTTTCAACGCCCTACCAAAACGACGTGGTTCCAGAAAGTCACCAGCCCACGGCCCAGAGCCTTCTACAAGACGATATTCAGTCTACGGATATACCAGTCACACTCACCACTCTGCCGTCAGTGCTCCCTCGCCCATGAATCTCCTGAACACAGCATTCTGGAATGCCCAGGCTACTGTGCTGAAAGAGTTCGACTCCTAGACACACTGCAAAGCAGCGTGACGCACCGCATTTAGGTAACAGCCTAAATACCATCCTTGCATCTGTATATTCAGCAGTACCTGTATATCTCTGTGTATTCTGTGTATTCAATATAAATTCTTAAGCCAAACGAACATTTTAATTTGATATTCTGCACCAGCTACATTATTTTCCACTTCTTACCTTATATTAATGAAGCAATCCACTTCTTTATTATTTTTATATAATTTAGTTTATTATTTATTATTAGTACGGCTGTATGAATGTCACTTCGAAGCCAATTTTTAAAAAACTTGAACAGAAACAGTCACTGTGTCTGAATAAATATAGAGTAATTGGCACAGATGTCAATATTATTGAGAGATAATAATGTAAATTGGGAGGAGATAATATCATGTAGATATTATCTACATGACCACTTATTCCTAAAAGTTTGATAAACCTTGTACGAGCAACTGTTCTGGCCTAAGCAGCGTACCACTTATTCCTAAAAGTTTGATAAACCTTATACGAGCAACTGTTCTGGCCTAAGCAGCGTACAGCGTACTCTCCAACCCGCCATGACGAAAGTCTCATCTCTCTTCTACATAATACTCGTATGTAGGTACCTCGTCTAATGTTATTAGACTAGTAGATTAAGATCGAGTTTCACGCCATTTCGGGTAGTCTCTTTTATAACGTTCTCTG
Organism: Stenodema calcarata; assembly: GCA_963920205.1. Taxonomy (NCBI): domain Eukaryota; kingdom Metazoa; phylum Arthropoda; class Insecta; order Hemiptera; family Miridae; genus Stenodema; species Stenodema calcarata. The sequence goes on from OY986051.1 coordinate 4,051,275, forward strand.
CAAAAATACACGTTTGACAAATACAGGTGATTCCATAAAGAATACTCTCTATCATTATTCCTTGGACTTTTGATTGTCCTGTGACCCAATATTTCGGAAGATGGCCTTTTTTTCGTCGACTCGTTCCATTACTAAGAGAATACAATACACAGAGAACGGAGTGTGACATAACCTCAAAGGGGTCCCTGCTGTACCTCGTTTCGCCATTCGTATCGCACAAAGGGAAAGAATACGAAGTTGAAGATCGCGAGATGTGGAGCAGCTCCGCTAGGGCCTTTTCAGTAGAGTGAAGGCTGACCTCACCACGTACAAAGGACCTGCACGAAGAATGGAGTTACTCTACTCTCAGTGACACCCTCACCAAATACGTTATGCTTAATGGGAGACCATCAGAAATTTTCATTTTGTCTTAAACTTCAAGCCGGGTCCAAGTCTTTGTTCAATAAAATTTAATGATGTGCTCTGTTATCAGAATTTCTGATGGTTATTCTGTTGGTGGTCCTCCTTTTTTCCCGTACCCTACAACATTATGTTGAGTGTGGTCCAACTTATCGATCGTTCATACTAGTGTCATTTTTCCGTTTGATTGAAGAGAAAGAAATAATATGTTATTATTTCTTTCTACATATTATGCAGAGTCCAGGGGAGAAAGGGATGTCCATCTTTTCTGATTTTGAGATAAACGAATTTGAAAGTTTGTAACTTCAGCAAAATTAGTATGATGTATATTGTATGCATTGTATACATTGTATTGCTGAATGATCCAGTGGGTTTCTAAACTAGTAGTTAATGCATATGAATCATCAGGAATTAAAGGTAAAATACGTACCATCAATAATTGATGGTACGTATTTTACCTTTAATTCCTGATGATTCATATGCAATTATTAAATTGCATATGAATCATCAGGATTTAATAATTATTTAATTATTAAAGCCTTTTATCTAACCAAAACTCTAACTTAACAGGGCAGAAAAGGGTGATGTCCATCAAAACACCATCACGACATTAAAAAATATGCGGGAAACTTGCCTTAATGACCATTCTTGTCTATAGTGCAGATTGTTTTTTCTTCTCCTTCTTATTATTATTCTTTGTTTTTACTCGTTCTTTCTTCTTTCTTGCCATGTGAGGTAGTCCCCTCGTAATACTGCCTGGCCTTCATTGGGCTTCAAAACTGTTTAAGGTTATACTTCTCGTTTGATATTGGCCGTAGCTTTTGGTACAGTTCGGAAGGCAATGTGAACTGATTGAAAGGTGTGAACACATGCGATCCACCGACATAGTCCCTTTCTTCCCAGTTCCGATGGGCATAGTCCCTTTCTCCCCAGTATATGATATTTTCAAACCTTAATTTCTCTTAACCTTAATGAGATACCTTCTTCCTTCCCTGGTTTGATAGCTCTACTGAGAAACTACTCTTTGAGGGCTACATGTTGCCAACCTTAACTCAAAACCGAAAAAAATGGATATCACCCCTTTCTCCCCTGGACTCTTCATAATATTATAGAATTACACACGTTACACGTTGCTAAAAACGCACGAATCGGAGGGGAATAAACTCCTGAACAGACACTGGACACTGGACTTCTGAGGTTTGAATGGTGAAAGGGACTTTTCTGTTGGAGGTTTCGAATAATTTATTTTTCTTCTTCAGGACTGAAATGAAGAGAGAGAAACGCATCAGCATTGGTGTTGTAATCTGGGGATACGGTTTGGTTGGTTGATTGCTTGGGACGTTAGATGTTATGTTACGTCAAGGTTGGACATTAAGTAGTTCTCCTTCTCATTAACTGACAATATTATTGTAAGTCAGAAGTGTATCTGAACATTAATCTGTACCGTTAAAAACTAAACCCACTGTTGATGAAAGTCTTCTGTTACGCTTTAGGTCTGAATCTGTATCTTATCACACCTTTTTATTGTAATTTCGTGCAAAATTTTGTTGTCTTTAGAAACGAAATTTCCACTGTCAATTCTGTTCATTAGCTTATAAGATATAGTATACTAGTCACGCTTCCGGGTACAGCGACTTTAGTAGCTCTTCCGTTTTGACGGGTGACCAAGCACCAAAATGTCCTTCCACTAGAAGAAGTGGCTTGGAATGAGTTAGCATCTACCTGTGAAAAACGTGATATTTGTCCGACGAATTCCCAATGAATATTAATTTCTGCACCTATAAACGATCTATGCAATACGATCATTTACCACTGGGAAACGATCGTTACTGTATTATGATTATGGTCAATATGATTTCGGAGCATCAAGTCACTTCTAAAAATACTGCTGACTAATAACGTCAGTGGCATAGCAAATAGGTACATAATACCTCCACGGGTCCCAAATGGATTGGCGTGAGTACCTTTAATTGAGGGCTCTGGTTTAACGAGCTATGGACGCAAATTAGGAGTGATGATTTGATGAATATATTGGAAGGTTGGGGACGATTGTTGATATAGACAATGGCGCAAGCAAGGACGAACCTATTACTGTATTATGATCCTTTGCAATGTCAACAGGCTTATGAGTTTGGGATGGTGGTATTAAGCGACAAAATAACAGCATTCCCGCATTTCCACTGGTCATCTTTCTTGCCGTCTCGATGGGAAAAGTCCCTCTCGTACGTCATAATTCATCAATACTGTTTATTATACTAATCAACCACTTAAGTGGTTGTTGACATTTTCGGCTAAAGCATACTGCGATTCAATGGTGTTTTAGCATTTACTTTACCGAGTAATTATCAAACTTGTGATGGTAGGAACCATAACTGCATTACAATAAATAAATTACCCACAGACTAGATATCAATGATCCATTCTGTGACAGACCAGTCTTGGGTTGCAAAAGATTGTATGTCCTACGCGTTCCTTCTATTTCTAAATAAATTTAGTTCGTGCCTGTGTGAGATCGCAATTACATTAGCCTCTGCGCATGCACAATAGAGATAACCTTAGTCACCCATTAGGTCTGATTCGTTTGAAACGATGTGAGTAATATGTCAGTGATTATGCCCTGTCATTGTTATATCGTTATGGGAAGGAAGCTTTGTGCCACGACTGAGGAGACATTTTATTGCTTTGACATTCATCATGGTACAACGCATTACATTTCGAGGGCTAGGATTGGTTCCACTCGTGCCTTACAAATTGATTGCTACTCAATCTCGTTTAAACAATTTGACATTTTCTTCTCATTCTAATTTTCACGGAGGTATTTTTCAGAAATTTTAGCATCTTTATTGAGATACGATTCCACGATTTATGAAAAATTATTTAAGGTAAGTAAGGTGAAATTATTTGTAGTAAGGTAAGTAAGCTATTTCAAGGTGGTGCTATACGCCCGACTGTCGCCCGGACCGGCGTTGCGGACGGTCAACTCTGCAAGATCGGAATTTGTTCCAATCATTTCACTCAAGGCTTCCCTCTGCAGAGTGAGTTAGTTTATTTACAGTGTAAATAGCGGCGGTAGAGTATGGAATTTTCGTTTACCGAAGGAGGAAAAGAACATTGATTGGAAAATGATGTCATACTTGATACCAATTGGAGATGTTGTTTAAGAGCGAACACAATAGGATTTAACATCGTTTAAAATAAATACCATAACAACCCTCAGGGGCTTACTTTTTTTTCAGTATGTAAATAACTTTATTGTTCTGTTGGGAACATTTCTGTTGTGATAATGGGGGAAATATAGTAGATACATGTTTTGTATCGCAATAATTTTGGAATGACCCACAGCCATAAGACATATCAGTGTAAACTGAGGTTGAGTATCTAGACTACATGCAGATACATCGGTACATGGATTTCCTCTTTATAAAATATGTGTTTTGTTTCTCAAGTAAAACAAAATAAGAATAACAGGTGATCCAGAGCATATTCTGCTTAAAGGCTCCATACCAAATTACAGCTTCATAGAGTGAATAGCATTGACATTAGCTGTAGGAGCCACCCAGCTGATCCGGGGCCGATTCTGCTTACGTCCTAAGGAGGCGACATACCAAACTACATCCTCATAGAGTGAATAGCATAGAATTGCCGGTATAATTGGCCATTGCTGTTTATTGGTATCGCGTTACATTTTTTCTGTGTAGCAAAATGTTTGCATGAAATTTTCGCGGTAAGACATATCCATGTCAAAATAACCATTCAATCTCACACAGCAAAATAAAGCACGATTTGGGCGGTTTTGACGAAATTGCTTTGAATAAGTGTCCCACAAACTACTTTTTGCTGTGTCGAAATCGTGAGGTTTTTCCGAAACTCGATATTTTATGGGAAGGTCCCATTTGCAAGGCTAAGTCCAGAATGACACCAGGTATAAAGGATGTCGTGGTACAGGTCGGGGTTGTCTAGATACACCAATTTCTTGTGGTTATTTCGTTTGAGCGGGATGAAATTCAATATTGCCGTATTGTTAACAATTCCTCAACTGTACCTATTATGGATGACGTGTAGGTACTTGTAATATATTATGTCCCCCTTCGTTTCGTAGTTAACTCTAGACGAGATCAAGAGTACTCACGAAGATTCGTGTTGATTATCGCTGGAATTACGCCGGCAAGACGAGATGCTCCGAAAGTAACCGCAAACGGATGAAACACGCGCGCGTTCTACTTGAAGACAGCGCTAACTTGGACCTCGAGGGCCCCCACAACAAGTCCCCCTCTACGTTGAGGCCCCTTCAACTGCCGGGTCACTGGGGAGTCCCTTCCACCAAAACACTCGTCCTCGCCTCGGATTTTATCTTTCACATTGATATACAACCAATTCATTTTCTTTCTCCTCATTTCTGTACCGATAATAATATCCCTACAATCAGTTACAGTCCCGGTCGAAAGTCTTAATTCGGTCAGTTATCATCGTGGTCTACTAGTTAAGTGTCTACATTATATTTTAGTTGAACGGAAACTATGAATGGGTGTTGGTTAAAAAAAAAACAATTCAATTCAATTATATTTATTTGGCATCCTCAAAATTATACAAAAGAAAAGTTCCACCCACGATGGGTTCCAGGCGTGGATTTGGGGAGGGGGGGGGCAAAGGGCTTATTCCCCCCCCCCCCCACGGGCTCAGGAGGGGGCAAAATTTCACGGTAAAATAGAAGGAAAGGGAAAGGAAAAAAATGACGGGGGGTAAATAAAAATTGAACAGTAACAGAGGTAGATGGTGGGGGTGAACCCACATTAAAAGGAAAACAAAACAAAACTAGAGTTTGAAATGAAGAAAATAATGTATCTTTTGAATGGGCACTTCATTTCGTGCAAAACGGAAAACAAATAAAATCAATTCAACAACTTCACAGATATAATCAAACTGAAATGAAAATAAAGCGTGATCCTACGATTTCCAACGTCCGTGGAAAACTTATAGGTATAAAATTTATAAAATTCCGAAAAAAATAAAAAAGCAAGACTCGTACGTTCTTGAAACACGAATTGCCTTACTGAACACGAATTTCGACAGTTTCAGGTGTAGAGCAAAGAATTTGAAGCCTCCCGACGAAGAAGGAAGAGAATTTGTCCCTTCCCTCCTATCCCGATCACGACATCCCGTTTTATTTTTTTCCCCCGATTTAATTTAATTAGGTAAATCAGCTGATTTTTCTGCAGGAGCCACAACCGCTGAATTACGAAAAGTGTTCATGCTACACGTTTCTCACGAACCAGGGTGCGTCAGTGAGAATCGCCAAGTTCTTGTTCTGCTCCACCTGAACCTTCTTCACTGTTCAATCGCACGCTGAACCCCAAATTTCGCATCCATAAGTCCAAACTGGTTTGATCAAAGTTTTGTTTCATTTCTACTATCTTACCTGCTTGAGTCAACCATGACTGACGTGAAAAATAAGCAACCTTAACATTGCGGCTGCTACAACAATAAGAGGCAAAAGGGCCTCGTATAATACAGTGTACATACTGAAACGTAAAATGATTTTGTAATTATAGGTATTTTGGGAGAAAGGAGAAACATCGATGTGTGATAAATCATCGAGTATTCGATACCCATCCCTAACGGAAACGTCTACCAACTTGATAGTAAGTACCAAGAGAGTGGGCCAAGTTGCCACATACCTACCACTTACAAGACGTACCATTGGTTAATGGTAATATGGCCAGTGTTGGTAATATGGCCAAAATGCTCAATATCCGTCATTGCTATTTTGAAGGACTAAACACATCAAAGGAGGAAGCCACTCATGTGAAAAATCAACTCACTATTTATGAGATTTATTAAGTAGGTAACTCATCCTTTAGAAAGTCAACATTTCAATTGACTTTCAAGGAGCCGATTGTGTTATCTCATTACAACCCGGACCCTACCTACCGCACATATCTAATGAAACCGTTTGATACTTGAACCTCGAACTGATCAAATACTCCATTCTCAATTATCTGCTGTAATCGTTCTTGTAATTCGGGAAACGAAGGTCAGCTTCTTGTTTTATATTACATTGTGAAAACAGTACTGAAATTTTCCAGTGTTAGGTACATCTCCCTTTCGCCTAGATATCTGTTATGTATTCAATAACTATACAAGATTATATTGGTTTCGTAATGTCGAGTTTCTTGTTCAGAGAAAACTTTTCATGCTCGCGAACCGGAGTAACCGACTGTCTCCAACTCACTGAAAGTAATGAACCGTTGAGGGAAAATGTGCATTGTACGTATCTTGAGAAGTAAACCAACAGATTGTTTTTCTCTTGGTCGATTCCAATGGTTCATTATTGAAAATGATTAACCGCAAACTGAACGCTCGGCTGAAACCCGCCGTCATGGTTTACGCAACGGCCACTTCAACGCCCTTTTGAGAAATTAGCCGGCTCTTGAAGTTTGAGTTGGAGCGACAGTTGATGTATGTTCAGCAAATAGAAAACACCGACGATGAACTGATGCCGTGACAACGCGTTCCGTCCACCTCTCGCATCTTCCGAAACGCCTCCAAAGCCTCTAAAATTTAGAGAACGATTGGGACATTTACTTGCTCTCTAAACAATATATTTCGAAAATATTCCAAAATAGGGTGTTTTTGTTGGATGGACCACCAACAAACATAACACGGATAAACACCAACAAAAACACCACTATTTTGGAATAATGTCGAAATTTAATGTTTAGAGAGCAACTTAATATCCCAATCGTTTCGTCACACAAAAAACAGTGAAGCCCCCGCTCAATTCAGATCAGTATCAACTACGCAACACCCCCCACAGTAGTTGAATCGATGATTTTTGAACAACCTATACGCCAATTTCGCACAATGTACCTTTTTCACGGATTTTAATTGTGCAGGCAGAGACACATCTTTTGAGATATGAAACAACCGCCATAACATGTTAGACGTGGGTAAAAATCAACCTTGAAACCCCCGATGATGTTTCCAACCTTCGTGCTGGAAATTGCTTGTTTCTACGCTCTCAAATGAGAAAAGCCAAACCTAGTATTTGAAACATTGTGTAATTTTCTAGCATTCGTTTTTAGAGTGTCCACTATTGTTCTTCAGTACCTACCGTTTCAACCTCGCTTTGGTGTAGTACAACTGGTGTTTGTTTACAGTAGGTAGTTCTCTTCCTAATTCCGTACCGTAAAGTAGCCAACGTGTGACCAGGAAGTGGATGAAATCTTTCAACATTTAATGCAGAAAGCCATAGCTACTTCTCTTGCAGGAATGAATGCTTTTTACTGTCTTCTTCAATTTTGTTGTCTAAAATTTGTTATTTACATTAAAGAAGCGTCAAATCTCCATTTATTTTCACCTAGTGGGGAGGAAAAAAATTTAAATTTGAAAAATTCTACTCAAAGACATTTTATAATTTTTCTTGAAAAGGTAATTAAAGGAAATTAAATAAGGACTGAAGGTATTAAGAACTTATGAAAGTCACCACGTACAGCATCACACCTGGATAAACGTTAACAGGGACAAATAACTCCTGTTTCTCCGTGACCAAGAACTTTAACAATTTCGATTAGTGCTTTTGCTTTTTGACTGTTTTTGTGTTCGACATTAAAAGTCTTTCGCCACGTTAATCAGCGAGCTGTAGTATTTCTTTACTATACTTTTAATGAAGTATTTCTTTACTATACTTTTAATGTAGTATTTCTTTACTATACTTTTAATGTAGTATTTCTTTACTATACTTTTAATGTAGTATTTCTTTACTATGCTTTACTGTTTGAAACATTAAAGTTCCCCTCAACAGTAAAATATTCGTATATCTACATTTCCTTTTGAATGACTGAATGACCACAAAAATGTTTGGTTTTTCAAACAAACGAAATCCAACGATTTCATACATTCAAAACTCATTAAAAAATTGAATAAATGAGTGAGTGTGTTTTTGTGGTTAGTAGTAGCTTAGTAGCTTTGCGTAGTAGTACAGTTAAAAGTAAAAATTTGAAAACTTCCCAAACGTTTAGATCTGGCAAATGGCTCATAGGTTATTTCAAAAATCATCGATTCAATAGGATGTTTATTCCCGGGACGAAACTAAGTGCTTATAGGACTTCGCGCTGACTCCATTCTGTAGATGCCTCAAACGTTCGTTTTGCTACCTCTACAACTTAACAAAATGGTTTTCATGTATGACGAAAGGGGCAGATTTCCAACGGTTTTTTGAGTACCACCATATTTTTCTCACACAAAAAATCCTTAAAACAGAAAAATCAAATCACCAAAATCATTACCTACTACACACGCAGCTGAAAAGCTGGAGTTGGTCTCATTTGACGCAGAAATCAACTGTGTTCATGTTCAGTCCTTGGGTGTTTCAGAATTTGTATTCTTCCAAAACAATCAAATTGGCCTCTATATCACTCCTGGAATTCAAACGTTTTAGTAATTCACTGTGTTAGCAGATGCCCCAAATCCTTAGGTACACACTTAACTTCGGTTCGTCACATCTAGGTTTAATTTAACTTACAGGAGTTATGCGGATTTCATCAAAATTCGCTCTAAGTCACGGGCCGAAACCGGGATTGATGGAGCATCTCGCAAAGCGGAGCTGTCTTTTTAGCAAGGTTGGGAATGAACCCATGGTGATATATAAGTTTGCCCAGGCGCACGTTGCCTGGAATTGGAAACTTCAGAATAGCTTCAATATATTTATCCTAGCGATGGTGTGGCCAAGGAAGGGAGATTCATAACTGCATCGGTATAATCCAATTTTGAAAAAGACTTCAAGCTCCGAGTTTTGTGCAATATTTTGTACGCAGTCGGAATTGAGTGTTCATTCACAACAATTGGCGGGTTTAAAGTTGCCTTGAAGTCCCGAGTGACCCTCATCTTGGTGCCTTTTATGACAATATGAGTGGGGGATGCCCATCGTGAAGAAGCGACTCTTTAGGAAAACCCTGAATCGATTTTTTTCTGGAATTCGGTTGCATACTGGTCCCTGAGCGCATACGGAACCTGGTGAACACGAGCGAAAATGTAACATCCACAGGCGGTCTGGCGATTGTTACAGCCTGTTCGTCAAATTTCCCCAGAAGAGCCTCGTCACTTGTGACGGTTTTCCCTGCTGTTGTTGTGGGCGTCCGCGCTAGCGGGAGTGATCACTTACCCCGTGGGTGAATTGGACTATCGGGGAATAGTCAAGGAAGTCGTCGAAACCGCAGTCACGAGTCTTGTGTAATCAGCAATAGACTCGTTTGGTTGATGCAGAATTTGGCGAAATTAGATAGCCTCACTGTATTTGTTTTTAGAAGACTCGTAGTGAGCGACTAGAGCGGCTTTGATTTCTTTTAAATTCTTCGTCTACGGCTCGGCTTGATAAATGAGTACTTGGAGGGCAGAGTTCAAGTCAGGACTCATGTGTACGCGGAGATGCTGTGGCCAACAAGTTTCTAAGATATCACTCAATTTGAGCTTGAGCTCGAACCGGTTGAGATAGGATTTGAGGGTCTCCTCACCGGTCTACTTAAACTCCTAGAAGGCGAACGGTCAGTAGATTGCGCCGAAATCTTTTTCATCGACCCAACATCAGCCGATTGGAGTCGTTCGAAGGCCGCGACGGCATCTGTGAGTTTTCTAGTTTTGTTTCGAGGTCGGATTTGTCAGGCATCACGTGGTTGGAGAGGGAACAAGTGATCGAAGTCGCGCGATCACCGAATTATTGAACCCGCGGTCGAAACAAAACACTCGCGGACGTGGGATTTAATTTGACGGAAATTCGTGAAATCAGTAATCCTCGTCGCCAGTGAAATTTATTATGATTGAGAGTGGATTATGGAGAGTGGACTAATAAGTACTTAGTAGCGAAATGCACTGAAACTAACACGTTGATTTTTATTGATACTTTATTTGTTATCTTATAAAAAGGTTAGGCTGTAGGAGGTAAGTGAAAACGTAATGCATTACATTATTCAATTCCGTTGTAGACTGTACAATATTACTAATCACAATTTCCGATGGTTATAGTTCTTATGAGTTCCTCTTATGTTTACACCGGATTCGGAAGAGGTTAAAGTTGTCCAAATTAAATCACTTGTTTGGGTGATTGGAGAGCTATAGTTTAAATAATTACTATAATAATTGGTTAACATTTGTAAACGTTCGCTGTACCAGTCTGCCTTGTAAGACCGACAAAAAATTAAGGTAACATTTTGCTATGACCAGTTTTTATTGATGAATGTAACCGCTAGTTAACCATTGTTTTATATTCGAAGGAAGTGATTCATGATTGCGTAACTTGATTGGGTTGGCAGTTATAGGTTACAGTATCAGAGACATGATGACCTTCCGCTAACTAAGTTGTCAGTACTTCGACAGTGGCATTAGAAAGTTCGTGATTGGGTAATCCATCATAAAACCGCTCGAAGACTTCTTTTCAAATCAAACATTGGGTTGAAGCTGCACGGGCCGGCACTCCGAGACAGCTCGTGAGATTCATTATGGCACCATCGCCGTGATTAGTTTAGATCCCCTTGAGCTGACTGAAGCCACCTTCGGCATATTCTCGGTACTCAGCAAGGGGGCTATCGACCCATTTATGAACAATGAACATTTATTAATGTAGAGGAATTAATGGAGAGGTTAGGCAACAATGGTTGATCTGAAGGTTGCTGTGTGACATATCTTCTATTGCCCTATATTTACGTACCAATAAGATATCATTTAGATTGGTGTCATTGTCTTGTAAGACAAACTGTGCCATTTCAAAATATGAATATTGATAGTTATGTAATACACACATTTTTGATCAGCAACACATTGCCTTTACAGAACATACTGAGAAGTTCACTATTCGATATGATAGGATGATACTTGAAACTATTGAAATAAGGTCAATGGAAAGTCGTGCTTTATAGGGGTTGACCTTTTCAAAACTCTATATCTCAAAAACTATACATGAAACGGTTGAAGTTTTTTTTTTTTTAATACAAACTTGAAAAAAATTTTGAACATTTTCCAAGACCATTTGGTGCATTTCTCTAAACTTTTTGTCTGGGAAGACATGCGGAGAGAAAAGAGGGCCAAACTGGGGATGCAAATCAATTATCGATTAATCGGATAATCGATTATTTGACCCAGATTAATATATTAATTTCAATCGATGTTTAGCCACAGATTATTTTGTTTTAGTCGATTATTGTTACTGATTACTCGGTTTTCGAATACATCAGGATTTAGAAACAGTGCGGATTCAGGGGACACACTGCTGAGAGGTTATTCTCGAAAGTTGGACTGACGCTGACCCAAGAGCGGAACCGCTTGTCAAACTTTCTTGTCAAACTTTGAATTCCTACTTTTCAAGATGTATACCTACTTTGATTTATATCTGCTTTCATACTTGAGATTGTATACCTTCAATTTATAATTTAAAAAAAAACTATTTTATACACTTTTATTCGTTTTGGCATTCCCTTATCTTCATTAGCCTTAAAATCTAACAGTAGGTCGTCAACTACAGACGAAGGAAAAAACCATCAGATTTTTAGATAGTGATTTTTAGATATTATTTGCTTTCGATTAATCAAACATAAATTATTCAATACTAATTAAGGTAAATTATTCAATACTAATAGTCGACACCCTCTTCAAAAGTGGGCAAAAGCTAAGGATAAAGACATGGTTTGACGTTTTTAGTTGTTGCTTCCTATTATACTATTTCTTCTCAATGTAGAGAGATAAGGTTGCCTTAGAAACACGCGGGTTTAAAGGACGCCAGAGCGCTCAAACCTGCTATCGTTCGTTTGACCACGTTTCTATGCTGACTGTTGGCGTTTTGGCTAAGGACGGACTGGAAATGTAAGTGTATTTCACTCTTATTACCTGACATTTAATAATATCTTTTAAATTTCTGTGTCGTTTATTGCTTCTAGGCAACATTTATTCAGTGTATTTGCGTATCCAATGATGTTTTGATTGGTTCGGGGAGGGTGTCGACTACTGACATAAATTTCGGCTCATATTTATTAGTCGACAGGGGGTGTCGACTTCTGAAAATTTTCAGAATTTGCTGTGCATCAGTAGTCGTCACTAGCCAGTCGTCTGACGTCATAGGCGCTTATGGCATAGGTTTTGACGTACTAGTTGGCCTCCTGCCAGCCCTCTGACGTCATAGGCTCTTACGGCATAGGTTATGACGTACTAGTTGGCCTCCTGCCAGCCGACTGACATCATACCCTCGTGCGTCATAGGCTCTGACGTACTAGTTGGCCTTCTGCCAGCCGTCTGACGTCATACGCGCGTGCGTCATTGGCTCTGACGTACTATTTGGCCTTCTGCCAGCCGTCTGACGTCATACGCTCGTGCGTCATTGGCTCTGACGTTATAGTTGGCCTTCTGCCAGCCGTCTGACGTCATACGCTCGTGCGTCATAGGCTCTGACGTAGTGGCCCGCCGGTCGCTTGTGTTCTGACGTGATCTGAGGGAAAGGGTGAATCAAGGGAACAAATTTTTCCCGTTTCAGTTTATGTGCCAAAGCAAAGACATGAAAATGTCAAAAACTATGTAAATAGGTACCTAAGCCCAACTGTAATGTCAATTTTCTGACAATGAGTTTTTAACTATAGTTTTCATACCTTTTTACTTAATTTGAGACTGATAATGAGCTGTTTGCAAATAAAAAGTCTGATAACTACTTTATTACATCTTATTAATCTATTTTCAAGTTCCGATTCACAGTTGAATGTATTTTATTTAGATGGAAGTCGAAAAAAGTGAAAACGATGGAATGACGAAACCTGTCGACTACTGACATTTGCCTTTGAAGATGATTATTGATTTAAAAATATTGTATACTCGAATGATCACAGACATCCATCATTTACTTACCGTCTCGTACAAAACTAACAAGATGGTAGCATTCAAGACTTCATATCCACGCATTGATCCGGAGAAGCTCACAGCGGTGCCAGTGGGCTGAAGTCGGAAACAATGTCGTTCGAGAGGTCAACAAAAGAGCGCTTTGCTAACCACATATTCGCGGTTTCTCCGAATGTTGAGGCCAAAGCATTCGAATTTTACGTTGAATAAAACGAATCCCCAAGAATTGTTGTTAGAAACACACTTGTATTGTTTTGTAAAACACACTCTGATTTGTAATATTATAGCTCCTGGCAATTTTGGGTTTCATTTACCTAATGTTTAGTTTGAATTATGTTGGAGCCCGTTGCGTTTGTTTAGGCCCTAACCCGTTTCTGTCTGCGTTTCTTGATTAAACAATTTGTTCTGTCAACGAGAACTTCTCAATCCCTTAGTTTGTGTTGGACCTGTGCAGATATGTATAAAATTTGAGTTATGTCCGCTACACAATTGAAGTCGCTGAATTTCCAGTTTCACGGAATTCATTCATGGAAGTAAATATTATTAGATACCTCGACGTAGTGATTATATTTATCTCGGAAAGACATGTTTTAGTTTATCATCGTTCTGAACCAGAAACTACTTATATCCTCGTTTATTTTCCTCAGTTAGTAACCCTCAAATTCCCTTTCAGTTAGAAAAGGCGTGCCTTGAGGGATTAAGGAGGTAGAAAATATGAGATACGATTACATCGGTAAATACAGGTTTTGAGTCTCAAAATTAGGGTGCCAACCAATCATCATTATTCCCGTTTTTAGAGTCCAATTACGAAGGGTCGGTAATTTTCAGAAAGTATTGACTGTTACATCGGGACTCGGGTAATATTTCCGAACCAATGGCAGGTAATTGGCGGAGATCTTGAATATTCCCTTGCAACGTTAACGTCGTTGAGATAAGCTGTTGGGTTTTGTTTCGAAGAGAGTAATGAGGGCCGAATTTCTGTTCTTCTGTGTATTGGTTGATTCCAATGGTTCATTATAGAATGTAACAAACCAAAATTGAGATGATGGGCCCTTAGATGCCCAACTTGCCGTAGATGTCCAACTTCGGACATAGCGCCTAACTTTGGACGTTATACACAATAAAATTAGATAAGTTAACAAAAAAAAAGAAATAATATAAGACTCTGGTAGTTACGGTCGTATTAAACAAAACAAAAGGGAGAAGAAAAAATGAGGCACTTCTCTGTCAAAAAAAAGTCAAATTCTGGGTGAACACTAAGAAGAAGATTCGCTGATCGAGGGATCCTGCTGAGGGGGCGATGGAGCCGCCAGTGACTTGTAGCAGTTGTTGGATGAAGATCGATCAGTGCGATAAACATTGTAATTAGTTAGACAAAGTTCATTTGAGTGGGTATTGGGTGACAGCAGTAGCGGTGCGTGGGCTCTGAAAATGGTGGGCCACCAAATTCGGAACACAAAGTAAGAGCTTTTTCTACAAAATACCTGTAAATGTTTCCCAACAGGAGTCTTCTTATGAGAAATGGGTGTATTTTAATCAACCGCAGCTCTTAGCAAGTCAGAATGTGAGCTCTGTGTTCACAGCAGTTCTGACCAGTACCTACCCGGGATTACCAGAAGCTATAGCTTCATACGAGGAGGTGGCGGCGGGGCAATTGAAATCAGAAAAATTAGCAATCATTTCCTTCTCTATTGACAACATCGTCAAAGCATTAAGTCTCTCTTGGGTAATAGTTGATCGAATAAACGTTTTTATTCTTTTAAGCGTAGAAAAACAAAGCTCAGCTTTTGCAGAAGTCATTGGAATTGTAATCAATAATGTTAGTAGTTTCTCATTTTCAGAATAAGTATCAACTAAGTTATTGTTGTGCAAAAACAACAGAAATCCCTGTGAAATGAGTAAAATCGGTTCTCTGATAAATTGTCACCAATTCAGTTTTAAGTTTCCGAGATTCTAGGATAGCGTAAGCAGTGACCGTGTTTTCAAAATCTTCAGTTGGAAAACATTTTGAAAAATTCGGAAAACTTGCAGTATCAAGCAGTTAGGAAGCTGCCAAATGCCCCCTGAACGAATAGCTGCCTCTAGCTTGAGCTAGGTATGATAATATCACAAACCTCCACTGCAGTACTTATCTGTGAATGTTGACGTTGATCAATCCACAAGACCACAGACAGGACACAACGCACTTAATTACCACAAAAAAATCCAAATCTGTCACGGGAGCTCGAATTCAAATGGGAACATACAAAATTATAACCTAAGCAGCATGGAAGAAGCAGCTTCTTCCATGCCTAAGCAGAAAACTGAATACTCAACAGAAAGTTTTACTATCGAGATGACAAGATGAATTGAAACGATCGAATCGATTGTGAACACAAACGATTTTTTTATGGAAATGTGGCCCGGGCCCGAACGAGGCGTGGCTTACCGAATTTTTACTCTACTGAGCATGCGCAGGCAGGCCACTTCGTAAAGCGTCGTGTCCGTTTCCATGCCAATACCCGGTCCCCGGCCCCTGGAGCGTAGGTTTCGATTTCGATTGCAAAACATCGATTACTGTCGATATATTCTGATAGAATGATCGAATATCGTTCTTCTTCTTCTTCTTCCCAGTTACTTGTCTTGGCCGCAGCCATGCTGGACATAGGTTGGGACAGAGAGAGAGAGAACTCTTTGACTTCGTGAAAATGCTAGGTGCAGTATACGGAACGATATTCGAATGCCAACTGGGTGGCATATTTTTTTTGTCGAGTTTTTTGTGTTTCTGGATGCCGGGGCAGTGGCCCAAGTGGCCTTATGGACGCAACGCCCCTGGGTGACAGCCAAGAAATGGCGATAAATGGCCATTTCAGCCTAGCGGAGAGTCGTGAAGAAGAAATGGAAGTATGGAAATGGATGGTAGTCCTGTGGAGTTGTTTATGAACCGGGAATAAACGAAAATCAGGTGAGAATCAATATTTACTTTTTAGCTGTTGTGAAGTAGGCTGGCAAAACCTCCCTGAAAAATGAGAGCGGAATGTGATGTGAGATTGGGTTAGGCATCTTCCTGTTGGCAATACTGTTGGCGGCTCTTTATTTCGAGGGTCTCGCGGCAACACCCCACATCGTCACTTTTGGCCAAAATGTGTTATGTATACCATTCGAAGCGTCTTCTCCCAGCGGATCGACCTAAGTGTAAGATATTACTCAGTAAACATAGTCATTGGCAGATGGTTTTTTGGCTCTGCTGAAAAGTTGCCGAAATGACGATGTGGGAAGTTGCCGTGAGACCCTCGATTTATCCCTTTTGACCCGTTGGTGAACCTTTTTGGGTTTTTTCTTATTTCGGCAGGAAACTTGGGCCACTCAAAACAATCAAGGATGGGACGGAGTTATCGCCCTTATAACTTGGTGTACCTCAGAAACGCGATGGAGAAAGTCAAGCAAGGAGTCCTTAGTGTACGGAAAGCATCAGAATTATATGCAAGTCCAAAATCCACCATCCAGGACCAGGTAAAAGGGACCCGTGGGTCGGTTCTGGTGCACCCAACCGGATTTACAGCGGCCGAAGAGCGGATGATTATCGAGAACCTGTACATTTTTGCGGAGTGGAGGTTCCCCATCAATAAGACCAACTTGGCGTCTAGACCGCCAACTAGGGCCATCTACACGGAACTGGTAGGGTCGCAAAGACCATTAGGGACAACAGGCCTGGCCATTGGCTGGGTGACGGGGCTGCTGACTCGCAACCCTGATTTGGTGCAATGAATTCAACGAACGCCTATGATGATGATAATTTCATCTGTGATGGTTTGAACAAACCCTGTGATATCCTGTAATTGTATGAAAACATGAATCTGTAACAATCATCGTTTTTAGTCAAAACCTACCTGCTGAATACCCTAAACTATTACGTTTTCCAAGCTCTGGCACCTTGATAGAATTTGGAAACAATTTTTTAAAAAGCCATGCTGTGTCCAATGTTCAAAAACGCTTTTGTAATTGTAACAAGCTACTTTGATGATGACGACACGGTCGATTCAATGTCACCTGTATCGAAATGTCAACCTAGTTCCCGCCTTCACTCCTCCTCACATCGCTCCCCGCTATCCCCTCATCACTACCCAGAAGAAGATAAAACGAATAAAGCAGTTCGCTATTAACCCTTACTTAAAGTGTACTTGATTATTTAAAATAAACTCCTTGGATCTCAAAGTACTGTCGATTTTCATTGTGTCCATTTTTAGTGTCCAAAGTTTCATGCTTTGGCTCCTAACTTCGAACAGTCTTCAACGAAAAATGGCGCTCGTGTAGTACTTGAAAAAAATGCTCAAAAGGTTTTATGATAGGGGAGGAGTGGGAGAATCTAAATTAATTTTTTCAGATTTCTCGAACACTAAAGGGCGAAACCCACAAAAAAACCTCAAGAACCGTCCGAAGTTAGACGCTTTTACCAAATAGGAATTCTGGAATATTGGTCAAATGTCCATATCGCATTGATCAGAAACGTTAGTTGTAGTGCGATTTACGGGTGAGGCCTGTTGAATACACGGTATGGGTATTATGACTAAACTTTCATAATTTCCCGAAATATTCATTACCTGGGGTGCAGTATGACACGCTCTCCGTATTCGAGGTATGCAATTAAATTGGTGTGTTGTAAACTAATTATAATTAGTTTACAACACACCAATTTAATTGCAAGTTAATTAACGTACTTTATTGTCAATGTACACGTATGTTGATCATACTGTAAGCATAATGACAAAGGGGCATATCTGAAAATTTGGGTAATTTGAGCTGCCATTACTTTTCATACCACCTCACACTTCTCTACATGCCTGTGGCATGACGGTTCATTAGAAACTTCAGGAGAGACTGAAAAAAGGCGTATCAAGTGATTTTTCAGACACCTGACAACTTTGATAGATGATTACTCAAAACTATGATTGTGTAGATACGCCCCTTTGTCATTTTGCCGACGTGTATTAGGTACATTGTATTACAATCTCGTAAATTCTGGTAGTAAGGAAAAAATGAATATCAAATATAAAAGTATGTATATTACAGTGAAACAATAATAGTAAAACATAAGTAGTAACAACAGGCTCTAACTTAAGAACTAATAATTGAGCAATAAACAGGACATTTTGAAAACCACGACAGGACCTTTTAGGCGAATGAATTCATAATTATTAGTGTTAAGGGCCTGCAGGACCTGGGTTGGAAGGTTTTTGAAGGATATCTCAGACTGAGATTGACTTGAAGTTTTGACATGCTGGGTGTCCGCCACTATAAAAGCGCCAAGACATCCACTAAGAAGAAGGTTTTTCAGAAATTTAACAAAAAATCGAAATTCATTTGATCCTACTTGCTCATTTTACATGGTTTAACTGCGATGTGTGCATTTTGCGGTATATTATCCTTCCGACATTTCGGACGACTAGGGTTTTTTTTTTATTATCATAGTGAATTTAGAAATTTATAATCACAATAATTGTTACAACCACAATAATTTACAATCACAATAATTATTACAACCTAAGATAGCCTTCAAATATTTTCCAACCTAGGTCCTGCAGGCCCGGTTGTCACCATGTTAGAATTTTGAAAGAGTATAGATGGTCTGCAGCATAAGTCTTAGTTACAGTTACTTAGTATAGTCTTAATTACTTGCACTCAGTCTGAAATAAATAAGTAGATTTTTACAGATTCAGCAGTAAAAGTAGCATAATTCATCGTATGAAATCCACCTCTTCACTCATTATAAGTACCTTGTAGTAGCGCCGGATTAGTGGAATAGATATCATGAATGCTTATTGAGTTATCAGGTCCCAAATAGATGTACCAATGTCGGTTATTAGGTCTATTACGGGGGGAAAGAAGTGGTTGTCATTTACGCTTCAATTTTTGTAAGTTAAGTAGTACAATGTAAATTTTATTGACATTCACCAAGTTCTTGTGAGTGCAGAGCTGCGGACCGGTCAGGCTCAGATGTGTGATAATACCCTCGCAATAACACTTGGAAAGAACAATTCTCACGGACAATGTTCAGTATTATACTGTGATGGGGCGAGGCAGTCAGTGCTACTGTGAGCGCTTAAGGCAGCAAATGATCGTACGCCTACGGTGTTTACGACGCTCAAACGGTATCTTCATCTTCCCCTTGGGCCACGTGGGTTGGCTACCGGTCGACACTCAAATGGTATTTCCTTTCAGAAAATATCCCGTTCGATCAAGAACCAAAAAAAAACTCGCCCAACCAGGATACGAGAACCCTGCGTTCAGTAATCCCCGTTAAACCCTGTCCATATGAATCGATTTTTTTTAAAGGGCGTAAGTCCACAAAAACGCCATTTTAGTTTTTATACATTTTCCAGTTCTACAACCTTAGGCGCATATTTTGCAATTAAAAGGACATGCGAACGCGGTCTCTAACATGGTTGAAATTGCTCTTGGTTTCTTCTAAAGGCGAAAGTCCGGACTGCACTAAAGAAAAGTGGGACTGCACTCTGCCGATTCTTCCTAATTTATCAAGGATTTTGAATGTACAGTGGTCCCAGTACTACAAAAAAGTCGTCGCCTCGAGTGTAACAGTTGGGGAACCAAAGAAGGATCGAATATTGTTTTCCGTGACAAAGTTCTTCCAGTTTGAGTTTCTCACTAATCATCCTGGAATGGTTGTGGCATTCCCCATTCTTGGAGGACAAACGAAACACACGTTCTTCATGAAGAAAAGTGGCTCAGGTAGAGTGGCACTACCCAACACCCCGCCGGAAAAGTCCCGATCAATAGAAACAAGATCGATGATATTGAGAAGATCATGCAGCAAATAATGGTGCTGATCGCAGCGATGATTTTTTTTTTTTTTTTGAAGAATGACCAACAAAACAAGTTTTGGTAAAAAAGATAGTTTAAAAGTATTTTTAGTGTTGTGTTTCTTCAAACGTTTTAAAAATAAACAGTTCTGACTTTTTGGTTTATTATTTTCAATTTCATAGCAACTTTGTTCCTTAATTTCACAAATTCCGAGGTTGCCAAACCTAATTTATCAACAGCAGCAATTCAAAGAAAAAGTGAAGTAGTACACAATTTTGACCCTTAGGTGGGGGTATAGAAATCTAGAAAAATATGTTAAACCTGTCAAATTGATTGCTGTTTCAGGGAAGAAATCACTTTTTACTACAATTTTATCAAGAGCAGCATACAAGAAGTTTTTTTTTGATTTCCCAAAAGTTTGGTTGCAAGGACATACGCCCTTTTAAGAAAAAATCTATTCAATTTCACAATCATCCCAAATAAAATACCACCGCGACAATTCACTCGAATTATAACTATTGGTTTATTATCTTCGATAATGAACCATTGGAATCGCCCAAAGAAAAAAATTTTTTAACCCCCCCTCAAAATTTGTTGGTTTACGTTTCAAGATATTTTTGGTATTGGTAGAACAAACGGAAAGAATTTCTTCATTTTTATACCCTAATTGTTCACAATCCCCATACGTATTTCCCTTACTAAATCACATGACCATAGGCTCTAACTAGCACCAACAATCTGGCAAGAATTACTAGTACCTATACACAACATGAAATAAAACATATTGATCACAGTATACAAGTCTGGTCTTGAATTACAATAAATACAATTTTGATTGTGCTCGCCGAGCTCTAAGGTAGCAGTAGTAACATAAACATAGTCTTTGATTTTTGATCATTGGTTTTCGCGATTTTACATAAGGTACGTCATTGATATTTGCACCTTACTTCCATAAATTGGTTAACTCTACACTAGAGCCTACTGATTGCACCATTGCAGCACCCCATGACTATTTTTAATTTATATTTACAACAATCACAATTTCAAATTCCATAAATGTGTGAAGAATTTCTATTTTCTTGCACAGCCTTGCTGAAGTGTTAAACAGCCTTCGAACACCTATAGAGGCACACCGTTATTCACAATGTCGTTGTAAAGTTGTTGATCTAACGGCACGAATTTGGTTTGTTTGTCGTTGTAAAAATACAACGGTTCGGATACGACTGACGGGTTGAAACCTTCTTTCTGCAATTTGACTTTCTGAATCTTGAACGTCCCTGTAAAATATTATTAACATGATTAAAGTACATTGTAACATATTACAACTTTGAAGTGGTAGATGCCGACCTACTCGTCAATAGAAAATGTTGACTAATATTGCATTAGTTATCTAAGTACAAAAATACAAGTACCAACCGGTAAGGGGAATATCGCGAACTAGCCTAAGAAACAGCGGTCGAGCGAAAGGAGGAAGTTCTTTCATCCCCTTGGCCAATTCATCAAGATCGATTCGGCTTTCTTCGTCGACTATTGTCGCCATTCCAGCTTTGCCTTCTACATTGGGGATCTGAAACACGAACATGAATCACACCATATCACTAGACGAACAACACGCAGGAAGCGATTGGGAGGAAAATATTATTGCAACTGCTCTGCAACGTGTAAAGAAAGTATTAATTAATAAGGTTAACCTTGCTCTCTCTAACTTTAATAATAATTATAATTATTCCCACGATTATTCCTACACTTAGTATTAATTATTTACCAATTTTGTGCATTCCGTTTATCTCAACTTGTACTTATTCCGAATATTTTAAATAAAAATAAACCGAAATCCCTGTGGTTTTCTTCCTCACTAATAGCCCAGTGAGTATTGAATTCGATTGAAGTTATAAGGCAGAAAAGTAGTGTTGAACTTCGTCGTTACACACATAACTTCTTTTGTTGATGACTGCCACTATTTTACAGTCTCCATAATATGAAGCATATTATGCTCCTTTGTCTTACCGCTGAGGGTCATTAAAAATGTTGCTACACGGAAAAAATGTAATGCGATACCAATAAACAGCAACGGGCAATTTGGTCTGTAGCCTCCTAAGGACTCATACTTGAAGGAGAATAGGCCCAGATTCAGCTGAGTGGCTCCTAAAGCTAATTTCTATGCTATTCACTCTATGAAGCTGAAATTTGTTAAATAGCCTCCTTAGGACTTAAACTAGACGCTGCCCAGGCCTAGGATCAGCTGACTGACTGTTTATTTATTGACCTGCAAAGAAATTATTGACATCCTCTCTAACACTCTGGCAAGAAACGTGATCACACAAATACAAAGAAAAAAAAAAGAAATCAGACTTCATAATTTTGCGCTCAGAGTTCACTTCACTCAAAGTTCATCAAAGTGTCCACACAATCTTAATACTACACATATTCATGTTTACTCCAATTTACAACAGAAAAATCACTCTTCATCAATATTGCCCAAGTTAATCTTCATACGTTTTTAATAACTTTTCCTTTAATCTTTTCTTAAATGTACTTATAGCCAATTCTGTATCGAACAGTTCAATATTATCATTATGCATGCGCACTGCTTGAACATGGAATGATCTATTAATCTATTAAAAATCATTGTTCGATGTAAAGGACATAGCAGGAGCCTAATACTATCAATATTATGAGTATCAATATTATGAGTATTACCCATGAACACAAAATCCTCGTACAAATAAGAAGGTTTACTATATTCATAAATTTTAACACCAAGGCGATACCTTCTCCACTCTCTAATCTTTAGACAACCAAGTTTTTGGAAATACGGCGTGACATGTTCCCACCTAGGAAATTTAAAGATAAAACGAATGCAAGCATTCTGAGCACGCTGCAATGTACCACATTTTTCAGAGGACAGGTCGCCAAACGCCACAGATTTAGGAAGGTTAAGTAGGTGTCTCTTGATTTTGAAATTGCTAAATTATTTTTCAGACGATGTAACATTGCAGACGTTCGAGACGCTTTACGTGCTGTTCAATATCATTTTTAAAGTTTGCTCAAAATAACCACTAGGTATCCCTTCATTTCTCTGCGCCATTTTCTTTTTAAATACACATCAATAGGTACCGGAATGCCTTTTGATAAAAGCACAATGTTGGCAAAAATGTGAAAAACCATATTATTTTCTTTCGAGATTAATTTTGTAATGAATGGTTTCAACCACACAGTGGATACCCAGGTCTGTGAAAGCAGACCAGGATATCCCTCTGGGTCGGCATATTGCCTAACCTCCCTGGGGACCGGGGGCTACTCACCAAACCATACATGACAATCTGCAATAAATCGTCGGCGGCCATCCTAATATCCATTGTGCAAAATCCAAAATTTTCGTCCCCTTTCAATTGTTTTTCAGGTTATCTGGTTTTAAAATTAAAACACAATATTGAGAAATAGAGTTGACAAATAGCATTTCTCGACCTCTTGTGCAAGTTCTAAATTTAGATTCGGAATTAACCCACCAATTAAGTGATATAATTTTATCCTTAACAGCTATAATGAGCAAATAAAAGGTCGAATAAGTTGCCTATGAGAGAGTACGTAAACGACAAAATGTCTACAATAGTGTAACATACTCATTTTTCTGGCCGAAATTTAATTATACAGCAACAACTGCATCACACGACGTTTGTTACAGCTTCCCTCAGATCGGAGGGACCTATTAACACAAAATGTTAATCCACCACACTATGTGGCATGCAAATGGGTGATGAGTCAGAGTTGATTATTGGATATATACGTATGATATATGTATGAGGCCCGCTCCCACGATCATGAACAAACTCCCTACCGTACACTGTATAGATTACAACTAGTAGGTGCAAAATCATTAGAGCGAAGGAAAAAGATAGCAATCAAATGTAATTATCACCTCGACTCCGTAGACTGTTGCATCGACGTTACCAACTATTTTCGATATAATGGCTTCCACTTCGGATGTTGCTACGTTTTCTCCTTTCCATCTGAAAAGAGGTTCAACGTTAGTTATGAATCTACAGGCCAATATATTCCTCAATCAACCAAATAATTATTGTAACAAATAACTCACCTAAACGTATCTCCAGTCCTATCCTTGAAATACAGGTAACCGTACTTGTCGAGCACCAGAATATCCCCTGGAATGCAAGCCAATATTCAATATATTAACATTAACAGCGAGGTGGTTCACCAAATTCAACCAATAATAATCCGAAACAGTAAATACTCATGGGATGACAGTTATTACAATCCAATTCAGATGAAATACATGAGGTATTGTGTTAACGGCATGGAGGACCTAGGTCGGGAAGTTGTTGTCCGATTTTTGAAATTCATAAAATAATTTCTCACATCTACTTTCCTCAGGACGTATTTTTACTTTTCAAAAACAAAACTCCTAATATAGAACTAATTTTAGAATCCGGAAAAAAACCCACAGCCATGCAGCATGGCTATAAGAGAGAATTTTCGAAGACCTGACTGGTTTTATGTAAAATGGCTTCATTTCACTGGTTTCGTCTCCTTTGTTTGCCGAGTAACTCCTCAGTTTATAGATTTTTCAACGCTCAACACGATGGTGAAGTCAGAATTGCGATAGACATAATATGTGTCTCATTCAGATTAGAGCAGTTGAACCGTGAACAACATCAACCGCGTTTCTTCACCTTCATCGAACTCCACTAAAGAACGAATTGAGATGTCGCAATTCTGTTCAGCGTAAGAAAGAGGATTTTTTTGGAATTTTTGGGTAATTTTTCCCCCATTCACGAACTTGGCGTTTCGATTGCCAAGATATATTTTTTGTCCAAATTGGAACTATTTAATCTCAATTCTGTCGAGAGTCATCGTCTGGAATGATACACACATAGGAAAGGGGCTGGAAAAGTGGCACAAACCAAAATTGGCCAGATTTGAGTTACGACCGCGACAACATTCTTCAGACTTCCTAGTTTGGTCTCAAAAAGCGTCATCTGCTTTATTCCAAATCTAGCAGCAAAAAAGCCCTGGTGTCACTTTTCCTCTGACACAATTCCGACCAACTTCCTCCTGGAACAGTGCATCATCGGACTTCGGCCGGGGATGTTGCATCAGCCTGACATCAGCCCACCAGGAATACCGTCACAACTCCAACTTTAACCCTGGTGTAAGTAAGTGTTTCTGCATTATATCCAGTCTTGAAAAGTGACACATTTCGAGTTCTGGCGCTTTTCTTGAAAAACATGTTATTTTTATTTAGACTTAAGTCTAAGTCCTACCGAAATTCCACATGCAATGTATTTATACAAATGATTACTACGTACTAATATTACAACCACCTTGTCGTTATTACTAAACTCAGATGAACAATGAAATTTTGTTTGACTGAAAAATCGACAATGGTTGGAACAATTATTCAATTTTTTTGGTGGTAATAAATTTATATGAAACGGAATTTTCGTTCTACGCTGTTTTGACGATTATTAGTTTTATTTTGTATTTTTGGCCACCAGTGTACATTGTGTACTCGAGGAGTAAGATGATGATGGATGCTGCTGATGGATAAAGCTCACCAAAGAACTAAACAACACTGAAGAAGAAATTTATTATATCCCAGCCAGAGTAGCAGATGGACCTAAGATAGAAGAACCAGGAGATAATGGCATCACATTGGAAGTCGGACGTGCTGATGAAACAAATTTGAATTCTTTTGAATTTAGGGACGAGGGAATCGTGACATTGTGAAAAATTGTGATGATTTGGTCCATTGTCTGAATAACGTTTTAAAGTCTAGTTTTGCAAATTGGCTGTACACTTTTTGCGTAGACTAGGTTACCTACTTATTTAATAAAAATGAACCTGGGTTTCTATTATCAATGTTGTCAATTTTCTTAACACCGAACTAATGCAAGATCAATTTGGTAAGATCAGTAAAGGAAGAACTTCAAGTTAATTTATGAGCTTTAATTTATCTAGCTAATTTATTTAGCTCTAATTTATGAGCTTTAAAAACTGGCTTCGTGAAATTCGTAGCGGAATATTTCAAAGTTGAAAGGGTTTTCAAAGTTCGATTACCCCGAAGTATCAAATTTTGAGATATGACACTATTGCACCCAATAAGCGATATATACATCTGATTTCTGGTGGCTTTCGGTAGTGAATTCGGTCTGGAATGGATTTTGGTACAAAATGTTTTCGGAAATTCGAGTTTCAATAATGTTGGACCGAGAACAACAGCATCCTTTTCTTCGAAAATTTGCTAAAAGAGCAAAATCTGAAGCGTGAGGCTTTGGCTTTTACTGAAAGGCCGAGCCTAAAACTGAATTGGTTTACGGTTGGTTTGTCGAATCTTTGGTACATATTGTACTAAACAGATTGATGATTTTCATAGTTAGATCATATGTGTGATTATAGACGAAATACTCGACGTTGTAGACCAACCTGTATTGAAAACGGAATCTCCCTTCTTGAGCACGTCTTTCAAGATTTTTTGTTTGGTGGCTTCTTGATCGACGTAACCGTTGAAATGACTCACCGCTCGGGATTTCAATATCTTGCTGACGAGGAGTCCAGGCTCGCCTTAAGAAGAAAAGACTTGTTACAATAATTGTAGAATTGTATAATTATATAATTGTATAATTAAGAATTATTCTTAATACTGAATACTTTACTTTGTTTGGGAGCCATCGACCCAAACACTAGGCTGCAGTCATGCTGTTAGGAATAGTCGGTAGGAAAACATTCTGGATAATTTGGATACCGAGATTCATTACCTGTCTTGCAACGTATGCACAATCCGTCTTTCCCCCTGATGGGTTCCTTCGTTTCATCGTCGACCCGAATAAGTTCAACAGGATAAAGAGGCTTCAAGAACCACGGGATATATCCGACTGATCCAACTCGGTTCCATCCATTTGCTGTAAGAATTCAATCATAGCGTGAGCGTTCCTTGGACGTATATAGCTACACTGACTCAAGCTCAAAGCACCTCCAGAATTTTGAACACATTTAACAACACCTCAGCTTTCAAATAATCAATCTTGGCTCTTGTCTAAGAATCAAGCAAGTTTCAAAAAATACAAAATAGTAGTCAGTAGTTTAATGTTTTACCAGTGCTGGAGTTTCCTTCAGTAGCTCCGTAAAACTCGCCAATCTGTTTGATTTTGTACCTTTTGACGAATTCTCTCCAGACCTGAGTCCTCAATCCATTACCAAACATTAGCCTGACCTGCACATGGAAATAATGCATATAATATTATTGAAGCTTCCAAGTAGAACCTAACAATCCATCGAAAAAACGCAGCTTATGTTTTGTTCATTACATGAGATTAATAAATAATTTATCAACTCACCTTGTGCTGCGTGTCCGTAGGAGCTGCTGGAGTCGTCAGAAGATACCTGCAAATTTCGCCAATATACTGCGCCGTCTGAAAAGAAATAGATAGTTCAACGTTCGAGAAAATATATATTATATACTATATATAAATACAATATATAAAGCCAGTAAATATTTTAGGTTTTAAATATTACTGTTTAAGATCGTATAATTTCTATGGATAATATAATTTCAAGTAATATAATTATGGAAATCAAGACATGCTACCCAGGATTCGAAACTCCCAGACTTTCCTAGTTCAAAGGGGTGGTCTTGCGTTGTTGTTAGCAGTGTTTTTTAAATGTATACAGAATCACATACAGATCATGTTCAATATACAGTCTTCACTAGGTTTTGTAATTTCGGCCGGAACATTGGTTCATGTAGAAACACCTTATTACTGGGCTTAAATTGGGAAAATACCTATAGATCTTAAAGACTTAGTGGTCGTAGAGGGTTAATAGTTTAGGGTTGCTGGATTCTCTGAATCATCGGTGGCCCGTGCGTCACATGTGGTCCGCAGAAATGGCGAATGAAGATTGCCCGCCACCATCCGAAAATAACAAGAGGGTAGTAGGTACCTAGCAGTTTCTCTCTAGAATAATAAAGCAGCTGGCCTCGATATCATTGCTCCAGAGCTGTTGAAACACGGTGGTGATATGATGATTGAAGCATTGCACCGGGTAATAAGCAGGATATGCTTATTACCCGGTGCAATGCTTCAATCATCATATCACCAGTATGGTGGGCTGAAGAAATTCCCAAAGAGTGGAGCCTAGCAATAGCATTTTCATTACATAAGAAAGGAGACAAGACTGTTTGCAGCAAATACCGTGGGATACCCCTACTGGTCGTTGCTTGTAAGGAAAGGCAGCAAGGAAAAAGGGTGAGGCGATTCTGGGCGACTACCTAGATACGAATATATCAAGATACGAATAGCACTGGGCTCATCACTTGATTCCTTAGTTGGCAGTCGCATTTCAATGAGTCTTAGCCGTTGTGTCAGGCCATTTAAGGTTCTATCCTTGATGGGTACACTCTCCCAAACACTTTTAAATTCAAAATAGGGAGGAGGGAGAGTTGACATCAATACCTACCTATTAGGTCCGAGAGTTCTGACTGCTGCAACCTCTTCAATTCCACATTAAGCTCATTGAAATCACGCTGAAGGTGTGTCATGTGATTGACTATGCCATCTTGGGAGCGCATAATACCATAGGAAAAGAAACTTTCTAGAAGCCTGTCTAACCGCTGACTTGAACTCAGCTCATACACTGAACTCAACTTATCCCATATTGCCTGGGCTGTCTCACAAGAAGTCGTTAGTTCCTCATTGGTAGCATTCAGTGTACTCACTAGAATCAGCTGAGCAAGTGAGGTCTTCGTTTCAAATGCATCCTTATTGGAACCATCTGTAGCCAATGTTAACTCACCATTTACAACACCCAAAACCTTGTGATGTTTCAACACTAGTGTAGTTTGTCTTTTCCAACGGGACCAGTTGCTTTGATCCTCTAGTTTCCCCACAGATGCCTTGACATCGAATTCTGATGCACTCATGGTCACCAACCAAAATTATCATACACCAGTTCATAGACCAACCCGATTTCACTTGCAAGCAACTTCACTGACTCAACAGAACACAGTTCACGTTAATCTGGGCCCATAACCTTTTGAGAAGCTAAGTTGGAAGGAGAAACACTAAACCAGTCAACTGACCACTAATGTATTGCAAGAACATGTAAAAAGCAAAACTGTAGACACCGACAAGCAAGAAAACAGTTGATAGGGGTGATGATGTCACTGCGTACGTTACATCTTGTGTTTTTCAAGTAGCGTAGCTATGAAGTTTCAACAATATGACCTCGAATGGAAGCAGATGTGCCGTGGAGGTTGA
This sequence comes from Stenodema calcarata, assembly GCA_963920205.1. NCBI lineage: Eukaryota > Metazoa > Arthropoda > Insecta > Hemiptera > Miridae > Stenodema > Stenodema calcarata. The sequence goes on from OY986051.1 coordinate 4,080,614, forward strand.
CGGCAGGATTGCTGAGCCCTTCAAGGTATCCTGTGGTGTGCGGCAAGTTGACCCAATCTCGTCAGTGATTGTTAACCTCACTCTGGAATATGTTTTCCGTAAGCTCGAGGTCAATATCTCTGCCAATATTTACAACAGAACCACCCAGATTTTGGCTTCGGCGGATGATATTGTACTTACATCGCTTAGAGCATTGGAGGAGACATTTTCTCAGCTGAATATCAATGGAGAAAAAATGCTATACAACAAAACCTCCAGGGCTGACGCAAGCTACCCCAGCTGGACGGTGTTGAGTTCAGTAAGTACTACCAAGAACCTTGGTGTAATTCTGATCAGTAACAATGACTCCACCAGTGAGCGATCGTGCGCACTTCAGTCTTCTAGACATTCTTAAATCAAGACTGCTATCCCTTAGCCACAAAATTAGGATTTATGGGTCCATAATACGTCCGACTGTGACTTATAGAGCAGAATGTTGGGTGCTGGCGGTTGCTAAAAGTATGGGAAAGAAAGATCCTGAGGAGGATTTCGGTCCAGTTTGTGACAATTTAACTTATGTTACAAAAACGGAATAACCTAAGGAAGTACAAAGTACAAATCATCAAAAAGAAGTACAATACTTCTAAAAAAAAGTACGGTTGGCAACCCTAGGTATACTGTATGTATGTAGGTATACGAGATTTCCATTAATCATTTCATGTGAGTATAAATATAAGTAGCCAAAAAGTGGTAGCAGAAAACACACCGTGCATTCATATTTGACGCAGTCCTTGAAGAAGTTGGAGGCGCTGAACTTGCTCCTGATGAACTGCGTGGATCCGCCAAGAAGCACCTGACCGCACCCCACGAGCCCACCGGCCGTATGATAAAGAGGAAGTGCCGTGTAGACGACGTCATCATCTCTGATTCCAAGTACCCGTTTCATGCCCATCGCCATGATTATGAACCTGATTCAACGAGAAATAAATCGCACTGATCAAGTAAAAATAATTATTAAATCAGACGTTTAAGAAATATCCGCAATACCCTACTACGAGAACATGAGTGTGACAAGTCGAAAAATTTGATTTTCGAGTTATACCCACAGGCAGACAGATCTTTACGAGCCCTACAAGAATAATAATATATTATATTCACCATCGTGTTCAAGCATAAAATAAAAAACGTTTAAACGAGTGGTCACTTGTTAGAATATTTCATTTTGGGAATTTATGGGTAATTTTCCCCCCTAAAACTCCCCAAAACCCCCCCTTAGAGTGGCCCGATTCTGCCTATCTACGTAATTAGCCTTTCGACTGCCAAGTCGGATTTTTGGCGCAAATGTGAACTTTTTATCTCAATTCTATCGAGAGTTATCGTCCGGAGTGACACATACACAAATATATATTTGTGTATAATACTTGCCTGCATTGCTGCTGTTGATGCTGCAATAATGTTTTGCAAATTCGTGAGTTGAAACATTCAAAAAGGGCAAGCAATCAGGGAAAATTATTGGAAATGAATATGAAAAATCCAAGATAGAAATGTAAAACCACTCAAAACTTTTTCTCAATTTATCCAACAAAATTATCCAGAATTTTTTTCAAGTCGCTATATGTTGATGGAAACAGTCATAAGCCGCTTCTCTAAAAAAGTAATATAACTACATTTTCAGCAATATTTGGGACCCAAAACTTCAAATGCGTTTTCCCAACATTTAGGATTTTTGACTTGTCACACTCCTATTCTTGAGGTGCGATATTTGCTTAGTCCGAATGAAACGTGAGGAATACGTATGTCGAAGGTTAAAGACCAACTTGAGATTTGAGAAATTCGCTATTTTAAAATAAACCAAAATCTCATTGTAATAGTTTGAATGGTTTGATTCGCAAAAATATGACAAGGATGAGTTTATATTAGTTTTTAAATAATTTTTTTTCTTTTAATATATATTTATTGCGCGAAGTATAATATACTTGTATATTATACAAGTAAACTTATAAGCAATATTCGTATGTTTAAATAAAACGCCTTTCTGATCTGCAACCTACTAGTTGTATTACTCCAATTACGAGTATAAAAGAGTCAGAAATTCGAGACACTGGGTAATACCAATTAGGTAACACCACTACTAAAGCCACTAGAATATTAGTACCTGCCTAATTCTTGAATTCTAGTCTGTTCAGTAAACTATACAGGCATACCAACTAAGTATCAATTAGGTATGTGCCATCATAGATGGTAGGTGCCTAGTTTTTCTTGAAAAAATTAGAATTCAACCAGACCTATCATTCCTGCAAATGAGCAGTAGGTAATAAATAAAAGTGATTATAGTATCAATTAATGACATTGATGACTACGTAGACCATGAATGGAAAGGTATTTTTAGAGAAAAGTTAAAAATACCTTCCCATGTAGGCTATTCATCAGTATTTGGATTGTTCTTTCGATATTCCAAATTATCAATATTTTGAGTTAGGTAATAATCATATCGAAAGAAACATCGATGTTATTCGCAACGTTCCAACGTGGAATTTACAAAGAGCGTTTAAGTAGAACTGAGAGTTCCACGTTCTGATTACCTTGCGTGGGTCATAATAGCGGCCTTGGGCAGCCCCGTTGTTCCAGAAGTGTAAATGTACATGAATTTGTCGAGGACCGCCAGTTTCTTGATGTCCTCCTGAGGAGAGATTTTCGACGACGAAGAAATGGCTTTTTCGAGGTTGATCGAGTCCTTCACGCTCTTTCCGCTACCCAAGTGGAATTTCGTGAGCCCTGAGAGCTGGTCTCCGATGTCTTCAACGGCTGGAAGACAAAAAAAAACTCTGCAAATTCTTGACACAACGGTTTATTATCTTCTACCTATTACCATCTATTACAATTTAATGGTAGATTGATTGTTATTATTTAAAGCACGAATTTTGTATGTATATTAGGTAGATATAAGGATAGTTCGTAAAGTAGCCTCCCTACCCTCTGGGTAAGATGGTACTCACGAGTTCAAAAAACATTAATTTTTCAAATCCCCTCGTCAACAGCTTTTATTTGAACCAATAGATTATAATCATCCTCGTAGTTCGTTGATAGTCACTATTAAACACCATTTTTAACGAATTTTCGAAGAAAATGAAGCTATTGTCCTCGGCCCAAAATTTTTAAAAGTCGAATTTCCGAAAAATTGTCATACTTACCAAAATCGGTTCCAGACCAAACATCATGTGTTCAGCGTTGAAAAACCTATAAACTGAGGTGTTTTGACCCAGATGATAAGTACTTAGGTAACTATTAAGTGACTATTGTAAGTAACTACCGAGTCAGAGAGCAGCACACCGAATAGCTTCATACTTGAATACGTACCTATAATTACCCAATAAGTTTAAGATTGCCCATATTTGAATGAGTTGTTGTTAGGCAGGTAGCATTAAATAATGCAGTAGAAGAAGTGTAGTAATAGAAAATATATTTGTTAACCCTCTAAAGGGTTAAACGAAATCGGAAAAAGACACTTCACAATTGAGATGATTTGAAAGGGTGTGTTGGTGGCTATTAGTTATTGATGGGTGGTGGTTCCTATTGCTGGCGCGACGAGTGAAGACGTCGGGCATCTCCAACAGTTGTTCCATTAATTCCATTTGATATTACAAGTTATGTCTTCGAAAATTTGCTCTTAGAGCCATGCTGCATGACTGTGGATTCTTAACTCCTTTTCAACGCTTTATTTAACCTTTTTCTTAAATAAGGGGTAAATAAGGGTTTAAGTAAGGGGTAAATAAGGGTTTAAGTAAGGGGTAAATAAGGGTTTAAGTAAGGGGTAAATAAGGGGTGATTTTTATAACGTGCCAATTGGCACCTATTGATGAATTAATTCATCAATAGGTGCCAAATGAACATTCATGAACAAATAAAATGTAAACAAAGGATTATTTGTGAGGTGAGTATTCCCAATGACTTGAATAGAACCTTGACCCAATGACTCACAGAACATAAGAGAGTCCGTTTCAAAACATACAGATATAAACAAACAAATATTTTAAGAGCAATTGCCAGTACGTCAGACTGAATATACGTTCAATTTTTAAGGGGTGGTTATTGATTTCTGTTCAAATGTATATTGGTTTTAACGAACGAGTGGGTTTTGCTTAACGTCAAAAAATACGAAACAACGACATATCTACGACACAAAAATAGGCAGTCAAACGGATTCTGAATTGGAGTGAGAAGATCGTATTGTGAATAATCAGTTATAGTTATTATACCAGTATGTTTAACGACAAAAATGCTCCTATTTAAATAGTGGTTTTTTCTCTCTTCTTTTCAATTGAATCAGTCTTTTCAGAAACCCGACTAGTCCAAAAAAATCGATTTTCGTTTTTTGATCGATTCTGCATCTTTTTAAGAAGAGCTGCACGTTGCAAGTAAAATCCGACTTGTCCGGACATTGTAACTGTGTTGTAGAGGGGCTTCAATAAAAGCGTGTCAGCAGAAACCAGACTTGTATCTTCAACTTTTGAAGATTGACCAAGAAAACAAAAGTGGTTAGTGTGGTAATCAAGCGTCATAATATTATCTCCACGAAAAAATGGAATTTTAACCAAAATAAAAAAAAGCAAAATACTTTTTTTCGGCATTAGAAAGCTCTTTACAGCCAGAATACATTATACATGATATCATATAAAAATTAACTTAATTATTATTCATGTTACTTCTAGTTACATATTTATACTATTACTTAATTTTTATTCTCATTATACATTATGTTTTATTTCTTCGAAAAATTTGAAAATAACTGTATCAGCTATCGCAATTAAAGTTTCATTATTGAATGGTAATTGCTACATTGCAAAGTCCTTTGTTGCACCTCAACCTTCCAATTGTTTTATAAAACTTTTTTGTGCCTTCTTCTTGATTTAAGCCAAGCATTGGCTGGTATTTCAGGAAATAATGTTTTATAAAATGCTCCACTTGGGTAGGTGCTGTGGTATTTTTGCCATAATTTTCTTGTTTCATAGCGAAATTGCCTCCTAAGATCAGTGTGTGGACTTTTACTACAACATGTGGTACCCTCGAGAGCAGCTGTTTTTGCTAACCTGTCAGCAATTTCATTACCACTTACTCCTATGTGAGATTTCACCCACACAAGAGTAACCCTCCTCCCTAAAGTTTGCATGCAGAGTAGCTCCTTTAATATGTCAACCAGGAGATGGTTTACATATCCTTTTTGTCTTAAATTTTGTAACTTTTCAAGGGAGCTAAGCGAGTCGGTAAAGATGAGAGTCTGGTCATTTGTAGGACCAGGTTCTGGCCATTCGTACATCGTTTACCTCGTCATATATTGCGCATCCTACATTACCTTCTATGAGGGAGACATACAATATGTACCTGTTTTTTATTTAAATTATTCCTGTCTTATCTGAATGATTGTTTTCCGTAATAATACAAGAATTTCTGCACACATTAACTCCATGTTGCTTCAAAAAAACACGACATGAGTTGGAATTTCAAGTTGAGGGTCAGGAGAAACACGACTAGTCCAAATTCAAAGCCATTTTTTGAAGCATTTAGAACTATGATTTCTTAAATATTGCTCACTTATACATTTCTCTCATGCCAAATGAAACCATGTGTATTGGAAAATCGCAAATCTATGTTAAATGGGCGAGGGCAGCAGTTTTTCGCGTTTCCTGGTAACTTGGGTTTTGTGGAACGACTGATTACATTGGAGATCTAAGTAGAATATTTTAGTTAGTAAGGGCAATAATTACGTAAATTGAGCGCATTGGCAATAGAAAATTCAAGGGGTGAGCTCGAAAATTGGAGCTTAAAATATGTAATTCCCAAATTTACGTAATTAATTAATGTAAATTTCAGGATTGCACATCACGGGTGCAGCTCACACAAACCACAATCCATCAGTCGACGACTCAGAAGAGCCTGACCTTCCAATAAATTGTTATTGCGCGAAAAGAGAATTCTAGTTGATACAGTCGTATATTGAATTTGATTGCTGAGTTAATTCTCCGCTTCTATTCGTATCTCATTATTTATATTGCATGAGGGATTGAATGAACTATCCCACAGCCTTGATTCGGCTGCAATCATTGTTAAGAATCGGGTTCACACGGCTAGAAAATGTTCTCATTATCGTAGCTTTGCTATGTTTCAGAGACATTCAAAGTAGTGTGAGGGATATGCCTCCCGGTTTTGATTGACTTTACTCGAAATTCCTGAGTAGGTACATTCAGTCGAAGTGTGAAGTTGTACTGCGTTATTTAGTCAGCGATTGATTTTCATAGACTTTCATTCAATCAGTTCTTTCAATTAGCGGTTTAGAAAATACAACACAACGACGTTGCAACGTACTTGCAACTACTTCACAAAGATGGAAAAAATTGTCGTTTCTTGATCATGGGAATTAACTTTTGAGGGGCTCGTTCGAGGCCGAATTTATTGCTCTCTAATTTTCGAGTAATTTCGTTCGTCAGGAGTCTTTTTAGCGTTTTTGGACCAAAACAGAATTAGGACATTTGGAGTTTTTTGGACGCATTGTCATAGGAAGGCCTTATCACAGCCTGAATCATAGGTGGGTGGTAAACTACCATACTTCTATTACAAGTCTACTAAAGTGGTTAAAACGAATCTTTTAATAGTCACTTCAGTCACTTCAACTCTTGTTGACTTGTTGGTGATTTAATGAAACAGATGAGTATCCTTGATTACCACATTGCCCTGCAATTGTCTTCTTCGTCCCTACTGATTTTCTCAATGTCTCTGACAAAATTTCAAGGCCGTTATGTTAAGAGATTTTTTGACGAGCAAAAATACCTATAGTCTCACTGTTCCAATCAACTAATGGCTCTTTAGTCCTGATCGTCAAGTGCTGACATCAACATTCATCCGTTCATGAGTCTCATTTCTCGTTCGCCTCGGAACAAATTTGAAGAGTATTTTTGGAGTTAATAGTTCAATCATCATTCGAAAATCCATCAACATCTAAAAGCAATAAACAGTAATGTTTAAGCAGGCAGGGCCCCATTGTTAAAATCGTTTTGAAAATGTCGCCTTGGAGCCAGAATGGTTTATTACCTATTTATCTTTTTTTTTGCGTTTTCACTAATTGATGCCCCGCAAAGAAGAGTCAGTAAATTGAAATGTTCGAATTGGCGTTTTCATGGAACTTCCATGATCGATCGGTGAAAAAGAAAGGACTAGTAACTATCATCAACCTTAATTATTAGTTCGACCAACAATATATCTGTAGATTTAGACTATTTGACTGGGTACTCGTTCCCTAATCAATTACACGTAGATACTCACCACTTGTGAGGTCGGTGCTGTAGATGAGCCATTTAGCTGCCGATATCTCGATACACCTCTGCAATATAGTTCCAGTTTGACTCGTGTTCATGAGCGCTGTAATGGCACCGAGCTTGGACAGTCCCAGCCAGATGCACGGGTACTCGACCCGTCCTTCGCAAAACAGGGCCACGCAATCCCCTTTTTTCACGCCTTTGGATTTGAAGTAGTTGGCCACCTGATTGCTCCAATCCTCAACCTAGACCAGTGATAGCGAACGAATCCACATGAAGTGAGTCCTCAGGAAATAGTGACAGAGTCCAAAATCGTGAACGCTCAAAAAAGTCACAAAAACAGTTATTATACATATTTTCAAGCAGTTTACAAATTTTCCCACAGCTAGATTCCCAGTTTGGCCTATAGGTTGTCATGTATGGCTGCTGAGTGCTCCTGTTCACCCAGAGGAATATCCAGTCTGTGTTTCCACAGACCCGTCCACCCCCAGAGCGGTCGAACAAAAGGATCGAGGTCAGGGGCAGAGCAGGGATGCCAGGTTGTTGTTGATAGAAAAAAGAGGGACTGAAAGTAGTATGGAGTTCCAATCCAGGAAGAACAACTGGAAAACTCCAAGGTGTGGTTAACCTCCACCGTAATGGTACTACTGCAAATTACTACTTTTGGAGAACTATGCACCTACATTTATGGATATTGGCAGGGGTGTTATAGAAATTTAGAAATGTGAATAGGTATAGAAGATTACCCAATGAAATGTAGAAACATGGAAATTAGAATATAGAGGATGTGAGGAATGTAAGAAATTGAACAATGTCAAGAATTTCAATTGCCAATATAAGTGATTATACGCAAAATGGGTGTGATCCCTACAACAGGAGTCCCTTCTGGGAAAGCTCCTCAAAATTTCCAAAAATAGTGGAGGTACTACAAAAATAGGTACGCCAGCACGTACCTACCGACCACGCTCTGCTACCATTACATGGTTTGCTGAGTGCTCCTGTTCAAGGAAGGTTAGGCAATATGTCCACCCAGAGGGATATCCGGTCTGTGTTTCAACAGAACCGTCTATCCCCAGAGCGGTCGAATAAAAAAATCGAAAACAGGGGTACCTCAAACCATCAGGGGTACATCAAACCATCACACATGATAGGCCGAACCTTCCGGTGATAGTCCTTCTTGTTTCTTACCATAACTTATTTTACCAGTAATCAGAAGGTGATTATGAATACTTACCTATTGATTTTACAAAAGTGGCTGCAATGTCGAGTTAATTCCTAGATCGCTTGCCAAAAGCTGCCTAATTTCATTTTTGAAAATCTGTAGCGTTTTCGCTGTTACAAAAACAAAAACCTTCACCTACTGAGGTTTTAGAAATAAAACCTAGGTTTTATGCAATGGGAATTAGATATTAGTATTAGATAGACGAGAATGGCGAAGAGATAATGTGGAGTTACTTATCAATCAGATTACAACATGGATACTATGAAAGGGGTTTTAACCCGCCCAAATACAAAATTATGTTTCCACAGCATCCTCACCCACTCAATCACAATAATCCAAGCACCCATGGAAGAAGGACCATTGAAAGCCATGCCAAGTACCATTAAAAAGGCTCTTCACCAGTAAATCTACTCGCAACTTATTTTTTCCAACTAATATACAAACCAAAACACACCTGCTGAAATGTCCAGGCAGCATCATGAGTCCTGAAGGCGATTTTGTTGGGGTTCCTCTTGACGTGACCCAGAAACACTGTGGCAGGGATGACTTTCTTATACTCCCAAATCTTCTGTTCAACCATCATGTGAAGAGCTTTCGTGAACAAACTGAAAACCCAAATGATCAGGTTTAATAATACGTACGAGTACAAGATTTGAAATCTAGAAACTACTTTCAAACATGATCCAATAATCCACTGAGGGCAGAATAATAATTCAGTCGAGCCTTAGATTTGTGGATTGAGCTCTAACTTCAAACCACTTCGTTGTGATCCCGCGGAAGAAATGGGTTGCATTGAATCTCATGGTGTTGGTTCTGAATCCAAGATGATAGTTCAACGGAACCTCAGTGCATAAATCTCACCCCTGCTGTGTGCGTACTCTCCCTTGAGGTGCGTATCCTTCGTCGACCCGACTCCCATCATCCCTTCCCGACCTTTTGTCACTATAGTGGAAACTTTCAGAATTATCCCTATCGAATCAGTTCCCAAGACACATCTGTGGATGGTCGGTGTTTGGTCCTGAACCCAGTAATAGATACCTGGTACTAATAATAACACCAGAACCATACAGATGTGACTCTAATGAGTAAGTAGGTAGACAAGGTATCAATACTAATACATTCCTGACACATCGGTTTATTAGCTTCTTTGGGCTGATCACCCTTCAGTCTAGATCACTAAATTATAGAGTAATTATTATGGCAATGTGAATTACGATATGCTTGTTCGAGTTCTGGAGGGCGTTTGTTTGGACCGTAAAGATATCCGCCTGATCAGAAATCTGTACTGGGGGCCCAATATTAAAAATTGTTAATAATAACTGTTTTGTTAAATAAAATTGTTAATAAAAATTTACATTAATTATTAATGTAAATGATTAATGATTATTGTTAGTTATTATTGATAATTATTAATTATTGTTTATTAACTCGATATGTATTTGAAAACTTTGTGTTGTTCGAATCAGCTGGGCCAGTATGAACGTTGACCTGACAGGGTGCTGCATGATTCACCATCATGTTGACGACTTTGGATCTGCTCCAACTTTGAGCCCTCATTGTGAACGAACGGCTGATTGTACGAAGCGCCGAATGGTCTTAAAAAATTCTACAAATTAAACTCTATCTAAATGTATACGAAAAACGACACCATTAAATACAAATTTTTCGAGATAAGAATATTTGAAGTTTCAAAATTCATTTTCAACCCCTTCTCCTTGACCGAGGGTTATGAAACGTTTCAAGGATCATTGTGGGGCTGATAAACTCAAATTTAATAATTTTTGGATAACGTCAACAGGGCAAAGTGGCGCAAACGGCGTAAGGCGGACAGACGGATTTTTATTCAATTTTCTGAATCTAAATATCTTGAAACGTAAACCATCAAAATTTGGGGAGGGGGGGGGGTTAAAAAATGTATAAAATTACGTGTTCAGTGACGAGGTTTGATAATCGAGAATCTACGATTTGACGTATTTTTATTGTCGAACGCGTGGTTTATTCTTGGTTCCGTCTCCCGGAATGTCGAGAATATCGTTGCCAATGTATTGATACGATAGAAGTAAGTTTCGAAAATCGAGGTAGTAAAATATTAATTGGAATCGGTGTATCAATAGTGACCAATGGCCATTCATATTCATACGCCATCGTTACGCAGAGTTGGATTGTTGGTTCGGCGGGAGATTTCTATTGACAATGGAGATTGAATTTCGTCTTGACAGAAATGGGGACAAGATTTTCTCAAAGTTTCTACCGCTCGGTCTGTTGTGACAGCAGCCTTTGAGTATGTTGGTACATTTAAATTTTAAAGTATGTTAAAGGCGTTGAGAGTAGAATATTATATCGGAATCCCTCTATTCATGAAGTACCCGGTCTCTTCGTTGGCCGCCTTGGTTAGGATTTTGGCGCAACCTATCCGTAATCATACCATGGGGTTTCCCAGAGATGTTTGGAGGAAATATTTTGTTCCTTAGAAAAATAGGTATCAACAAAGGGTTGCTCGATATAAGAATCACTTCGTTTTATTAGCGAATTTTCGAAAAAATGTTCTCAGTTCAAAATTTTTCAAACTCGAATTTCCAAAATATTTTCGTAGGTACCAAAATCCGTTCCAGACCATCCTGCATTCATAGCCGAAAGACACCAAAATCCAAATGAATATATATATTTATATAACATATAACATATAAATACATATTATGTAGGTATGTGTCAGATAAAAAGTTCAAATTTGCACCAAAAATCTGTCTTGGCAATCAAAAGGCCAAGTTCGTGGACGGGCAGAATCGGGCAACTCCAATGGGGAGCATCAAGGGGGGAAAATTACCCATACATTCGACAAGTGACTCCTCATTTCAAAGATTTGTTTAAGCTAAATGCGATGGTGAGGTCAGAATTGCGATGTCGTGTTCGGTTCTCAAACTGGAGCACTTTGAAGATGAAGAAACGTAGTTGATACTTGAGATGTTCTTCATGGTTCATCTGCTCTAACGTGATAACGGAATGAGATATTGCAATTCTGACTTCACCATCGTGTTCAGCGTTGAAAAATCTATACGTTGAGGTGTAACTCGGCAAACAAAGGAGACGAAATCAGTGAAATGGAGACATTTTACTTAAAACCAGTCATGTCTTCAAAAATTCTCTCTTATAGCCATGCTGCATGGCTGTGGTTTTTTTCCGGATTCTAAAATTAGGTGGAGTTTTTTTGTTTTTTTTGAAAAGTAAAAATACGTCCTAGGAAAGTTTATAATTCCACCCCCAAAATGCTTCTTCCCAGTAGCGTTTCATGATTTAGCTGTGTTCATTCCCCTCAAGACGAAATCCTACTCGCAATAACCGCAACGTTCAATTACGTCCAACGCTAACCCACTTCATCCAAATTTTCATGCTCTATCATCTTATCTTATCTTTTCTTCTTTTTTCATCAACTACAAATAATGAGTATTGTGTCTGGTCGAGTGGGTAGGTCATGTTATCGGCCGGCTGGATAATTTATATGCGACCTATCTCACAAGATAACGGACATGTTCAATGACCGGGTCCAGATGGGTACGTGGGTACGTACTAAGTAGTAAAAACCCCAGAATTATTTAAAACAGAATAATTCTAAATTAATTTTAAATATCGTCTATTTAAATGTTTCGTTTACCATTTACATAAACAGATTATAGACCATCACTGAGCAAGTTACCGCTTATTAACGGTTCACGCATATTAAACAACCCGTCAATACGCACCCTAAACTGTTCAAATTTTTGTTCGCATTAAAGTTGAGGGTTAAGTTGAGGCATTAAAGTTGGTAGGCAATTATTGCCAATCAATCCCTCAACTTTAATCCGAACAAAAATTTGAACAGTTTAGGGCGCGTATTGATGGGTAGTTTAATAAGCGTGTAAGGTAAGCGGTTCGTCCCGTGGCACGTGTAGCTCAATTATTGTGCTCTCTGCTTTGCATTTAAGTGTTCAATCACTTATGTGGTCATTCATCAAAATCTTGGTCTGTGTTTATCTGATATCGGCACAATCATCTGAATCCTAACCAGTGTCTATTTGATGTCAATGGTTCAATTTTCTCGAATTGTCTATTTATGGGACTCAAGTAAGATACGTTTATATCTAGAATACGTGTGTACTTTATTTATTATTTAACTTACAAAACTTAAAAAAGTATTTACCAGCGCCTTGCGACGAGTAAAATGCAATAGAAAACGGAATTCGGGGCAGTAAACTCAAACATTATAATCTAATGACTTACCTAAAGATGGATTAAAAACCACTAAAAAATATTATTATTATTCTATACTAACTGGTCTGGTCTTCTTCAAAAATGGCTAATAATCTTTTAATTATTGGCATTTTTTCGAATAAAGAAATACGTCACTTAAGATCTGAAATATTTTGGACGATTATTTTTCAATTTTCAACAACTCAAGACTCCCAAAAGGTCAAGTAGTGCCGTAGTTCGTGCGAATTGGACATATTTTTTGTTAAAATATGATCAATCATCACAGTTAAATGCTCATTCGCAGTTATATGACGTGCTGTAAATAGTCACTTCCATTTCTGACTACCAAAAAGACCACTACTTCAAAGAACTCTCACAGAAGCGTTGAAATAAAATTTTTAGGAGGTACTGTGTTGAGATAGTAGAAGAGAGCGAAAATGCTACTTCAGATATTGTTGACTGTTTAAACTGTTATTAAACAAAGATCAAGTACACAACGATGCGAAAAGGCGGGAAATGGGTTAACAACAAAAACCAAAAAACAAACAACATAGCAAAAAAAGTTATTTTCGTTCATTATCTTCGATAATTCGACAACAGATAAAAATCAAGAAACAAATTTTTTTTAACAAGGGGGGGGGGGGGTCCCTCCCTACCCGTATCCCTGTGGGGGTCTAGATTTTACGATTGTAATCTAACGATTCTAATAATTAATAATTATTTACACTACCTACTTGATACTTATCAAGTATATTGTTTATAATCAACGATTATTCATAATTATTTCTATTCAATCATTTGGTGATCTGCACAAAAAACATAATAAACCTTTGTGTCAAGAAGTTGCAGAGTTTTTGGACTTGAGTGGATTTTTGCTCAATTGGTTTTTTTTGACAACCATATGCGTTCACTATTTTGAGTGGGGTGCGGAATTTTTATGTAGGTTAGGTTGGTAATACTTCTTCATTTCCCTCCAAAATTTTTTCATAATCTAAATAGCTGAATCACCTTTCTGGGCAGTGACATTCCCGAATTCGTGTGAACAACCTGAGCTGTTCACAAGTCCGTAAACTTCTTAAGTGTCTTTCATATTGAGGGACACAGACAGCACCGCTCTGACTCTTGAAATGACTGGATTACCTATTTGTGAATATGTAATAATTATGAGGTACCTAATTAGCATTCTATTAGCATTCTCTCGAATATTATCATCTCAATAAAATTGGAGAGTACTTTTTGCACATTTTCTTCATAGAACCGTGGTACAAAATGAATTTAAAATAAACTCAAAGTACCTCGAATACTTTCTCTCTCTCTCAACGCATCCATTTCAGAACATTGGAATCTTCTGCTAAAATATGAATTTCTACTAGGTCCTATGGGATATCGAAAGCAAATGTGGATATTGGTACCGGTGTCCTAATATCGATAACGATAATATCGAATTACCGATATTGAACATTGAAAGGGAGTGGGAACGTTATTTATATTGTTATTTCTTTAATGTTACGCTCTTGGAACTTGCATATTTCTTGTTATTTGCGTAAATGGTTTATAAATGTTATATACAGACTTGAGTTTTGTTAAAGTATTTTTATTGGTAGTCGGAATTTTATACTTGAATGTTAAGGTCTTTTTTATCATTAAAATATATCAATAAAATAGCAATAATTGCTTAAGTTATAATTATTACAACTGTATTATTAAATTATTGTGTAAGTATTTTTGGAGTGTTTATCTTAAACCTTTTGTCCTGGTTTTGGTTCTCTCCATTCTTATTCAGTTTGTTCTGTTTTTACCTAGGTTTTTTAAACATTCAAAATTTCAAACCTGATAAGAAAATATCGTTTTTGTTGAATCGATAATATCGGAACAAATTATCGATATCCCGATAATATCAGAATTAAAATATTGATATACGATATTATTGATATCGATATCCCACCCCTAATTTCCACTTATGACCCTTTAAAATGCTTCATAATGAACGACGAACCAATAAAAATTGTTTCGAAAATGAAGATGTGAATATGAACAGTTTCGGAGAACCATCGGCTCGTCGTGTTTGCCGATCGATTTATTTTCATACAGATTAATGTAACAATGGTTTCCGAGTGTTACAGTACAGTAGCACCTCTCGCACTCCAGGCCGTGACTGAGCAAATTTAACTTCAAGATTGGATCGCAGGACCATCATATTCGTTAGATTCTAGAGGTAATTGCGGTGGTACAGAGATTATCTTCAGGGGTAGGTATTTTTTCCTCGACCCAGTCTCTGTTTCTTTCAAACTCTGTTTTATTAAAGCCGAAAGCTCAGAAAGAATTCTCCCCCGTTTTCTTTACAAAAAACCTCCTACAACCCTCCAAATAAATAAAGGTCATTCAACCAAGGAGGATATGAACGAAACAACAACAAATACTATTAGCGTGATTAAATTAATTGCTAGTTTGATGACCTTTGAACGTTGAACCTTAAATTGTCAATAAGTATGTAGGTACACATTCATTCATTTATACGAGTACATAGTCAATCCTAAGAAAAGTTTAATTTTTTCGGACAATACGTAAACAAGGACTACATTGTGTATCTACAGAATAACAATCCTCTAAAGTCTCAGAGCCAGAGAGGCGGATTTATGCACTTGACTTATGAACTACCTCTGCAACGAGTCAGAAAGATTGTTTCCGGTACCTACTTGTGAATATTTGTTAAATTCTTGTTCTCGGTCTTGTCTTTTGACATGGTTGGATGCAAAATGTAATGGTCCCCACAATATTTAAACGTTTGGAAAAGAAGTTAATGAGTTGGTACTCTGAGTGTCACGCCATTCTCACATCGTGTCCTTGAGGGACCGGGCATTTTGGATTTTTCGTCAGATTCCTGTTCTAGAACGATTGATAAAACAATGGAAAAAAATATGACGACTCACTGCAAGTCACGAGGGAGAGTGACGAGGGCACAGTATATTTTCATCCATGTTCCGTTGTATGAAAAGAGGACAGCGATGAAGCCCGACAAAACAACGTAAAGCTGAGGCTGTAGTAGGTCTAGAATCCAAGAAATCATCTTGGTGATGACGGCGGCAAGACTCCGAAACGGGACTGTCAAACCGGACTATAGACAGAGACAAGGAACACTCGAGGAGTGTTATGGGGGTCGTAGCGGAACCAGAACTGACTGCTGTAGGACAACGTTGGATTCGGGACTCCGCTAGGTACGAGTAAAGTGGGGATCGGCGTTTGATGTGTACGCGATGCTCATTCACGCAAGGTGGAGTTGAGTTGTCGAGTAGGAACGTCTTCGAGAAGGGGAACAAGAAATCTGAACCAGGTGCTGGTGGGAGCTCTTGACCTCTGGAAGTCGTACCTGGCGTGAGACGACGTCACCGGCCGCCTTCATGTGGACTGTTCCGTGGCAACGTGGGGGCTATGAAAATCATTTTATTTATTTTTATCTAAAAATCTACTCGCAATCATGAACACCTTCTCCAACGAATACAACAACCTGTACGATTTGCTGCTTATACTCAAAACCTCACTCACATTATGAAGGAAATCATTAAATGATTAAATTAAACTTTGTTTAGAACATTCTTAGAAGACAAAAATTCCAAAACACCAAGTAGGAAGGGTTACAGCTCCAGTAGTAGACACTTCTAACTTTGAATTTAAAAAAAAATAAGGTTTACCCGCCACCTATCAGTTTGACATTGGCACCACTCGAAAACTTCACTCAACGAGAGTTGCACACGTGGTTCCCACCAAGATCAAGTTACCCATAGAGTTGCTATCACGTTTGAAAATAGTCAGTCACTCAGACGGCCTTGATATAGTGAGAAAGCACAAGGTGGCGAGTTTCGTGTTCTTTGATTGTCTCACTTATTTCTTTAAAATTTCAGTTGCTCTTTGTTTCTAAACGTTTGTATGAATGAATGAAAATAGTGTTTATTAAGTATTTTAAATATTTACAACATGATATTAATACACTTATAAGGTAACCGTCTGCCTAGAGTTGGTCTTTCCAAAGAAATTAAATAAATAAATTAACATGAATAATGTTTTTGCGGTGGCCTACCAGAGTTGAAAAGCGTAACGAAGTTTAAGTCACGAAATTATGTCACGAAGATTTTTAATGATTTTCACGTACAACCGAGCCGTTTCTAGGGAAATGAAACTTCTTTAGTTTTCAACGGACAAAAATCGTTCTCCATTCGTTGGAAAGCCTTTAATTTATGCATAAATTATATACTGCCAAAACCGCTGTAAATAAGGAAAAGGGGAAACGGGACGCAAAAACATTATTCATGTTTTGCATAGCAAATACCTCGTTCTATACAAAGTATAGAAGAGAAAAGATCCGGGGGGTCCAGGGGGGCCTGCCCCCCTGTCGAGGCGCCGAGTTTTTTTTTTCTTTTCATAATATTTATTGCACCAAGTAATACCACTTATTAGCAACATTTCTTTGACAATGAATAATCGGTTACTGAAACAAGACTGTGAAACATAACACATCCTATACATCATTTCAGCTATTTAGTGTCTTCAATGAACACGATTTACAGGAGCGCACAGCACTACACTCACTGAACAAACTTTCATGAACACATCACTCCCTATTACCACAGGTCGTGAGGTTTTCGTCTTTTCAGTCGTCTGAGCAGATCATCAACGTCCTGCAGCTTCACAACCTCCTCGTTGATATGACCTTGGAGCCTCTGATGATGGGCTATCGCTTGAGTTTTTATTACTTCATTTATTGTGGGAATTTCGAGGTCGTTATGGATATCATTATTGGTCGAGTAGCGGCACGCATCGACGCATGACCGCAGTACTTTGTTCTGGTATCGCTGTATAATATCAAGATTACTTTGAGAAGTGCAGCCCCAGAGCTGTGCACCATATGTCCAGACTGGCTTAAGGACCTGATTGTATAAAGTTAATTTATTTTGGATAGAAAATTTTGCTCGTCTACCAATCAACCAATACATTTTTCGGAATTTGGTGTCCAATTCTTTTTTTTATTTTTTACATGCGCTCTCCAGCGGAGCCTTGTATCCAGAGTCATACCCAAATATTTTGCCTCATTGGCATAAGGGATGACTCTGCCATTCAGATAGATTGGTATATTTTTGATTTGGCGGTTTGTGAAATCAACATGGACTGATTTTGCCTCATTCATCCTCCACTTAATAAATAAATAAATGAACAGTTTATTCTACTTTCCATTTTACATCCTCAATAATCAAAATTATCAGTTAGGTATTTACGGTACCTGTATGCTTGCCTCACAAACCAATAAAACGTACTCCAGTTTTTTCCATTCAGGTAGCCTAACATTTCTTCTTCACCAAGTGTCTTACCCCCCAAATAACATGCTCGATAGGGATTCAATATAGGGCAACGGCATATCAAATGAAAAATGTTCTCTTCTTCCCCTAAATTGCATAATGCACACCTCTGAGCCTCGACCTCTCTTCATGGCAGTGCGTTCAAGTACAACATACCTGACCTACATCTCATTATAATACTTAGTACATCTGTTGGGAGGTCATCGTTTACGTAAACTGTTGTGTGGTCCACTAATTTATAGATAGGATGGTACCTACCCGCCCACATCCTTTTCTCATTTAAACGTTTATAGCTGGTAAGAGGAACTCGCGCTAAAATCACCCTTGGAATGCATAACTGCCGGTCTAAACTGATCTACAGTTGAATTTCAACGTTTCAACTGTAGATCAGTTTAGTACAGTTAATAAAGTTAGTACTGCATTTGCCTTTTTTTTTTTTCAGGATAAACGTCATAGAATATGAACGGTGATAGATATAGAGAAATTTCTTAAAGCATTCTACTCCTGATCAACTAGTGCAGGGGTCGGAGAAATTTTTATGTATGTATGTATTTATGTGTTGATGGGGTTGACTAGTGCATTGAAGCAGGTTGTATTCAAATGACCAAGCTAGTCTTTTTTCGTGTTTATTTTCTCACGACGTTTCGGCAATGGAACAAAGCCCTATTCATGTGAGATTACATGTAGAAGTGAAAATGTCTTACATTAAACTATGTACTCGTATGTATTTATGTATTTACATCTACAAAAGTAGTTTATAATATAACCCTTTACAATACAGGACCTTTCTAACCTAATTGAAATCAAGACTTTTTGAAGAAAAGAATTTTTTTTGTTCAAAAAGTCATTAACAATTATTGTTAAATTTCGTTAACGTTTCAAGATACGTAGATTCAGAAAATCCTTCTACTCCTACCTCCTCCTTTCTCCTCATTCCACAAAAGAATGATCTGCACAAAAAAGATAATAAACCGTTGTGTCAAGAATGTTTAGAGTTTTTTGTGGGCACTGTGTTCGTGGACGAAGCTGTCGATACCCCCTACCTACAACCCCTTACCTGTGACCGCGCTCCCGAAAACCACTCCTCTCACGCGACGCTGCGGAATACCACTTAAAATGGCAATTTTGGCAAAAATTACTTTTTACCTATTTCAATAAAGCATTATCTTGTCTTCCATCTGTTAAAATATGAAAACCCGAAATGGCGTTGTGAGTTTTCTACGACGTTTTCAACATCGGCCTAACCTAAGATTTTCCTAAGACTTCAAACTTTCAATTCGGTCTGTATAGTGTCTTCGAGTCATTTAAGTGGTTTTCCGCAGCGTCGCGCAAGAGGAGTGGTTTTCGGGAGCGCGGTCGATGAACACACGAGCGATAAATACCCGGCGCCGGGTGTCGGGGGTTTCTCGACCCGATACTTTAATTTCAGAACACACAGTTGCCGGAATTTTTACTGTCATCCCCACTCCGCTATTTTATACGTCAGAGCGCTCAGTTTATCGCTGCCTCGTCGAGATCGTTTCAAGAAAAAAATTATTTTTTTCCTACTTTGTATACAGATATTATGTAGCAAATGAACAAAAGAGAAGATACTGGGTGCATCCTTTTACCATGAAGAGGCCCCTCAAAGGAGCATTAAATACAAGTATGATTGATTTGAGGGAAGATGACGCGAAATTGTTCAACTACTTTCGCATGTCCATGAGCTCCATGGACGTCTAAGCGACGCTCTCAAAAGTATGGATACTCCAATGAGAGACGCAGTTCCACCATGCACATGAAATGCTTGCTGTTACACTAAGGTGAGTGAAATAACACAAACATATCAAATTAACATTATTTTATTACCTATTTAATACTCCAATATACAGATAAAAGAAATATAGCTTCAAGATGATTATTATGTTGAGGGAGGCATTGAACATGTGAGTAATATAAAGATGCAGGAAAAAAATAGTTTCAAGATGATTATTATATTGAGGGAGGCATTGGCGATGTGAAGTTTGTAGGGTGGGTAGGAGATGTACCACTTGAGGTTCCTGATGTGTACGAACTTGGAGATGATGCTGCATGTTGTGAGGGTTGAGGACGAGGATTGGGACCTGTGGTGTATGAAGATGTAGGAAATGAAAATGAAGGATATTCAGCAGGGAATTGAATATATTGGGTTTGGTTGAGAATAGGATGTTGTACGGGGAATGGAGTGTATTGGATTTGGGTCTAAAGAGGATGTTGTACGGATGGTGAAGCCTCTTCTCAACCCATTCTGTATTTTTTTGTTATTGCAAGGACCTCCATTCTGTAATCTATTTTCTGGTCCATTGTTAATGTCTTCACTATCGGTAACAAACTGGTAAAAAAAGCTTGATCGTCGTCATCGTGTGGTTGTTCTGCAAGCTGATTTAAAGAATTTTCAATTTCCCTCCGTCGACCACTGAAGGTTGAAGCGGTAGGCCTGGACCTCCTCGAGGGCTCTTCGCTGATCTCAGGATGTTGGACGGTCTCCGCCTCCGTCCTCTCGCGAACACTATCCTCTTCATCTAAAGCCAAACTCGATGATGTTTTGGCCAATGCCATTGTTGCCTCTAAAAATGATAATTGCCTTGCGTAGATATATTTGCGACCTTTTGAGGCAGGTTGGACCGATCGGGTCCTTTTCTTTTCGCTTCGAGCATAAGTATCTTTGATGTTTTTCCACTTGATGTTGAGCTTCGTAACTGGAAAGAAAAGATGCGCATTAAAATTTATTCGAAGAAAATATCAATGATCAATTATGTACATTGGTACTTAAGGATTGCTAAACAATCACAACACCTACATTCATTCTATAAACAAATAAAGATGTGCATGAATTTGTTAATAAAATGTTTACACGTATTGTTTCAGATATCTGGGATGTGGATGTAGCATAAAGGAGATGCATTATAACTACAGAATTGGGCATTCTATAATATGCAAAATAATTCGAAAAGTGTGTAAAACTAGGTGGGCAATATTGAAAGAAGAATGTTTTCCTCCACTGACGACAAAAATGGCTTAATATTTCATCAGGGTTTGAAAGTTCAGCGACTTTCCCGCATTGTCTAGGGGCTTTGGACGGAAAGCACATAAGAATCCTTAAACCAAGTTTGAGTGGATCATAATACTTCAACTAAGTACAAACAATTTTTTCTATTGTTCTGCTTGCCGTGGCCGATTCTAATTACAACTTTCTGTATATTGACGTTGGATCTTACGGTAGAGAAGGCGACAGTACGGTATTCGAAAATCCACGTTTTTCAAAAAGCTTGAAAACAATCAATTGAACAATCCACCACCAAATACAGATGACCCAATCATGCCGTATGTATTTTTTGGGGATGAAGCGTTTGCACTTTCTCAACACGTGTTGAGACCATATAGTGGAAAATTCTTGACCAAAACGAAGAAAATTTTCAACTATAGTCTCAGCAAAGCTCGTCGATATGTGGAGTGCACATTCGGGATTTTGTCTAATAAGAGGAGAATTTTTCACCGTTCGATGGATGTCAAAGTCGACTTGGCAATAATTATAACTAGGGGTCGGCAGGATATGACCAATAAAATCTGGAAATATGATCAATACATGCCCCAAATATGACCGTAATATGACCGAAAACCCCCGAAATATGACGCTAAAATATGCCCGGAAAAGTAAAAGAATGATAGAATAATTCTATCATAATAATTATTATTGTTTCCTGCACAGGTATGTACCTGCGTAAAAAAAGAAAGAAATGGATGTAAATAAATGAAATCATTCAAAATTACTGCAAAAACTTTTATTTACTCAAATTCCATATTTACAACTCACCTTTTTTTTTCAATCATCAAACCCGTTAGCTTGTACAATCAAATGTTTCTCCAAGTTTTCGGTTTTAAAGGAATGCCTGAGGTCTGTTAACAATTGCTTCATTCGAGAAAATGAACGCTCTACGTCTACCGACACCAGAGGTAAATACTTGAAATTTGACAGCTCGTTCGCAGTGTAGGAGAGTGAAGTTTCCGGTGTCTCGCCTTTCAAGCTCTTGCTGATGTCGATGATGGTTTTCCAAGCAGGGTTTCGGTTTAATACATATTCCAGTTTCTTTCTCACTGATGTACCAATGCTGCCAGGCCAGGATGTTGCTGTATCTTGAAATTTCTTCATTTCGTCCACAACTTGAATCAGCTCCTTCTCCGAATACTCGAGTTTTGAAATCAACTGAGGGATGGAATCCATGTACGCCTTGATGAAGGTCAGCTGCGCTTTTGTTTCTGTACTGGCCAAGCTTTCTTTCGCTTTAGCTATGTACTGGCTGTCGCTTTCATCAAACATATTGACCACTTCTTCAAATGCCTCCAGATTGTCGGCGTAATACAAGGCGGCTAACACCCAGGTTCCCCACCTCGTCAAAATCGGTTCGGGGGGGGGAGGGGGGGCAGAGCGAGCTCTGGATGTTTCTCTCTGAATGCTCGGATTCGGCTGGGGGCCTTGACGAAGATTTTTTTGCCTGATGAAATGAGTTTGTTGACTCTCGGGCACTGCTCTCTCAGTGCTTCAGCCACTCTATGGACAGCATAAGCCTAACTTGCAGAAGAGGATTTTCCCGTCAGTGGAAAAAGCTTCAGGATCGGTCGCAACACATCTCCTGAGAACGGCACCGTGACAGTCCTTCACTTTGGGCATTTTCCCTCCGTCTTCAAACTCGCACTTTTATGTTTTCACACTGTTAACGTCACAATGCCAAAAATCGGTATGAAGAAGGTCACTGGAGCTGTAGGCAGTCAACCATCCCCACCCTCCAAATTCCCACCTTCATCTCTTCACCTTCACCTTAGTCCAGATAAGTTGATGCCCACTAATAAGGCGTCACTTATCGACCGTGAGGCCAACGAACTGCTATCGAATGACTACCTGAGGGATTAGAAAGGAGGATGTTCCCTTCCAGACTTCTTGGGAATCAGCCCTGGGGACAAGACCACCCTCAGCTTATTGAAGGGAGCTGAATAAAAATAGTTGCAATAATCATCGACCGTTCACAAACAGGTTGAAATTCAGAATCACCACAAAATATTGGAAATTTCGAACTTCGACCAAAAATATGACCGTATTCCAAAAACTGGCAAAATATGCAAATATATGCCCGAAAAACTCGGGTTTGGATCATCAGATTCGCCCAATTCTGGTATAATTGGGCTTCTTACAACGTGGCCATATCGCAGACAAAATATGCCCATATCCCGTTTGCCGAGCCCTAATTATAACAAAGGCATGCTGCCTTTTACATAATTTTGTGAGACCTAGAGACGGTTATAATTTCACAGATACATTAACCATTGAAGGACTGAATGAAAATCCAAACAGTGGAGGGAGAAATATTTTACCCGTTGAGCCGATGATTAAGTCTATAAGAAATTACTTCGCTAGTTATGCCGGCCAAGTTCCATGGCAAGACAATTTCATTAATTTCTCGTTGAAAAGTATTACGAAACAAAAGTTACTCTTGTTCGACAGTTAATTTTTTACACTTTTTGCCTTACTCAATAATGTATATTAAATATTTACAAAAATTGTTGTAGGTATATATCTGTTTGTAATATGAACAAAATTGAACAGTAACCATAAAAAACCATGACAATTATTTTCATTATATGGACATGGTACGCCAATCAAGAAATTTAAATTTTACGGAAGTTAATTGAAAAATTTAATATGTGTAAATTATAACAATAAAGTAAACATTTACTTACCAATTTCTTTCTTCTCTATTTCCAGCTTCTGGTCAAAATTTTGGAAGAGGGTTCGGCCAATCTCCTTCCAAGCACGATCTTTTTTCAGTTTGTCCTTGTATATCGAACTTGTGACATCCCACAACACAGGATGTGCTTTTACATGATCAATAAAAATCTCCGTGTCGATTTCGTCAGCCATTTCCTTAAACAAAATAAGATAGTAAGACAACGTACTGTGCAAAAGTCCTCGAACAATTTATAATACCAACATTTAAAATGATATTTATACCTATAATATATTATAATATTATCATAATATGATATAATATATTATAATATTATCATAATATGATTTATTATTATGATAATATCTTACAATGATAATATTATTATCATTGTGAAACTTATTCATTATTTCGACAGCCACAGTGCAAAAGCCTGTATGTACAAAAATAGAAAATGTTAAGGAAACGACAAAAACTGTTTTCTAACAGTAACTGTAACCATGTAAAACGTTACTTCAAACATCCATTGAGGAGAAATGAAGCGCTGAAGCTCAATTCTGTTCCTATTAGCATGTGCACAAGGCCCAAATTTATCAGTGAAGCTGAAAACCTTATTTTTGGAAAAAATAGTACTTACAGGCTTTTGCCCTGTGGCTGTCGATTTACATAATAATTATTATTAGCTTATAACAGAAAAATTAGGTACCTATAAGCTAAAACAGTTGAAATAACTTGAGAAAATTGAAAAGAAAAGTAAAATATTTCAAGTGATGACAACTCACCCAACGTGTGTTCCCTTCAGTGACTTTCTGTGTACTGCTAGCCCGGAGAGGTCGGGAATTTCACGATGCGGTATTTTTTGTCCCGGCGGTCGGGAAACCCCCAACACCAGGCTTCGGGATTTTATCGCACGTGTGTTCCTTCCCCTCCTCCTCTCGTTTCACTCCTCCCTCCACCCTCCTCCTTCCCCTCCTCCCTTCCTCCTCCGTCCACCTCCTCCCTCTGCACTCCTCCTCCTCCTTCCACCTCCTCCCTCTGCCCTCCTCCTCCTCCTTCCACTCTTCCTCCCTCTGCCCTCCTCCTCCTCCTTCCACTCCTCCTCCCTCTGCCCTCCTCCTCCTCCTACCACTCCTTCTCCCGCTGCCCTCCTCCTCCTCCTTCCACCTCCTCCCTCTGCCCTCCTCCTCCTTCCAATCCTCCTCCTCCTCCTGGGGGCTCAGCTATACACATCGGTCAATGAGGGTTCAAAGTAGTGGTGTTGAACTATCGATAGTTCCAGTTTCCGATAGTATCGATGGTTTTTCCAAAAACTATCGATAGTATTGATAGTACAATCACTCGCACTAGCACTCGTCTCTTTTCAAAATTTGAATTTAATGACATTGTCTTATCAACAGAGACGAGTAACATTACATTTTGTCATTCATTATTGCGATTTATGTCATTTATTTTAGTGGTTTATGTCACTTATCCTACCAAAAAGGTCATTTTATGTCATATAACCCTAATGGGGCGGCTACGAATTCCGTCCCGGAACCTCATTAAAATATTAAGCCGGCTTAGAAAACCTTGGGATTCCGTCCCTACCATTAGCGTGGGGCTCACTGGCACCTTGGGATTCCGTCCCAACAACTTGGACCCAGCCTACTGAAACCTTGGAACTCCGTCCTGAGGAAAGTAAAAAAAACAGATATTGTGAAACATATCATAATATAATATACACTAATAATATAATATACACGGAAGGCCAGTTGTGACAGTACCCTAGGTATATGGTACTAATCAGTTGATTAGGGGATGTTTTTATTCCGCAACCCCGTCCATTTGATCTATATGTCCAACTAATCCAGATGGTACTAATCAGTTGATTGGGGGATGTTTTTATTCCGCAACCCCGTCCACTTGATCTATGTGTCCAACTAATCTATATGGTACTAATCAGTTGATTGGGGGAGGTTTTTATTCCGCAACCCCGTCCACTTGATCTATGTGCCCAACTAATCTATATGGTACTAATCAGTTGATTGGGGGGAGGTTTTTATTCCGCAACCCCGTCCACTTGATCTATGTGTCCAACTAATCTATATGGTACTAATCAGTTGATTGGGGGAGGTTTATCGGAGGAACCACTAGCCATTCCTGATCTTCACATAAAACCGTGAAACTAAGTAGGTAACGTGTTTATGTTGGCTGTTCACAAAGACTTCTAATCAACGCTGAGAGAGAGCGGGGCGGAATCCCAAAGTCCGCTCGCACTTTGCACTAGGCACCGGGACGGAAATCCAAGGTTCGCCCGAGCCGAGGGATTAACCGTGAGTGGTTTTTACGAGCTCCCGGGACGGAATTCCAAGGCGCCCCCCTAATGATATGATTATTTCATAGTTTTGTCTATCCTAGTAAGTCATTGTAAAACCTGGAAAAAAGGAAGGAAAACTTACAAACATGTTCTGTAGGCATAATTCCGATTTATTTCAATAATAATGTTATGAATAAAAACTACGTATTTACAAGTTTAAATCATTATTAAAATATAAAATCATACGGGATTCTAGGTTTTCAACAGTAAAATTAGTTCTCTTTTCACTGAAAAGCAGTTTAATTTTTGAAAATGATCTCTCAACATCAGCAGAGGATGCAGGAGCATATTTCATAAGCAGAACATCTTTCGCCGTCCATCCTTCAGGTAACGTTCCTTCTTCTTCACCTCTCAGCCTCGCTGCTATTGCACGGATGTCCTCCCCAGCGGAATTACGTCTGAGTACAGCCTCAAGCTTGTCCTTTGCCTTCTTCCCCATCTGTCCAGCACATTTCTCCTTGCAGAACTCTTCAACGGTTTCCACTGCTTCGATGAGGAGCGTGTTCTGCCGCTGGAGCAATTCAATCTTGTCTGGCAGTGCCGCAAAATTGCTGTCAATGTAGTGTAGTTGGGTCTCCAATTTTGAAGCCGCCAACGCTTCCTTAGCCCGAGCAATTGATTGAACATCTTCGGAATCAAGCAATGTGAAAACCTCACGAATACCGAAAAAAAAGGCCCGAAAACGGCCGATTTATGTCATTTATTCGGAAGGTAAACATAGTTCGGCTTCCCCATAAACAGGTAGTGAGGGAGCCCTTCAAAGTTAGATGACTGTCCGTTCGATCGCTTTCCCGTTATGAACTTTAGATCAGTTTCCACATGGAACAGGAAACTCATGAATGCTATCTAGTTTTTATCTTCCTAGTTAAAATCCCAATGTTCGATTTCATATTTTAGACGACTTTCCCATCCGTTCGGTTTAGACCAGTGTCCCACCCTATGAGGAAACTCCTCGAAAAGCCTTGAGCTCTCGTTTTAGATGAGTTTCCTCTTGATGAGTTTGTTGCGACCCAATTATTCACACAGCGAGTGGGACTGGTTTGGTTACATCATCAGGTATTAAATTATAATGGTTTGTTTTGTATGGTAATTCATATGATACTCGTGTATGAGTGACCTTCTCATGGTGAACAAGTTGTTCACAACAGCAAAAGTGAAATGATAAATCGTTAAGTAGACTTAGCGCACGTAATGTAGCGACGAATTTCCATGAGTTTAATGGGAGTTAACATTCGGAAAATTGGGGTAGATAAAATTGAAATTGTGTTGAAATAAAGTGTTGAAATTATATTGAGGTACAAATTACGCAAAAAGGCAATTAATTTTACCCTAAATGATGAACCAATTCCAATTTGTACACGATTTCCTGTTTTATGAAATACGGTTTAAAACTAACTTGACTCATATACTAACGTGAGTTCAAATTAATTTTCGTAAATAATGACCACTGAACAACAACTGTTATTGTGCTATGCAACCTGCAAGGCTGGTCGAACTGGAAGACAGCATTCCCTCCATGATCTCCTTCATAGTTTCTGGTTTAAAATACATAATATTATACAAATAATAAATATTTAATACACTACGCGTTTTTTGTAATAATATGTTTACATAATATAAAATGTAAATGTTCCACGAGTATGTACCTGGTTTCCCTTCTTCAACTCCGATAGTGTTCTGGAAGACTCAAGTGCAGCCATTGATCTAGTGGATGAGGAAAATTTTGAGAAGTATTTTTGTGTCAATTCCACGTTTAACAACACCATCCGCAGCGAAGGTGCTGCGATGGTGTGGTTCAAAGTTTAACGTTAGGTTCCACTGTAATTATTACAGTGGAACCTGTCTAATTCGAACTTCTAAAATTCGAAATTTTCTTCAATACGAATTTTTCTCCTGGTCCCTAGCGTTTCATATACAATCAATGCAAACTAATCGTGGTTGAAAAAAGTAGGACATGAACAAAACAACAAACTAATCGTGGTTAATTCGAATTGTATTTCGAATAATTCGATGTCTCTACGTGAAAAAATCTCCGCAAAGTCTTGACACACCGGTTTATTAGGTAGGTATCTTCTTTGTGCAGAAACTAAATTATAAAATAATTAATTACAAATTACGAATTAATTACAAATAAAAGTACCGATATAATTCCGACGTTTTTAATTCCACCTACCTACGTCGGTAATAATTTTTCTATATATGAAGTAGGAAATAAACCATTGGAATCGACCAAGGAAAAAACCTTTTAAGCCCCCCCCCCCCCCCCCTGGCGAATCTAAAAAAAACCGTCCACTTTTGAGATCGCCTCCACGGTTTGTGTTGATTTTCCCGCAATCATGGTTAATGTTACGATTCACTCGCGTCGGGATTACCACTGTTCTGACTCCTTTACTTGAATTTACTAATATACTTGTTAAAAGCTTCCCAATGGAGTTAGTATGGTTTTGTAAGCTCTGTTAGTAATTCGCTTAGGAATCTGTTTGTTCGACAAATTACTAAAACTATGAAATTTGGTCTAAGGGTTCGTACCAGCCCCACAATGATCCTGGAAATACTGCCCCCCCCCCCCCCCCCCCCTCCCTCTTGGTAACGTTACCGCCCTAAGGAGGATGAGGAAGAATATGAGAAGGGAAGGACATCCCCCCTTCCGGTACGCTCCCCTCATTAATACCTCTCCCTCATAACGCTCCCCTCAGTAATGCTTCCCCCTCATAACGCTCCCCTCAGTAATGCTTCCCCCTCATAACGCTCCCCTCAGTAATGCTTCCCCCTCGGAAATGCTCCCAAAAGTACCCCCTCCTCCCCCCCGACCGCCCCTCCTCATGGGGAGAACATTTTTTGGGGGGGTAGACGATCTCCCATCTGTAGCACAATCATAGCACAACACTGACTGGGCAAAGTGCCGCGTACGGCGGCCTACCTACCAACAAACGTTCGTAATTACCTTCTTTCCGTAGCTGTTCCTTAGTATGAACATTGGCGTGCATTTCAACCGTTTGATTCACGATCGTGTTGACAAGTTTATATCGGCTCAACCTTCAAGCCCTCATTGTGAACGAACGGCTGGTCGTAGGAAGCTGCAGATGGTCTTAAAGAATTCTATGACATAAAACCTACCTAAATGTGAACTAAAAACTATTTCAACGGTCCATTTGAGTTTTTCGAAATTTCGAAAAAGCTTCGAGGGTCATTGTGGGGTTGGTTCGAATCCGTAAACCAAATTTCGTAATTTTAGCACAACTGGGCAAAGTGCCGCGTACGGACGGATTGTTTTTAATTCGGTTTTCTGAATCTACGTATCTTGAAACGTAAACCATCAAATTTTGAGGGGAGTTGAAATTTTTTTTCTTTGGTCGATTCCAATGGTTCATAATAAACCGAACATAATAAACCGAAACTGGTCGAATGTCGGCTAATCCACGATGCTTCAGAAATATGAAATCGAAACCAGTGAACTGTTGGAATGTTCCAAGGGCGTGGATGACTGGAAGTCTTATTGGCTGTTAAAATTGGATAAAAAGTTCAGAAAACAGAAACGACCTGTCATCCTTTTCAATTACAACTGTACTGCTCACAACACCGTACCACTGGTGTAAAATGTAAAAGCGATTTGTTTTCTCTGCCTATAATATCCATAGACTGGATGACGGAGGTCATATTATGACCTATGGATCAGGAAATAATAAAACATCTGTAACATTTTTATAGTTGAAAATATCCACCGGTGATTACGACGCTCTCAAAATCAAGCTTGACATTCTTCAAGCATCCCGAATGTGTAATCAAGCTTGGGACCAAGTGACACCGGAAACAGTAAAGAACTGTTTCACAAAAGACGGGTTCGTAAAAAAAAGGAAAAATCCCCAGTCATGCAACATGGCTATAAGAGCGAATATTCGAAACAACGAAACACAAAAGTTGGTTTTACCTTTAACTCCCCATGTGAGACTTTTTTTTACTTTTTCCTGTTACTTTAAAATCTAATCTATGAAAGAAATGCGTCAACCATTATTTCATACATCATGTGTGACCGTGAGCGGCCATAATCCAAAAAATGAATACTGTTTCATTGTGTCCCATACCCAGGGGTACAATGAAACAGCACAAGGGATACCTTGAAACAACGAGGAAAAACACAATAAAGAAACGTTATTTCCCCAATTCAAGAAAGAGTTCTCGACTTCCTTCGCCCCAGTGACACGGAGTTCAATTGGGGATGTTCCTGATGAGTTCGAGGACTTGGAAGAAGAAGACCTTGACGAGTTTATCAAGCAACTGAAGGAACAGGGTGTAAAGGGCTTACCTGAATAGTTTGGCAAATTTTCTTGGTTAAATTTTTTTGGACGTTTAAATTTTCGTTTTCACTTGTGTAAATACAATCTTAATGATTTCGTGATTTAGAAGTGTTTAAAATAATTAGGACATTGGAAAAACGGTGAACCCACTTGCCCCTACTCAAAAACCCACTTGCCCCAGATAGCCCACTTGCCGCTTTTGAGACGATATGGGAAAATCCTTCCTACTCAATTTAAGACAAACCTTTTTAATGTTTTGAAACACTCGAGTACCTACTTATTTTTCCGGAAAGATAAACTCGTGGAAATATTTCGTGAAATATTTCCGAAAGATTGGAAAAATTGGAAAGATTGCCGTTTTTTACAGAAATTGAACATGAGGAGCTCAAAAAAAAAATTTAACGGACTGTTATGATCATATGAACTGGTCTTGGAGAGATATTTTGAGGACGAAGGATAATAAAGTAGATAAAATATCATTTTAGAGCAAAAATCATTGCAAAGCGTCGTGCTCGGTGGAAGCGGGAACCGTAGAAGTGAGTAGTGTTGCAAGATGGCCCTCTCCCCTTTTTCCATGGTCAGGTTTGAAAAATCACTCTGCATACCAAAAAACATTTGCTCTTATAGTCATGCTGAATGACTGGGGACTTTTTATCTCAGTTTGATAACCCCGAAACAGAAACACTACTGAGAGTGAGAGTTACACCGATAACCCGCACACAGATGGATGCCAATGCATAAGGGATCTACTAACATTTTCTGGTTTACTCAATCTTCATGTTGCTTATGTATCCCAACCGTTGTATAACGCTATTTACTGAAGTTTTTTCCTCAATAAAAGATTTATTAGATGTCGATGGGCAGACTGACCAATTTGGGTGGACAAAAATCTGAAACTCGGAGATCCTTTAGGAAATTTCACGGTGATCACGAAAATAGTGAGGAAGAAATGGGGGTTCCAGATATCTGCCTCCCTCTGGCCCCTCTGACGTCATCACCACCTCCCCAGCACCCGATCACCTAGTCAGCCAGCCCTTTGACGTCATAGGCTCTTACGGCATAAGCTTTGACGTATTAGTTGGCCTCCTGGCAGCCGTCTGACGTCATACGCTCGTGCGTCATAGGCTCTGACGTACTAGTTGGCCTCCTGCCAGCCGTCTGACGTCATACGTTCGTGCGTCATAGGCTCTGACGTAGTGGCCCGCCGGTCGCTTGTGTTCTGACGTGATCTGAGGAAAAGGGTGAATCAAGGGAACAAATTTTTCCCGTTTCAGTTTATGTGCCAAAGCAAAGACATGAAAATGTCAAAAACTATGTAAATAGGTACCTAAGCCCAACTGTAATGTCAATTTTCTGACAATGAGTTTTCGACTATAGTTTTCATACCTTTTGACTGAGGTACTTATTGCAATTTGAGACTGATAATGAGCTTTTTGAAAATAAATGTAGGTCGACTAACACATGTAGGTCGACTACTAGTGCAAAACCATGTCGACTACTGAAGAAAATGTTGGTCACTGGTGTCGACTACTAGAGCATTGGGATTTTTTACAAAACTTGTTTTTCCCTTTTCAAACCATGTTGAATAATATTTCCCGCTGCCAGGTCTTTTAGGGAAGGATCTTGGGTACACAATGAACAGGTTTGCAATGAGAAAAAACTATTTCCCTACGTGAAAGGTAAGCTCAAAGTTCAAACTTCCTTTAACGTGTCGACTTCTGAAGCATTACCTTATATGTCGTATTACCAAGTATATTACATTGTTTGCAACAGCAATACCATTTGTTTGCATCTACCTCTTACATTGCCAACAAGGAGGACCTTTTAATGAAATTCTGATTGATACATTATGGATGAATATTATGGATTTTAGACCCCATGTTTATAGAAATTTTTTGTTCAGCATAAAATTTCCTAAAAGAAAAAATCGGTTTCACTGTGCGCCGCCAGATGGCAAGAGAAGAAAGACAGCGCATGGCCTCCGAACTTCGCAGGGAGCCAATGTACCCCCAAAACCTGGGTCGTAATAATGTTCTGGAGTGAACTTATAGCGAAGTTCATACTGAGAACTTTGAATCTGATTTCTGAAAATCGCACTTTTCGAGGTGAGGCGTTCAACATTCTAAAGGCAGTATTGGTATAAAATTTACATTCTTACAAAACATTTTTTAGAGGTTTTAGGGGGGCTTCAGCCTAAAAGCCACCCCCCCCCACCCCCCCCCCCCGGTCGATCCGCCACTGGTAAAGAGCTAGACTTGCCAAATCTTAAAGTATAAAAGTTATATTTATTATTAACAATATATTTAAAATTATATTTATAATAAAATGCTATGAGTGCCGAATGAATAACATAATTACACTAACCTGGGAAAATTTTAGTTTCAACACGAAAATCCGCACTTTAGCTCAGTTAATCTGTGAGTGACAATTAGTGGAAAGGTGGCGATCCAAAGCCAATTTTGGGGTCATCCTCAGCACCTTCTACTGGAATCCTGTCGCGCTAGGTCTAGTGACTAGTAAACCTTTCGGTACTCGCGGTACCCACGTTCCCTACATAACTGGTGGTATTTGAATCTGGCGCGAATGGCCAATGTGATGAGTTCTAGGGAAATCCGAAAGAGCGCAGTTCATTCGTCATGGAATTAATGTGGTCTATCCCTGCCGTCTGGTTCTTCCACCCAATACCTTTTCTGTGGTAATTGTCAATATTTTTGTTTTTCCAACATTTTTGTGATTGTGCAGCTGAAATTTCCCAGTTTATTTTATTCTTTTCAAGTTTGAATTCTTTAGTTGGTGACTTTATTGATATTGTGATTAGTTTCGTGTGTAGATATTCTCACTCACCGTTTAGTGAGACAAAGAAAAACCTGGTCGGTTGCTGTGGTATCGAAAGTGTTTCGTTTCTCGCTTTATCACACATCTAAAGATAAATTTTCTTAGTTTTCTCTCCTGGTGAGTTCAACGTAAAACGACTGAGTTCTCTTATTTCTTTCAATTTGTTAGTGAACCTTAATAGAGCTTTGGTTATCGATGATTTTAAGAGCCTTGGAAATCGCGCTCTCGTAGCGGTGTAGTCGGCAAATGTTCAATTGACACCTACGAGTACATCCTACAATGTCTCCCAAAAAGAAGGTGAGTTCCTTGAATTCTCAACACTTTTACTCGGGAGTTCCATCGTATTCGCATATGACTGATGTCCGTAATGTTTAACTGTGAGTTTCAACTAGAAAACAGCTTCACAGCTCGGTCGAACTCGGTTCACTCGTAGTCCGTTTGCTCACATTCCAGTTCTTATCATAATATGGTATTGGATATTATCCAATATTTTGGCCGTTTGAAGTGCATGATGGTACCTACTGATTTACAATACGTTAGATGACGTACTGAAGTACGTATCAATGACTTACTGAAGTTTGTGTTATGAGCTGTGAAAAAATCAAGTGTGCATTCGTGTAGCACCGTTAGTAGGTACAAGATAAACAGTTTGTACCAAATACTTGCACCGTTCAAGCTAATAAGCCATTTTTATGAGTTTGGGAACATCCCAAATCTCGGTGCTAACTATTGGTTTCAATTTTCTGATATAAAAACGTCTCTTATGCTTATTCGTGGACTATTTCGTATAGACCTCAACCCTGCCTTTGTAAATAGTTGAATGCTTGAGTTGGTTTTATGGTTCTGTGGATTTGGTTCCGGGAGTGATTGGTTATCTAGATGAGTGAGTAGGTAATCTACATGTATTCGTAAAAAATGTGGGCTTTCTCATACATGAGAAAGCACAAAAGATGTTTTGGATTGACATTGTTTCCTGATTCGTATTCCACTCTCGTCGCATATTCATAGGTGTTGTCGTCCTCATACTTAGTCGTTATTATGGTGATTATAATATTATAACGAAGAAGAGAATACGAGTTAGTATCATCGTCGTTACTGACTGGGGTTTCAGTATTGGTTACTTCATAATAGAGTACATGTTGCTCACGGTAGCATGTGTGTTTCTCAGCTATGTTGGCATTGTATTACTTGTCCACTGAATCAAGATGAAATTATTACAGGGAGCTCCAACATCGTCAGACTCGTCGAGCAGCAATAGTTCGTCTTCGTCTAGCTCATCTTCATCATCGTCTGGAAGCGAATCCAGCACATCAGACTCGGAAAACACCTCTTCTAGCGGACCTAAGAGCGAAAATAGGTCTTCAGACTCGGAAAAACGCCCTCCCAAGAAAAAAACGGCTGTGCTCAACACTCGAAGTAATAAAACCGAAAATGCAGAGCCAGAAAAAACTAAAGAGAAACCAGCAAAGCCCAAAGCTACCAAAGCCTTGGCGTACACTTCCGATTCTGAAGACTCCTTGCCGAAAATCAACTCTAAAAGAAAAGCGCCACAGACTAAACCGAAAGCTTCTGCCACGATCACTCCAGTGCCGAAACCTGTCAAGCCTCCTGCTAAAGCACCTGCGAAGAAAGTCAACCCACCGAGACGAGCTGCTCAGAAAACCGCTCCCAAGGAAACTGCCAAACCGACGGTCTTGCCGAAGTTGGAGGACCCGAAGAAGTCTCTAAAGACGAAGAGCATTTTCAGTCCTGATAACAGCAGCGACAGCGATGATAACACGTCGACTCCTCCTCCTCCCAAACTGACGGCTATGAAAACGGCAGCCACCAAACCTCATAATGCCACAAAAACTAAACCCAAAGTTATTGTCAAGTCTAGAGCGAGCTCGGTGTCTTCAAATTCATCTGACTCTTCAGAAACTTCAAGTAAGCTGTCGTAGAAGGTCATTTTAAGATCCATTTTATTTGTTAATTCATAAAAACATTCTAGCTTCTATTGTAATGTCTTGTAGGAAGTAGTTCAGTCTCCAGCCCTGGATCGAGGACCAGAACCGAGCCTTCTCGTAAAAATGGAGCACCTGTGAAAAAAGAGAAAAAGTCTGCTCCTCCGCAGCTGGTGTCTGATAGAGACTCGGACATTGCCCCTACCAGGAAGAGCACGAGGTCCTCTAGCAACAGACGAAGCAAACACGTTGCACCACGTCTCGCAAGTGACTCGGACTCTGACACAGGTTTGTGATTTCGTGTGAAGCTTACAATTGAAGTGAATTAGCTTCACCTTTATAGGTTATACTGCGTAGAGTAACTAAGACAGAGTAGCCATTATTGTTCATTTGACTGGTCTGTCACATGTCACCACTGTAGTATACGTGTCATAGCAAGAACCTTATGGTTCTGTCACATAAGTTATTACTGAATCGATCTATTCAAGCCCCTGGTACTAAATGAACTCTGTACGGTTTTCAGGTAGCAAATTGAGCTCCACAAGCAAGTCACCGGCCAAAAAGGTGGGTCCAAAGGGTCCCAACGTTAGGAAACCAAAGAACTCTCACTTCTCTGAAGTCAGTCATGTTGTAGAGAATGAAGAGAGAACTTGTCCGTTCGAAGGTTGCGATTCCTCTGGTCATCTCGGTGGTCAGTTTGATAAGCATTTCACTGTGGAAGCCTGTCCTGCCTACCATAACACAACACCCCAGCAGTGCAAGGTAATTTTTCATGCTCATTTTAAGTTGATAGTTGAAACCGTCTTTGTTTCTAACAAGAGCGTTTTCCACAGGAAGCGTACACTGAGCGGTTGAAAAGGGATGAAGAACGGAAAAAAGCCATCGCCAACCTTAAACAGAGTCAAGCAACAGCGCCGACTCCTGAACAGAAGGACTACCGAGACAAGGTGAAGGAAATCAGGATCAAATTCGTGGCTAAAGACGACGGTCAATCAGAACTGGACAATGGGAAAGAGAGACAACCAGATCTCAGCAAGTGGTCTAACAAATACGACCTTAAATTATTCCAAGAAGCTCAAGCCATTGCCAGTGAAGCTATTGTGAGTACAAATCGGAGTTTACTAAGAGATTTTATGTTTCATACTGGGCTTATCCTTTGTCATTCTTGAGTGTAGCGTTAGGGGAAGTGCAGGAAGCAAAGCAACAACAAATAACCAAGTATTTAATCAACTGTAAAACATTTAATTGAAAATTTGAATCGCCCGCTCATTATGCCACAGTTACCTACAGGTACTTACCTTTGTCAATATACTTAAATTCGGCAAATTACAGCCGGCCATTCAACCTCGCAGTGAGTTTTATGTTGACAACTTCCATAGATACCTTTATTTCCCATGCATTTTGTTTTCTTCTAAATAAAACATCATGGTGTAGTGGCTTTTCTACTGTTACACACTTGTCGAAAGCTGCTCAAAAACACCAGTGTAGTTTTACGCACTAGTGTAAAAACACCTTTGTTGCTTTATTAAAATTCGGTAAGAGCCCTTGTATTAATCTTTAGTTGGATGTTCAACAAACTGCACAAATCTCTCTTTTTTATTTTATTTTTTTTATTGCCATAAACGGGCATGCTGCCCAATAACAGACAACTTTTAATGAAAATCATGTGACAAACATACAGAAATTGCAAAGAATAGAAAAATAAACGACAATATGGGAATGAAAATCATGTCATGAAAAAAGAAAAACAAATTACTTCAACAAGCTCTTCTTAATAATACTCAAAGAGACCGAGTGAACATCAACACCATCATCGCTGCTCAAGCTATACAAAATCCTCTGTGCTCTGAGCAGAGGCTTGTTTAACAGGTAATTGGTGGTTGTTGTAGGTACATAGAATGGAAGGCTATTGCGAGTACAGTGCAGTGGGTCATGGACATGAATTAGATGAAGAAGCTGAGGGCAGTCGATAAAATTAGAAATGTTTCAAAATAAAAATAGCATCCGCAGCACGAAAGCGACCCTCCAGAGAAGTCAGTCTACAAGCCACCAACATCCGATCAATGTCAAATTCCGCCCATGGGATACCTTTTTTTAATGAGCTATAGCGTAAAACTTTACGCTGGACCCTCTCGATTCGGTAAATTGCATTCGGGCAGAAAGGGGACCATATCGTGGAGCAATAGTCTAGAATTAATCGAACGAGCGCGTTGTACAGGGAAATCAGTGCATCAACGTCCCCAAAGTCTCTCGTATGACGTCTCAGAAAGCTTAGAGCCCTCATTGCTCTTGAACACATATCATCAATGTGATCACTGAAAGTTAAGCGAACGTCGAACATCTTCATTATGAGAACGTAAAAATAAACAAGGAGATTGGTTCAACTTGTTGACTGGATTATTTTCTTGGCTAAACAAAAACTGACGTTTAGGGGGCATGACGAGTCATCCTCTTCTCATAATAGAGGGAATTACTTTGAATTGAGTGCGGTACCCCCATGTCCAGAGCCACGCTACGCTCCTGGCATTAGGCGAGGAGGGTTAACACTCATAGTTTGGGCAGGAATCCATCCCTTGTCCGGGTTGTTCTTAGCAATCTGTTAGTCGTGCTAAGGATGCTTAGGGGACATCTAACAGAGAGGCGAGGAGTGGGCTCCTACATAATCATTGGAACAGCACTCTGGGGTTAGGAGGGGGACAGGTAAAATAGGATGTAGAAGTGACAGTGAGGCGTAACTCACTCGATCAAGCACTAGGATGAGAACACTTGAATGTCCCAAAACAAAACCTAACTACACAATTGTCAGTGTCACAACTTGTGCTTGTTTTGCTTGTAAATATCCTAAACCAAATTGACCTCATTCCCACAAATCCCATCGATTTGTGATGTAAACGGATCGCATTACAGTCCTTTTTGCTCACAAAATTTAGAAAGGTTTCAGTAGAAAATTAATTATAAACTGTATAATTTGTATTGTTTCCGTCGTATTGTATTATTCTTAATTACAATTTCCTCTAATTATTAGGCTGGCACAACTTGAATAATTTTTTTCAGGAAGAAGAACTGAAACAGTTGCCCAACATGAGGTGCACAAAACACATAGAGATGGGCAAGTTCGAAATGGAGGTCTGGTACCAGAGCCCCTACCCTGACGACTATGCCCGCCTTCCCAAGTTGTACTTATGCGAATATTGCCTACATTACATGAAATCGAGGAGTACATTAGACCGACATTGTGTGAAATGCGTTTGGCGCCACCCACCTGGGGAAGAAGTTTACAGGTATTGTTGGTTTCCCTATTACATATTTGATGAAATGGACAAAATTAGTGGTTTTTCCCACGTGAAAAAAGATATTTAATTGAATGGGTCGCTTCAATAAAGGCGTAACCGACATGAGTGCGTTTGGCTTGGAACATGGAAAAGAAGGGGTACCAACTATAGATGGGGGAAGGAACCTTCGATTTTTTTTAATCTCTTTTATGTTTAGAAAGATGAATTTTTTGAATCGATACTCTGGTATTCAATTTATATCTGAATCGATTCTTCAATCACGATTTTTCAAAAAATCTGTGATTTCAACCCATGACGAAAATTGTATACCTAATTTATTTTTTCCACGACGAGTGGTTGTTCAAAAATGTACGAGAATTTTTCAAAGCAGATTACGATATTTCATGATGCCCGGTTGCAGGAGGCATTGCCAACATGGCAACCCTGGTTTCCCTTTCTATCTGTACTTTTATGTACCTACTGTGTTCATCTGCATGGTTCTCCAATTCTCGTTTGGTGTTGACCTCGCCGTTGTTTTCAAATCATGAAAACGATTGCCCATCCCCAGTTGTGATTGTTTGCTGATTCTCCTGTTCCCGAGTTTTTTGTTCGACCGCTCTGGGGTTAGCGGGCTCTGTAAATGCAGACCGTATACCCCTCTGGGTGGGCATATTGCCTAACTCCCCGAGAACAGGGGTAACTCAGCAAACCATACATTACACAGTACCAAATGATCAAAAACAATTTCTCGTATGCTCACTGATAAAGGACTTCAAACTACCGCTTTGCATGTTAACCAATTTTCACAACAACAACAAATGGGGTCCCCAACCAATCAGATGCTTCAGCGGTTCTGACATCATTGCTTGCTTTTTATGAACATGATGTTTCTCTATCCATAAACAATAAGGGTAAACTAATTTCGACGAATGGTTCCCATTTTCACGTTTTTGAATCGATTCTCTATCAATAAAAATTATAAACAAAAATCATGCGCAGACCCCATTGTAGTTACAGTCTCTAAATTCATTCTCCGTGTTCTATGTAATCCTCAAATTCCTCCTGTATTCATAGAGCCGGGCTTGTATCATCCATCTTTATTTGATTTTCAGGAAAGACAAGATTTCAGTTTGGGAAGTCGACGGCAAGAGATACAAGACTTACTGTCAAAACCTGTGCCTTCTAGCTAAGTTCTTTCTAGACCATAAAACCTTGTATTATGACGTCGAGCCATTCCTTTTCTACGTCATGACCATCAGTGACACCGAAGGCTGTCATACTGTGGGATACTTCAGCAAGGTATTGAAAAGAATCTAGTCGTTCTTAGAGTTTTTCGAATACAAAGTAGTTGTAATTCCCTACGATGATGAACGTTAAGAGGCAGACGGTGTGTGTTGGAGTCGAGGGATCTACTTGAAATGAACACAATTTGTTCGATATGCTCAGGTACGATATGTCATATCGTACCTGAGCATAAGAAACTGTGAGGTCATCTTAGATAAATTTCTCTCAATTCGACAAACGATGGTGTAGAGCAGCAAACTTCGGCAAACTTTTGAACAGTTGGGCCATATTTATAAATATAGACGACTTGGTGGGCCGGTGTGTAAGGTTTACAGTATAATCATCAAATATCTATAGGCGTAGATGAACATGCGACGTCTAGACTTGCGATTCCCGTCATCTTGGTTCGGTATTTGTATACAAAGGAGGAAATGTGAAAGATGGATGGCCACATCACTAGTAATGTGAATGAAATCTCAGCAGCATCGCCAACTGCTAGTAAATGTATTTGAGGGGATAGGTCACCGTGAATTCGGAAATAAC
Organism: Stenodema calcarata; assembly: GCA_963920205.1. Classification (NCBI taxonomy): domain Eukaryota; kingdom Metazoa; phylum Arthropoda; class Insecta; order Hemiptera; family Miridae; genus Stenodema; species Stenodema calcarata. The sequence continues at coordinate 4,120,960 of OY986051.1, forward strand.
TGCATTGGCTTGAAGGCCAACAATAGGGTGGTTCAAATTTAGGTCATGTTCTCCGATCTAGTCGCTCTTCTAGGATTGGGGACAGTATCTAATCAGAAGAGTCTGATGTTTCGCAAATTATACCCCCAGATCGGAGTCGTAAACTGCTTCCTTCTAGGGTATTTAACGAAATATGTCCTGGAAATCACGATTTTTGTAGTCACACTCACGATGGTGAGTATTTTGTTGTACTCTTCCATGGTGCCTCATAATAATATCGAGCGTATACATTGTACACCATTGTACTCATTAACGACGAAGTGCAGACACAGTATTAAATATTTTGCTTTTGACTATCAAGGAGTATCGCAAAAAGTACCCTGATACTAAAACATCAACACTTTCAAAGTGATTTCACTAATGAAGTGCCGTGACAATGTCATTCCGTAGGTACATTGTATTAGTTACTTCCATAAGTTTTGTTGTAACCTTTCATGTTTATTACCCCATTTGAAAGTGTTTTGTTTTTTGCCTTTTATTTCAGGTCATTTCAAAACCCATTGTATTGGTTAAAAGAAAAGCCATAACATTTCTTTCTAACTACATTTTAAACCACCGTACTTAGTTGAACTGATATGATGTCAATTGGAGATGTGTTTTTCATTCACAAGTAAGATTTGATCAACACAAAGAAAAATGAGAAAATTAAAAAAAAATCACAGCTATGTTAGTTTTGAGCCTGGAAAGTTGCGGTTCCTATTCTATGCAGACAAGTGTGAAGTTTAGGGTAAAAATATGAACTGTCACTTTCTTCTATATCTTGCATGGTAAAGCGTCCAGAGTGGGAAAAAAAACAAATGATAAAAAATCGTGATTTTTTGGATACTTTCGTTAATACCCTAGAGGGAGCAGTTTAGACCACAATATCGGGGTATATTCGGATTCGTCGTTCAATTTTCTATAGAAAACACATTTTTCAAGAGTCTGTAGTAAGTGTAGTGAGAGGCCTGTACTCCGTGAGCACACGAATCAAATGAAAATGGTAGGACGGAGGTTTCAAAATCATACGGTTATACAGTTCGACAGCTACCGACCGCAACCCTCCGACCGGTTGGTTTCCGTCCAACCGCAGTTGAACTGCTGTCAACCACGAATTGGGCGTACTGCGCATGTCCCTGTGGACTTCTGTTAACAGTCCGTCAGACCTGGAACGAAGCTAATGACGTCTATCCATGTCTAACGGTGTCTTTGACGTCTAAAGGTCCGTTCACATCTTCAGACAGTGAGCGTGTCCAGCACGTGTCGTGTCAGGCACGTTCAGACACCGTCTATTCATATCTGAGCGTGCCTCGTACGTAGCGTGTCCGGCACTGTACAGCACGGGGACGCCGTACGGGGACCTGCTTCTTGGTTACTCTCAGTTTCACCATGGTCAGCCACTTGTCTGTAGAAGATTTGTGCATTATTGCGTTGTTGCTCGATGAAGAAGAGCAGAACGGAACAAAAAACAGAGCGAAACGCATGGCTGTACATCCTATGCTCAAGAGAAGAAAATTAGAAGGCGAGTATTGGACATTATACAAAGAGCTCCGTGATGATGAAGAAAAATGTTTCAAATATTTTCGTATGAGTCGGTCTCAGTTTGACATTTTATTGAAAAAACTCTGCAAATTCTTGACACAACGGTTCATTATCTTCTTTGTACAGATCACCCTTCTGTCTAGATCACTAGGTCTAAATGTCTAGATCCTAAATGTTAGATTAATTATTATTATCAATTATCACTAATTATTAACAATTTTATCAAGTACCTAGTGAAAATTATTATAATTTATTGTTAGGTATTAATAATTCGTATTTATTAATAATAATAATTATTATTAATTATGATTAATTAATACGATATAATTCTGGGGTTTTTAATACTACGTCGGTAATAATTTTTCTATAAAAGAAGTACCTACCTACCAACAAACATTCGAAATTACCTTCATTTCCGTAGCTCGAAACGCGCCTCAGAACAACAAACTCGACATCACTTAAGCCATATGATGTTCCAAAGAGCTTGTTAGTATGAAAATGGACCTGTATTTCAACAGTTTGAGTCACGATCGTGTTGTGAGGCACAATCTTTGAGCCGTCATTGTGAACGAACGGCTGGTCGTACAAAGCTGCGGATGGTCTTAAAAAATTCTACGGAACAAACTCTATCTAAATATGAAATAAAAAACATACCGTTCTATATGAATTTTTCGAGATATGAGATTTTCAAATTTTCAAAATTCGTTTTGAACCCCTTCCCCTTGACCTAGGGTTATGAAAAGTTTCGAGGACCATTGTGGGGTTGGTCGAAACCCATAAAAAAAATTTCGTAATTTTAACTCAACGCTAACTGGGCAAAGTGGCGCGGACGGCGTACGGCGGACGGACGGATTTTTTTTTATTCGATTTTCTGAATCTACGTATCTTGAAACGTAAACCAACAAATTTTGAGGGGGGGTTAAAAAAATTTTTTCTTTGGGCGATTCCAATGGTTCATTATCGAAGATAATAAACCAAAATAGAATTGCTGTTAACCAAACAAAATACAGTGTTCAAGGAAGCATTGTCACCAAAAGAAAATGTCTACTACAATGTCTGAACTGAACCGGTGCGCCTTTCATATCATTCGGCAGGTACCTTCTAGCACCTTCCGGTTCCAGCAAAATATTCTTCCCGAGAATACTGGCCGGACACGACACGGTGCTGTAACGGTGCTGGAACGTGCTGGAGCGGAAGAAGTGAATACGTCCATAGACAAAGCATAGAAGAATACTTTTTTGCCTGACACGACACGTGCTGGACACGCTCACTGTCTGAAGATGTGAATGTACCTTTAAGGTGTCTATCGACCAAAGGTCTATGTACCAAAGGGTGTCTATCGACGGGTAAAGGGCGTCTATTGACTTCTAAAGGAAGTCTAGACGGCCTCTATCGACGTCTAGAATGCGTCTATCGACGTCCAGACGGCGTCTATCAACGTCGACGGCGTCTATCAACGTCTTGACGGCGCCTATTAACGTCCAGACGGCGCCTATCAACGTCCAGACAGCATCTATCAACGTCTAGACGGCGTCCATCAACGTCCAGACGGCGTCTATCAACGTCCAGACTGTCATAGTTGCTTATGGCTGGTCGATGCTATATAGAGACTCCCTCTCTACCATTCTGAACAACCGTGTCAGTGGGAATGACCGTGTCAAGTCTACCTGTCTTGGGAAAAACCCAGACGGGGGGGTTCTCGACCGTTGGTAGATCTCTCGGCCTTGGTAGATCGCTGCTCTTGGTAGATATTTACTGTGATAATTCTATATCGAATATAGTGGTTCCCCACAACTACTTTTTGCATTGCCTACATTTTAATATTTTCCAAAATTTGAGTTTTTGGATCTGGTCAAGCAGTTATCCGTTCCTCTCTTGAGACCTTCAGATTCCTTGTACTTCACCATGTTTCCATCAAGTCTCATACCATACCAATACTATGTGCGACTGTTACAGGAGAAAAACTCTTTCCTGAACTACAACGTTTCCTGTATTCTGACTCTACCTCCATACCAACGCCAAGGTTACGGGAGGTTACTGATAGACTTCAGTAAGTATTTGAATTAGTGATTGAAATCAGCCTCTCAAATGATTTAAAAACATAGTTATTCCGATATTACTGAATACATGCCCTTCTCTACGATTCGTGGGTGTTTAGAAGATGTTACTTTGTGTAGGTTACCTTCTCACGAGAGTTGAAGGCAAAATTGGATCACCAGAAAAACCCCTTTCCGATCTCGGTCTCATCTCGTACCGATCCTACTGGAAAGACGTTCTCCTCGAACATCTTTGTAATCTTGGTGGAAAACAACTGTCTATCAAAGGTACGCTCATTATTCGTTTATCAAGGTATTCGTACTGTAATATAATATATTATTAGGATATTGTCTTGTTCCATCAGTTGAGTTGATTTCACGTAACTTGGACCACTGTGTTGTCAAAAACATTAAATACACAAAGTTGAAGTTGTATTTCTATGTATTCTGTTTTTTACATAGAGATTTCTACCTAAATTGTAACTTGTACGCATGAGTAGTGACAAATAATATTATGTCAAATGATTTTGTATTACGAGTATTTCATGTTATGTTCGACTCTTATACGAGGGACGTCCAGAAAGCGAGGTTACAAGGGCTGTGTAGGACGAAAAGAATTTCGTTTTTCTGAGTTGTCAGCTCTGGTAGGTAGAGAGGTTCCTAACGGTCAAAACAAATCATCAAACGCCTCAGTCCGTTATGTAATGTCGTCACGCTCAAACTGTTCGCCCTCCAATCGCTCCACTGGTGTGAAAGCGAGAGTGAAAAGTTTCTTGACTCAATTGTGACTGGTGACGAAACGTGGATGTGTCACCATACTCCTGAGTAAAAACAAGGCAGTCTCTATTGTGGGTCCATACCCATACACCATCAACCAAAAAATGCAAAGTCCAATTTTCAGATAGGAAGATCATGGCATCGATTTATTGGTCGATTTTATGCCAAAAGGAACCACCAAAAATTCAGCTGCATACTGTGAGACACTCAAGAAGTTGAAAAAATCAAGGACAAAAGGGAAGGAATGCTGACTCGTGGTGTGTCACTCCTTCATGTCAAAGCTAGACTTCAGACCGCCGGTCTCACTCAGGACCTGCTTGTTTCATTTGGGTGGGATATTTGGGTGACTCACCCACCCTAATCCCAGGACCTGGCACCATGGGATTATCATCTTTTCAATCAATTGAAGGAGTTTTTGGGTGGATAAAGGTTTTCAAATGTTGAGGAGGTCCAGGATGCTGTCTAAAAATGGCTTCTGGATGTGGAGTGGAAGGGGAGACGACGATGGTGTACAAAAACTGGTCCCTATGCTTCAAAAATATATTGACCTCATTGGCGATTATAATCAGGTAGAGAAATAATGACATGTTTTGACACTTATCTTGTAAATTTCATTTTTCAATTGTTATCACATGTTGTAACCTTACTTCCTGGACGTCCCTTGTACTCGTATATCACTAATGATCTCCAGTACATAATGATATCCCAAGCAAGTCCTATCATCAAATAGAGGTCATCTTCAATATCTACGAGTTGATAAGTACTTCCAGAGTCCAACCTAATCTCATCTTCGCATCCTTTTTTCACAGACATCAGTCAAGACACTGCCATCAACGCATACGACATTGTGAGCACACTTCAAGCGTTAGGAATGATGAAATATTGGAAAGGAAAACACATTATTCTGAAGAAACAGGTAACTGCACCACGGCGACTTGGGTGGCTCTGAAATGATCTTGTTCTTTTACGAACTGTCTTTAGCGAATTTTTTGAAGAAAAGGAAGCAATTGTTCCTGGCAGTGGCGACTACTGATAGGAATATAGGAGCATGTGCACCCCTCAGCCAATAAACCAAAAATAATAATCAAATTCTCCCATTACATTTGAAGAGCAAGTTGGATATTGACAGAAAACGGGATTTCATCTTTTGATAGACACGCGAAACAGAGCCACACCTGGCACCTCACCAATCAGAAGCACCTTGAAGCAACTACTCCTAGTCACCTGCCTTGTCTCATATTTCCTCATGACTTCTACCTAGTAATTTCGGTTTGAATGTGGTAGGCCTGTGAGATTGACCCATCAGAGAGGGCAAAACTTTCGCAAGGAGCAACAATAACTAGTTGCTCCGCCGCCAGGGGCGCTGCAATGCATTATTTTTCGTCGTTATCTTTCCTCATGTTATCTCAAATCAGCCGGTAATTCGCTTGTACTTTCGTTTTTGTGGTGTTGCCACGATGGTGAAGTCAGAATTGCGATATCTTATTCAGTTCTCAAACTGTGGCACATTGAAGATGAAGAAACGTGGTTGTTACTTAAGATGTTCTACATCGTCCCTTATGAGGCAGCACCACGTATCTAACTTGTGCCAACTTTTCAGGAGGATGAAAAAACATGTTCTTGTCTAACATATTGGCACTTCTGTCATTTTTCTCACCATTTTTTATTGTCTAGGAGGCACCACACATTTTGTCAGAGGTTTTAGTAGTCTGAAATCGAAATTACAAACAAAAAAAATCGTTAGATATGTGGAGTTGCCCAAAAAGTTTGATAAATATGTGGTGTTGATGAAGACCATTTTTTCACCTAATCATCGATAAATTTATTTGTCTTGCTCTTGAAAATTAAATTTTAGATTTGTAGATAACCAGAGGACAATGTCATTTTGAGTATATCAACTCGACTTTTAAGAATTAACTCGATTCATCTCGGAAGAAGTAATTCGTTATGGTTTCGTTCATATCCTTGGCTTGTTGACCGTTATTTATTTAGAGGGCTGTAGGAGGTTTGGTGTAAAAAGAGAGAGAGAATGGTTATGTCGAATACAATGTTGGTCTAGGGCCGTCTTTTCTATTTTATTTTGAAAGTTGTAGTTATGTGAATAGATTCTTTCATTTAAATTTTGTAAGCTTTCTCCTATGTAAACTTGTACACAATTTTGAGTTTTGCACGGTATTTTATAAACATTGAATCTAGTGTTTAAGAGTGGTTCTGGGTCTTTAAGTGGTGGGGAAGTGCCTACCAACAACTTCTTCAGTAACTGTTTTATTCAAAATTATTTAGAATTTAAGTTAATGATACCATTAGGGATAGATTCTCGAGGGTTGGTCCATTGGGTTGGTCGAGAATCTGTCCCTATTAATCAAGTGGTCAAGAATCTCAGAACCAGGTTAATGATACTGACAATGGTCAGATCTCACAGCAGGTCGTTCTGTGTTACAGCCCTGAAGATGGCTTATTAAAGCCGACAGCTTGGAAATCATTCTCTTAATAAATAACGCTCAAAAGAAGTTTAATTCAAATCAAAGATAGATAGTCATTTTGAATGAACTCAACTTTTAAGAATTAACTCGATTCCACTCGACTTTTAACAACTCGATTTGATTTCTAAACAATATCAATTCAGAGCTAAAATAGATCGACAAGTAAAGAAAGCAAGACTGAAATTAAACCATGACGAACGAATGGACATAATGAAGTTTGCCCTACTTTTCATCAAAATTGATAGTCTACTAAGTGTTTCATATACAGTTAGGTATTATAACATAATATCTACTGCTTTAAAATTAGGTGAGTTTATTATAATAATCAGTATTCAATAATTCCCTCCACTCGAGTTGGATGAACGGCGAAACCAGTTGAGGCAGATGACAGGGCGGGATTGTTAGATACGCGGTATTGTTTTATCTATGTAGATAAGTGGTGTTCACATCTAAGCGATTTTAGCCCTCCAAGCGATTTAAAAAAAATAAAACTGTGAGCACTGGCCTACGAGGCGCGAAACTTTGAATCTACTGGTGTAAAAATCTCATTTTTGACAAAATATTGGATACGTGGTGCGACGACATGGTTCATGTCCTCTAATCTGATAAATGAATGAGATATCGCAATTCTGACTTCACCATCGTGTTCATCGTTGAAAAATCTATAAACTGAGGTGTTACTCAGTAAAAGTTGTTAGGTATCCAATACTCTTCTGGTATTCCAAACTAGTTTTATTCCCCCTCTCCCCCCCCCCATTTTACTTTGCATAAAACTACTCCTGCTTTAATTTTGTATGGTACCAAGTGGGGGAAACGTTGGTCGAAAATGAATTTTCAGACTGCTTTAGGTAAGATATCGAAAACGACAAATAGTGACGAAATATCACAATTTTGGATTAGTATGGTATCAAGAGAAAATCTCAATGATTGACAGAAATGGTCAAATTTTAGTTTGTGTTTTAGTAGAAATTTAGTAGTTTTAGTAGAATGCTGAAAATGTTTGTGTAAGCTATACACAATAATTACCCAGTAATCAAGGGGGCATTTATAACCTTGAGAATGCTCATTCTTCGACATTCATCACAGGGATGATAGAAGGATCCGAACAGCTTCATAATTGAATACCTATGATTACCCAATAGTTTAAGATTGACCGTATTTGAATGAGATGTTCCAAACAACACATTTTACATGAAACCAATTATTTCTTCGAAAATTCTCTCTCACCATGCTACATGCATAACCATGCTGCATCACTGACTGTATATTTCGTCGGCTTAGAAGTAAAAGTGAATAAGTGACATTTTTGTGATTTTGAGGTTTTTCGCTTTACAAGTGCACCCAAACGTGCAAAATAATGGAGATAATACACCCAAACGATGTCTGCTTTGGAGGCGACAAAGTGATGTTGATCTCAAAATCACAAAAATGTCACTTATTCGCTTTTATCTCAAAGCCGACGATTTCTTGTAATATTTGTATTTCTTGTAGCATTTGTATTTTCTTTGCTCAAGTGGTTCTGAGCTGTAGCTCTAAGATCATCTATCAGTCCACTGACGCTCGCACTCTATCGTTCAAGCAATGAAGTACCTCTCAATTTCCATTACTCGACCTCATCCATAAACCTCTTTTTCTTTTCCACCAGGATGTCATTGACGAGTACAGCGAGCGAGCGAGGCGACGCGGCGTTACCTACAAGGAAGTGAATCCTTCCTGCCTCCGATGGACCCCCTTCGTGCCTCCCGATACGCCCTCTGGAGCCTCTTGAGACTGGTCCTAGGACTCGTTATACGCTGATAAAACGGGTCTGAATACTCTCAAAGTTTCGTTCATGGTGTTTGTTTTCTGAAAGCAATATTCATTCGTCTTGTGATAAACAACTGTACATACTCATACTGTACATAGTCTTTATTTTTTATAAGCTTCACGTTTAAATTATTGACAGCTCCTCAGTTCAAAATCTTCATATAAATAAAATTCTGTTATATTTTTTCCACAACATCTATTTTTGATATATTGGCCCTAGTTCCGTACTTCTCTCTGCGATGTAGGTGCAGCAATTAAATCCTAGATGAGGTTTTGAAGGGGAAAAATTCAGAAAAAATGTATCTACCTATCAATTTAATTGGTACCTAGTTATTTGGAATCAACTGTTGTTCCAATAATTGTATTCATAATTATTATGAATACACTCACTACCTCAGCGCGGCGATAAAGGCCTTTGAGACCACACAGTTATGGTTTAAGTTAGACATTGAGAAATGGTGTCACTATAAAGCTCGGGAATCCTTGTTCACAAGCTGCATTCAGCTGTCATTGAACACTAGAAAACCATGCCAGGAATGGTATATCTGCAGTGTACCTCCCACTCCAAAGTCAGATCCCAGGTCCATGATTTACAAAACGCTTTGACTTATCTTTAGCTCCTCACACTTCAACAGAGTTGCTCTGTCAGGCTGTGCTTGAGGATTTGTTAGGAAGGTGTTTTGATTCATTAATTATGAGAAGGAGGGTGTTAAGTAACCACACAATTTTTGCTTGAATTTCTCATAGATGGCCAGAAAATGTGTATTGATTATTTCACTCATCGTATGGGTTGCAAACCCCTTAAGTGAATTTGTAAATGATGTAAATGCTTCCTGTTCAATTTCAATGGATTTGTATTTGCTCTCCCCGGAGGGGAAACCGAACAAACTATTCAATGTCTCAGGTGTAGTCCAGTGAGCACTATGTTCGGGAGTGCGTTCCTCCGTTGCCTCCAGGCCCCTAGTCCTTGAGCGTGGTACTGCAGCTGCCTGAACCATCTTCTGGTTTCCTCAGCTGTTTCGGCCTATAACAAAATATTAATTAACTTTCGTTACAAAAATTGTACTTTTTCAAATACAAGTGATGATCCGTTGGTAGGAACTATATTTATTGAGATATCTCAATATTATGCTATCATAATATGATAGCATAATATTGAGATATCTCAATATTATGCTATATAAAATATAAAATCACAAATCGAAATCGTTATATTATAACGATTTCGATTTGTGATTTTATTTTAGAATGACTTATCTTATTCCTTCAAAATTTATTGGTTGGTTGTTACCACACTGACAGCTAGAGACGGAATCCTGTTTTTCGGAAGGGATATTCTTCTCTGAGGAGCTAAGTTATCGCCTGTTAGAGCTAAAGCTTGGAAAATTTGTACTGTTCCATATATCAACCGTCAATTACATACTTATATCCTACTCTACTTCAGTCCACACTTCTCCAAGAAGATCCGAAAACAAGACCTGCCCACCTCCAGCATCAGTTCACCTCAACGGATATCCATCACAGCTGTGTACAATGTACATGCCATGCCCCCCAGTGACTTTCTCAATTTGTTTGAATCCATTAAAATAAACCGCATAGCTCGAGTATAATGTTGATATTTTATTATTATTATTAGTTGCTTCTGGTATCAGATGGTTAAATTTTGTAGTGAATTAGACATTAGACTGGTACCTCATGAGCTAAAACAAGCAAATATCAAGGAAATCTAAATAAGTATTGGTGAGGCAGAAACGTTCACACGTAATATTTGTTTTTGTTATCCAATTAAAACCGAATATATGACATATTCATAATGATAAATAACCTATCATTTAGTGATCAAGACAGAATGGTGGTTGTTACAAAGAGGATAACAAAGAGCAGACAACCTCCATCTGCCCCCTTTCCTCTTTCTCACCCACATTCTGCCACAATTTAAATGTAAGTACTTTTGGAGAGGGGGAGAGAGAGCGTAAGGAGAAAACTCCCGCCTCCCCCCCATCCTACACCTGCCCCCTTTCCTCCTTCTCATTCACATTCTGCCACAATTTCAATGTAAGTACTCGTGGAGAGGGAGAGAGAGAGATCGTAAGGAGAAAACTCCCCCCTCCCCCTCATCAAACTCCTACACCTGCCCCCTTTGCTCCTTCTCACCCACCTCTACATTCACATTCTGCCACAATTTCAATGTAAGTACTCGTGGAGAGGGGGAGAGAGAGAGATCGTAAGGAGGAAACTCCCGCCTCCCCCCCCCCCGTCATCAAACACCTACACCTGCCCGCTTTCCTCCGGATATTGTATGCAGATCAGTGTAATGTGTATAAAGAAGATAGGTAATAAACCGTTGTGTCAAGAATTTGCAGAGTTTTTTGAAATGTTAACTATGAAAAGTGGATTTGTCCGCCATTTTGACTTGTCAAGACGAACATTTTGGCACCTCCAACACAAAATTCCATCAGAAGGTCCGGAGGTGACCCGGTCGACGTGAAACGTCCCATAGAATCAAGATTTCATTCGCATGAACTATGGATTGTTCATATTGAGGGTCTCACGGCAACTTCCCACATCGTCATTTCGGCAACTTTTCAGTAGAGCCGAAAAACCATTTGCCAGTGACTATGTTTACTGAGTAATTCAGTAAAATAAATCGTGAGATATAGTACTACCTAACTTCGGTACCTAACTTATACTTAGTTAGGTCGATCCGCCGGGAGAAGACGCTTCGAATGGTATGCATAACTCATTTTGGCCAAAAATGACGATGTGGGAAGTTGCCGTGAGACCCCGATATGTGTACCTTGAAAATGTACGTGTCCTTAGAATTGACGTCCTGAACTTCAAAGACTTCTTCTTGGTCGTTGTAGTTCTTGCTCACGATGCACTTGTCCAGGTACAGAGGATCCTAAACATCATGAGACGTGGATTTTAGTGAGATTTGCTGTCCAATAGATAACTTCAATAGGTTCACATATTATTGGTAACATTCGGTTTTAAATGTTCATTCTTAATATTTTCAGAATTAGGTTTGTAAAATATCATTTATTTTCCAGTCGCAGGTTCTTGAAGGGACGTTATCCATCAAGGGGGGGGGGGGGGCCTCATGAGGTTCATAACCTAACTTACATGGATTGAATTGTACGAACAAAGTTAATGATTCCTATTGCATAATATTATATATTATATTATAGACCTTTTAGGGAATCACTGACAATAACGTTACGTAGGTACAATTAGGAGTGAATATGGCTGTAGGGCATCCACCATACCCCCAAATAGTATGGATGAATTACTACTATGTTAATATATTACTCAAATCTAAAAACATTAAAACTCTTCAAGATCGCCGCGCATGGGGAAAGGACGATAGTGCGACGCCCCCCACGGAAAACGATGACTCGAAGAATTTCCCCCGCCAAAAAAATCGTCTCTGACTGATCTTTCTGCGCAAGACCATACAATTTCTGTGGCTCATCAAAACCAGTAGAGCGTGCATTTCCCAAGCATTCTACTCCGATCCGAGGCACGCTCTATCCCTGCTGGAGCTCGAGGACAGGAAGAACCTGCCCAGACCGATCAACCTCTGGGACTGGATGTCAGTAGTACTCATCCACAGCTGCCTCGTTCAGCTGACGGCCTAAGTAGCTAGAATAAGACACCCAACTGTCAAAAGTGACAGTTGTAATCACTTACAAGGGTGTAATGTGTGGACCACACGTTTTTTCTTTACCCCCTGATCAAGGTGTATGGGTGATGTCAAAGTAATATAATATATTATTCGATAGAATCAAAGGTTTGATTTCGACGGTACACTTATTGGGGGGTCGGTGAGGGGGCCATGGTGGGTACCATAGCTTATAGATTGGGGGACATCAGCGATGGTGCAGTAAGCATCGTGGAAGGCGATCAATCCTGACTGGGGGAGGGGCACCTGTCACTTTTGACAGTTGGGTGTCTTATTCTAGCTACTGGCCTAGCCAACCGATCTTCAAGCTGCTGCATCTTGGAACCTCACCAGACAGCCAGGAGGATTAAGGTAGGAGATTTTCCAATCTCTCCGCAAATAAGCCAACATTTGAACCCTTCAAGACATTCATCTCCAACATTCATCTCTTCAAGAACTCATCATCACTTTCCCCATTTAAATTCTGTCTCATCCGTATAGATAACTAAGCAGGGATTGATAATAATATTTTTCGTATTTTTCTAAAATGACTCACTCTTATCAGGGAGTGTTTTCCAATATGATCTTTGATGAGCAGAAGGGCTGCTTCCTTGATTCCGTGGTTTCGGTTCAAAGCGTACATATCACCTTCAGGCTGGTACTCCTCTGTCGGCTGTAAACATTCGGTGATATTATATACATTTCAGGGAAATAGGTAGAACACATTTTAGTCTTCTGGAGATTCTAAGTTATCCTTAGGCGTATTATGGTAATGCAATAAAGCTAGATTTGGATCAGTCCCTCATTGACTAGTGTACGATACATTGAATAGTCGTGTTGTTAATGTGGTTACAATACCTTTCCCAGCGTGACCAGCACAGCATCGACGGGACAAAGCCGACGACTAGCTTTGGCGCTCGGTAAGCCCTCTGACGGTTGTACAAATAGAAGTTTTCCTTCCATAGCGAACCTCGTTTCTCCCATATTCCATTCGAGTATATCAGCAGCTAGCTGGTAAAATTAGAGACAAGGCAATTATGTTTCAGGTACACATATCTTATAAGAGGTTATGGTTAAGTATTGTTTTCTAAATGTTTAGACTCCTGCTTTCTTGACTAAAAAATGGGGATATCAACAACTCAGTAGCAAATACTCCGGTATGGTGTTGCAATGGAGCGGGTGCAGGTCAGCTTCTACAAGCGCGTCCTACTGATCCCTGGGGGGCACTCCTAACACTGGTGCGTTCGGAGACAGGCGTGCTCTCAATCAGTTCCATCGTGCTGAGGAACGCCTTGAAATGGCTGCTTAAGGTCATGAGTATGCAGCCTGACCGACTGCCTGTTCTGTGTCTGAGTCTGTTCTGTGTCTTCAACCTTTCCAGGTTGCCATCATGCAATCCCAGGTACAACTGGTATAGACAGCTTGAGGATGCCTACGAGTCCTTTGGAATGAGCCTGCCGACTGATGCCAGATCCACGAAAAATTAATGGCCTTTTGACTTCCCTGCCTTTTATATCCCGTAACATTGACCTGCAACTGGCAACAATGTTCCTGCCCTGACTATGGTCTAATGGCCTTCCAGGAATCATCACTCCAGCCCCAGATGTATCTGACTCAGGATTGGCTGATGTTCATTCTTTGCACACTGGCTCCATGTGCTGTTTGAATCAGCTGGGCCAGTTTAACCCGACAGGCTGCCTCTCAATCACTCTCATGTTGACGACTTTTGATCTGTTCCAACTTTGAGCCCTCATTGAGAACGAACAGCTGGTCGTACAAAGCTGCGGATGGTCTTAAAAAATTATAAAAAATGAACTCTAACTAAATGTGAACTAAAAACTATACCGTTCAGATAATAAACCGTTGTCATGAATTTGCAGGTTTTTTTTTTTTTTTTTTTTTTTTTTTTTTTAAATTCGATTTTCTTAATCTACGTATCACATGAGACGTAAACCAACAAATTTTGAGGGGGTTAAAAAATAGTCTTCTTTGGTTGATTCCAATGGTTCATTATCGAAGATTTCTAATTGTAAACAATTATTCATTTTGATGTTGAGGGATGTCGAGGGTCGGTCAAATGAAAATTGAAAATTGAAAATCAATTTTTGAAAATCTTTTGAAAATTGAAAATGAAAATTGATTTTCAATTTTCATTTGACCGACCCTCGACATCCCTCAACATCATTGTTACTGACGGTCAACAAAATCACACACACTCATTATTCATTTTATTTTATTTATTCCAATTTTACACGGACTTAGGGTCACTAGGGTCACTATTGGTCTTATTGTTTAAACAACACAGTATAATCCATAGTTGTGTAAAATCAACATCAGGACCATGATATTAGATGGAATAATTAACGTTAGTACGTAGTAGGACATTTTGGTGAATTAACTGGGCACGGTTCTTAGTTCTTCTTTTTCTCCCATTGCTGGGGGATTCATGGTGGTGTTCAAGGAGGGGGTGGGCGAGCAGCGTAAGGATTACAGACAACCCCGCCTCATCATCCATCCACACTTCCAATAATTGAATTAAGGCGGGGAGGACAATAACAGACAACCACCCCCCGTCTCCACTTTCCACCCACAATTCCAATTAATGAAGTGGACGTCAGCTAATGAGTGGCAGACATTAATATTGTGCACTTATACTCCCCTCCACCCGTTTTATGAGCCACCTAAATCTGCCCCCTCTACCCCGCCCCCTGCAGTCAACAGAACGTCAACCACCGTTTCCTCTTTATCACCCGCCTCCACTTGCCACCCACAATTCCAATTAATGTAGTGGTAGTCAGCTCTTGAGCGGCAGACGCATTTAACACCCCCCCCCCCCTACCATTTTATCATCCACCTAAATCTGCCCTCCCGCTACCCCGCTCCCCACCGATCAACAGATCAACCACTGTTTCATGTTTCTCAACCGCCTCCTCATCCATCCACACTTTCAATTTAAGTGGATGAGGGGGGAGGGGATGGATTACAGACAACCCCCGTCTGGTGTCTTCAACCTCCTGCATCTGTTCCCCCTCGCCCAGTTTCCTCTTCTTCACCTGCCTGCTCATCTATCCACATTTCCAATTAATGTAGTGGCAGTCAGCTCATGAGTGGCAGACATTAAAATTGTGCATTTATACTCCCCTCCACCGTTTCATCATCCACCTAAATCTGCCCCCCCCCGCTTCCACGGCTCACCCGAATCAACAGACCGTCATCCACCATTTCCTCTTTCTCACCCGCCTCGTCATTCATTCAAACTTTAAATTTAAGTCATGGGGCGGGGGGGAGGGGATGGATTACAGACCACCGCCGCCTTCGCTCTTCAACCTCCTCCATCTGCTCCCCTCCCCCCCCCCTTTCCTTCTTATCACCCCCGTCTCCACTTTCCATCCACAATTCCAATTAATGTAGTGGAAGTGGAGCTCATGAGTGGCAGACATTAATATTATGCCACCTAAATCTGACCGCTGTACCCCTCTCCCCAGAAAACCTCAACCACCGTTTACTCTTCCTCTTTTTGGTTTATTATCTTCGATAATGAACCATTGGAATCGACCAATGGAACAATGGACTTTACGTGCTTATGTCAGATCATCAGTGATATGGTTTGTTTGTGATTTTGTAATAAAATAATTTTTTTTAATGGAATTTTCATTACAACCTTTTTAAAAATCATAACACAGTTCCAAGTTACCCCCAGTGTCACTAGAAGTGGAAATTAAGGCTTTCAACATAGGGAATTTAGCACTTAAAAAAAATTAATACATGTTTTAAAACAAAATTGTAATTGTTTATTTCTCTTGTGAGAAAACCCTGATGCCTCAAGCAGACGGCTTGCGCCAAACTAATCTACTTGTGTTGATTGTGATCTTCAAATCCTATTGTGGGTGGTAGCGCATTTCGGGATTTGTTAAATAAGTCACAAACAACGTCGACAACAAGGTACAATTACGTGGATTTATTATTAAAAGATTGAAACGACAAAACAGACTTGGCACAACGTGGCACGTAAACAAACAAAATTAATCAAGGGTAAGTGAAACTACGTTGTAATTTATTTTCTTGGCAAACAAATTAAATTGTAGTGCATAAAACTGGCGTGAAGCGCACAGCAATGGGTTACTCGGGCCTCGACAGGAAGGCAGTCGGTACAGCGCGGAAACCCTACCTTGGATGTCCTCTAGCAATGTCGACTCGGTTGCACCTTCCACTACTTAACACGAATTTGACTCCAATAGTTCGCAACACACAACTTTTTCACTGACTTGTATAGTTCACAACTTTTACACTGACTTTCCAGTTTCTAACTATTGTACCAATCCGTGGGAACACTGAGGAAATTCTCTACAGGGGTACAAGCTCGGACGAAAAGCAGGAAATCAATCTCGGGTCACAACTCGGGAAGTCAAGATGGCGAAGGAGATCACGAAGGCCTCCCCCCCCCATCGGGTCGCAGTGTTGTCAGCAAAGAAGGAGCAGGGAGACGACGTGGCGCTCTCCGCTACTCCTGGCGCTCCCTGCGGGGACCCCAAATAGGCCCTTGAGGGTTTCTCCCGCTTACACCCTCCCGCACTTCGAGATGCAGACTCCTGGCTGCGTTTAATGGAGGCAGGGGAACTGGAGTCGCTCCAGGTCGTTGGTGCTGCAAGGCTGTGTGGTACCAATATCCGTGGCACTGGGCCACACAATCCAAGTCGTCCACAGGTAGGCAGCAGGTGGCAGCAGCTCGTTGCCCCAAAATTCCCCAGAAACAGCAGTGGCCGGTACACCAAAACTGCTGACCTGGAAGGCCTGGCCACGCCCATGAGACGGTCTTGAAGCAAGGAGGCTCCCCGCTATACTCTCCACCTCCGCCGAGATCACCCTCCCTGCTGTATGCTGCCACCCTGCTAATTAGTGAATCATCAGAATCGGGTTGATCAGCCATTACTGTAAATACATCCTGTCTAACCCTAACACTCCCTATTCTCTCCCTTAACATATCTACCCGAGGTTCCATTACCATGGCTTTGTAATCCCTACGAGGGCGGTTGCGTAATTGGTATGGTCCTGCCAGCCGGGATTCCTCCTGGAAGTCCACAGGTGGCACAGGCGATCCGGCAGTGGCTCTTTCCGATGTCCTTTCTGGCTCTTGGTGACTGTTGGTTTCTGGGAGTGGATACATTGTCAGCAGTGGTTCTTCGTCTGATTGTTCAGGGTCACCTGACTCCATTGGTGCGTCCAGGGTGGTTTCCTGCATAGATTCATACTGGGGTTTGTTGGGTACAAATTCCGCGTAGGCTGGCTTAATCCGACTTATATGTACTGTCTGTCGTCGACCAGTTGAATCCTGCAGCTCATAATTTACTTCTGTGGTTTTACGAATAACTCGAAGCGGACCAATCCAGGGACACCAAAACTTTTTGACGGTATCAGGGGGCAGTTGACCCTGTCGCAAGTACACACAGTCCCCTGGCTGGAAGCATCTCATGGATCGTTTTGCATTTACCTTTAGGTTTCGTGCATAGTTAGCTTTTTGGATTTCCCTTCGAGTGATATTATAAGCCCACTGCAGACTCTGCCAACTGGGCTGTTTCTCTCTCTCTGACACTGGCAGCACAGGCAAAGGCTGTGGCAGCTGGATCTCCCTGCCAAAAGTCAAAAAATTGGGACTATATCCAGTGGTATGGTGGATATGTGAACGGTAGGCAGCTAATGCCACAGGCAACAGTTTCTCCCAGTCCTTTCCCTTTTCCTTGCTTAATTTTGCAATGATCCCCTCTATTGTTCGATGAAAACGTTCGGTCACTCCGTTACTCTGTGGATGGTATGCAGAGGTTCTTACATGGCGTATGCCTAGTGCCTTACATAACTCCTGAGCTACACCGGCAGTGAATGAGGTGCCTCTATCTGATACTAAAGTCTCAGGGACCCCATGTACGGGAACATACCTATCTCGTAGAACCCTCACCACTGTTTCTGCAGCCATATTTGGAATCACGTATGCCTCTGCATATTTTGTAAAATGGTCCACAACAGTGAGTAGATACTTTTTGCCTTGAACAGACGGCAGCGGTCCCACTATGTCAGTCCCAACAATCTCCATTGGTCGGCTGGGAAGAGTAGGCACTTGAAGTGGAGCAGCCAGATTGTTGGGGGTGTTTTTTGATTGGCACTCAGGACATGCTCTCACGTAAGCCTTCACCTCTTCATTCATTTTAGGCCAGAAACCACTTTTCTTTGCCAGTTTCAGGGTAGTATCATAACCAGGATGTCCGGCCCAACCAGCCCGATGCACTGCAGCCATCACTAATTCCCGCATTGTAGATGGAATCAAAGGGACACCCGTCTCTCTCACTCTCCAGATACCATGCTTCTTCTCGTATCGGTCAGGGTGTAGGGCAGTGATGTGCTGTACCCACTTATCAATATTTTGTGCAGCCTCTAATAGATCTCGGGGAAGTGCAGCAACATTGATTGATCTAATATTGACACGACTAAGGGCGTCGACGTGAGGCATCGTCTTACCGGGTCGGTATTTAGCTTCAAAGTCATACTCGCTCAAACGGATGATCCATCTCCCAATTCGCGATGTAGGATCTCTCAGGCGCATCGCTGCTGCAATCGCTGCATGGTCTGTCTCAAAGAGAAATCTTCGTCCCAGCAAATAATGTTGGAAATGGCGAGTAGCCCATACAGCAGCCAATAGTTCTCGTTCTGTAGTAGAATAGTTTCTCTCTGCAAGACTTAATGCACGACTTGCATATGCAATGACTCTCTCATCTTTGTCGTCTCTCTGCGATAGGATGGCCCCCAATGCTATACCAGAGGCGTCTGTTGTCAGTACAAACTGTTGAGAGAAGTCCGGATAGGCCAATATAGGTCCAGTAGCAAGTTTCTCCTTTAGGGCAAGGAACGCTTGTTCGTGGGTTTCTTCCCAGAGGAATGTTGTCTCCTTCTTAGTCAAACCATACAGTGGACCAGCAATTTCGGAGAATCGTTTTACGTAGCGTCTATAGTACCCAGCAAGGCCCAAGAAGGACCGTACTTCTGTGGGGTTGGTTGGTCGAGGAAACTTCTCAATGGCCATCGTCTTCTCAGGATCCATTGAGATTCCTTGAGGCGAGATGACATGTCCCAGGTATTCGACTTGATGCCTAACAAAGTGACACTTACGCAAATTCAGCTTCAAATTCACTTTACGCATTGTTTGGAAAATTGTGGATATATGGCTCATGTGCTCTTTGAAGTTCTTACTAAATATGAGGATGTCATCTAGATATACATAACAAAATTGGCCTATGAACTCATTCAACAGCTCGTTCATGGCTCTCTGGAAAGTTGCTGGTGCGTTTTTCAACCCAAAAGGCATGCGGGTATACTCATAATGCCTTCCTAATGTGGTAAACGCTGTCTTTTCCCGAGTACTTTGGTCCAAAGGTATTTGGTGGTATCCACTGGTCAAATCAAGTGTTGTGAAAAACATACTTCCCCCTAAAGCTTCTAGGGTTTCTTGTATATTTGGGATAGGGTACGCATCCGTTCTTGTGATGGTATTCAGCGCTCTATAATCTGTGCAGAAACGGTAGGTGGACGGAGCTCCATCAATCGACTTTTTCTTCACCAAGACCACGGGGGCGGACCATGGGCTCTGCGAGGGAACAATGATTCCATGTGAGAGCAACTCCTCTATTTGAGTTTCTATTGTTGCTCGCAGTGCTTGAGGAACATTGTAGGGGCGGCGGGCAATTGGTTGTTCGTCTCCAGTATCTATTAGGTGTTTGATTGTCAATCGACATCCCTGCTTATCTGGCGCCTCAAACAGCTCTGGAAACTCCCTCAACAGTTGTTCAAGTGTCCTCTGTTTTGTCGTCCCTAGGTGTCTTGTTTTGCTCAGAATTGGTGGTTGTATTCCTTCCTCCCAATCCTCCACCTTTAACGTCTCATCCACCGGCAGGACTGCCTTCAATGCTTGTCTCTCTTGATTGGGGCTAGGTTGCTTCTCTCGCGGATGGGCGCCCTTCACAACATCCGCGGTCTCCCGTTTCCCGTCAATGTAGGGTGGATAGCTGTATTCTCGCTCTGTCTTTTGGGTGGTGGAGTAGAACTTACTGAAGCCATTTGCATTTGTTGTAACAAGGCAGATAAAGTAGTGATGGCCTGACTCAGAGTGCCCTCGTGAAGGGGATTGGGCGACAGTGCTGGAGCAACTGGTTTTGCCATTGGATGTGTCATGGCCTGACCACTCAGTTGATCCGCGCCTCCTGGTATCAAGGACCCCAACTCATTAGCCGCTGCAAACACTGCCTGACTTTCATCTGTGCGTATGATCATTGGCACCTTTTCCAATAAATCCATCCCTAACAGATTCAATCCACTACTTTCATCAGACAAGATGATAAAGGGATGAGTCAACTGTCGTCCCCCCAGTCGTACCTGCAGAATTTGCTGGCCTCTCAAAGGTATATTACGTCCATCTGCTGCTGTGGCCCTTATAGGTGTAGGTACTACAACTGCATTGGGTATTGGACGACGCAACATGGAGACTTGTGCTCCAGTATCCAGGATCATGTGGATCCTATGTCCATTCAACTCGATGGGTACCTCAATAGTTCTCTTAGTCACTCCGATTCCTTGTTCTCCAATGACTATAGGCTCTTTCATTGAACTCTCCACAGGTTTCTCTATAGGTGTCACTGCAGTATCTGCTTTTCCTCTGGCTTCTGTTAGGGGTAAATTGGCAGGGCCGGCCATGCCAAAATGCCCAATATGTCTCTTCTCCAGTGATTCTGCTTCTGGAGTTAACACTCGCTTCCACTGTGCACCAAAACCTGGACGTTTGGTTTTTGGTGGCGACTTCTTTATTACGCATTCATCTTCTGTGTGTTCATCCGACCCACAATATTCACATCCACCCTCATTGTGGACATGACAATAGGCAGCAAAATGCTCTATACTACCACAGAATCGACATGGCGTCGAAGGTCTCTTTTTTTGTTTTGGGGCTGAATATTGCTTGGGTACTGGGTTTCCTTGTGCGTAACTATTTGGAAGTGGGTTGCTCACGAATTTCTCCTTTGAAGCATGGTAGTTGGGTAGGGTTGGAGGGTACCGTGATTTGTGTGTGGCAGTCCCTTTTTGACATCGTGATGCAATGTGGCCCTCTTCCCCACATTGCCAACATCTTACAGCACTCAACTCCCAATCAATACCCTCAGTATTTCCTCCCATTGCAGTCTCGATCCTTTCAGAAATCTCAACGGCTCTCTCAAGTGTTGTAGGCGCGTGTCCAATGACAACAGCACGGTATTTCATTTGCAAGCCGCGCGTAAATGCTCCAACTGCTTTTGCATTTGCAATTTCTCTCTGGTGCTCTCGATTCAAGTTAGGGTGCTCGGCTCTCACAATTCGATTTGCCAGTTGACCAATGCGGGCTGCAAATTCCCTAATAGTTTCGGTTGGCTCTTGTGCAATTGAACATAATTTATGCGTCAATGCTACAGGGTCGTCATGGTCAAACCATTTCAACAAGCTGGCTTTCACGTCATCATAAGTTTCGCCTCTATCTTGTAATAGGCAATCATTCAAATGTAACTTGGCAGCACCCTTTAGCTTCGCTCGTACTATTCTCAATTTTAGCTCATCTGGAAGGTTAATTGTTGCTTTTTCTAACAAATTGAACCAGGCGGACAAGGGAAAATGGTCTGCTTCTTCAGGACTCCAGGTATCCACAGAATCCCATAATCCTCTAGAAAGGGTTGGTGGTTGTCTCTCATCCATCAGGCGTCTTAATAATTCCGTTAGGGCATTCACTCCGGATTCTGGCTCTCTCCCAAGGTCCTCCATTGTTCTGTTGTCTGAAAAATGGTCGCTCCCCAAACAGGCTGTTGACTGTCCCTCTGGAATAACAACTGACGGCGATTCTGGGTCGGCGGTTCAAGTGGATCTGCTTTTCCTCACGCGTCACTCCCGCTCTCAAAATACGATGGCAATGGAACCTTTAACTGATTTGCAATTTTACGTTAATTTTGTTCAAATCAATACAATAAAAAGTGTGAAAGACAGAAATTTGATTCAAACACGCTTTGAAAAGATAAAAATCTATGAGTATAAGATAAGAAAGTGTACAAGATAAGAATCTATAATCCCCAAAAAAAGAACATATATACAAGAAATGGCTGAAATATAATATTAGATTCGCGGATTTCAGGACACCTAAGCTGAATAATATTCAATAATAATACTAATTATTATATTCAATAATAATAATATTATAATAATAATATTAATAATATTATTAATTATTATATACTGAATAATATTATCTTACCCTTGTGTATTAACTGAATTTATTGACTCTACTGAATTTACTTATTTCAATAACTACTGAATTT
This sequence comes from Stenodema calcarata, assembly GCA_963920205.1. NCBI lineage: Eukaryota > Metazoa > Arthropoda > Insecta > Hemiptera > Miridae > Stenodema > Stenodema calcarata. Next base: position 4,143,656 of record OY986051.1, read on the forward strand.
ACTGACTCTACAAGGTACGGACTTATATAAATTTACTGGTTTGTTGTGTTTTTGATCCCAGCGCAGGCCACCAATTTGTAATTGTTTATTTCTCTTGTGAGAAAACCCTGATGCCTCAAGCAGACGGCTTGCGCCAAACTAATCTACTTGTGTTGATTGTGATCTTCAAATCCTATTGTGGGTGGTAGCGCATTTCGGGATTTGTTAAATAAGTCACAAACAACGTCGACAACAAGGTACAATTACGTGGATTTATTATTAAAAGATTGAAACGACAAAACAGACTTGGCACAACGTGGCACGTAAACAAACAAAATTAATCAAGGGTAAGTGAAACTACGTTGTAATTTATTTTCTTGGCAAACAAATTAAATTGTAGTGCATAAAACTGGCGTGAAGCGCACAGCAATGGGTTACTCGGGCCTCGACAGGAAGGCAGTCGGTACAGCGCGGAAACCCTACCTTGGATGTCCTCTAGCAATGTCGACTCGGTTGCACCTTCCACTACTTAACACGAATTTGACTCCAATAGTTCGCAACACACAACTTTTTCACTGACTTGTATAGTTCACAACTTTTACACTGACTTTCCAGTTTCTAACTATTGTACCAATCCGTGGGAACACTGAGGAAATTCTCTACAGGGGTACAAGCTCGGACGAAAAGCAGGAAATCAATCTCGGGTCACAACTCGGGAAGTCAAGATGGCGAAGGAGATCACGAAGGCCTCCCCCCCCCATCGGGTCGCAGTGTTGTCAGCAAAGAAGGAGCAGGGAGACGACGTGGCGCTCTCCGCTACTCCTGGCGCTCCCTGCGGGGACCCCAAATAGGCCCTTGAGGGTTTCTCCCGCTTACAAAATGTATTACTTAAATGTTGATTTTTATCATATTTACAGCTTGTTGAAGTTCAAAGTTGTACCAAGTCACCCCACTTGACGGTACTTTACCAGTTGTGGAATGAGAAGATTTCTGACTAAACCAAATTCTGGATTTCGTATGAATCCTGAATTTGTGTTCTATGAGCGACCCCTAGTTAACTTTGTTGATGTTCGCATAAATAACTCATTTTACATCAAAACATTTACCTTCAAAAATTATATTGAAGTATAACAAGCCTGTTTACAAATATCCCATTACAGTTGTCTGATAACACAGTTCTGCAAGAAATTCTCCCTTGACTCAAACTATTTAATTCCTTTGTTTTTTGGTGCGCTGAATCCGAATCTGAAGTCAGAATTTCAGCAGCACGTACCATTCATAAGTTATACACTACGTTACGTGGGGAAAATCCTTTTCTTGACACCACATATTTCTCAGAAGTTTTGACAGATGTAGTGACGTGTAAAAGTAAATAATATTTAAAAGTAAATAATATTATTTCACATTCTAATTGTATTTTGAGTAAGTAAGGAAAACCCAAGTGGAAAATGAGGAAATCGTCTCATGGAGACATTGGTTACACATAGTGCGTTATTCACACGTCCGAACGTTTGTGTGATTCACCTTCTAGTTACCTCCTGTTCTGTGCTTCACAGTATCAATCGATTTTGCGTGTTGTCTTTGTGGTTTTCACTCGTTGGAATATTGTGTTATGTTACTTCACTGGAGTATGTCTCGTGTGTACCAAAATTCTGTCAACAGCATTAGTTTTGAATACGGAGAGCTAACACTGAAATGCTCAACAAAAGTCGCTGACTCCACTGGTAAGGAAAGCTTATCACTTCTATTTTGGTTGTAAAGTTGGGGATCAGGATGAACTTTGGGCCCATAGGACTATGGTCTGCTGCAACTCATGTTCGAGATCCCTTACAGGTTGTTTGAGAGGTTCCCACAAATCAATGCCATTTGATAGTGTCCCGATGGTATGGAGAGTCTCAGAACCATCGTGATGATTGCCATTTTTGTATCATAAAATCGAAGGGGTTTCGAGAAAATGGAAGAAAAAGGCTTGATAATGTTTCGGAGAAGTTTGCGAAACTTTCTTAGGAAAGAAACGCACACCAATATGAAGAGCTCATGCTGATCTCTTGAGAGCAAACAAGGACTTGGAGTGCAATATGTCTCTCTCAAAAGTCATTTTGTACATTCCCATCTCAATTTGTTCCCTGAAAACCTTGAAGCCGTTTCTGATGAGCACGGAGAAAGATTTCATCAAGACAACAGAGCGAATAATAATATATTATACACCGGGAAATGGAACAAGATGCTTGCAGACTACTGTTGGACGCTGGTGCAAGATGCTCCCAATGAAGAGTGCAAGCGGAAAAAGACCACAAAATGAGTTTTAATCGGGTTTGGTCTAAGTGTATTTAGTCCCCAATGAGTTTTGATGTAGTATTTAAAAATAATAGCTATACGAATTACAAGAATAAATTTTACGGTCATACCGGACCGATTGTTTGACTATTCACCGCATACCCCTCAATCCCTTAGGAATTGTGGGTGCTAGAGCAATTTGGGTTTCAGATTTGGTTTCAGCACCTTCAAAAATTTCAGAATCATCCAAAATTTCTCAAGAGAGCGAGAAAAAAATTTGTTTGTTGTGTAGGTAGGTACCTACCTAATACTTATACGTGCCTACAAAACACTCCTGACAATGTTTTCTTTGAATTTCACCCAGAATTTCAAGTCAATGGTTATTGTGTAGTGGTTATTATTGCACGAAAATATTAGGTGAAAAATTAGCAATTTATTGAACATGCAAAAAACAAATTTCCCAAACTTTTTTTCATGCTCCAATTCTGCCGTCATAAGGAAGAAAGTCCTATCTCCACTTTGATAGTTTTGAGACAAACGAGGTTTTGTGAACTGCTGAGAATTTTCTATAGAGTAGAAATTAGAACTGCCGTTACACAGTTGATTTTCAAGTACTTCTGATGGAGATTGGGCTTTCTAACCTAATCCAATCGGTTGATCTCGTCTAAATCTATAGGAATTTAGCTCCAAAATGGAGTTAGGACTTTCTTTCTTAGGACGGCAGAATTCTACTCCAATTGAAGATGTAATTTAGTGCGGTGGGGGCTACCTTTTTTATTTTATACTTAGTAGAAAGTTTAGTTATAGTATTTTGAATTCTCTAACTATAAAGCTCTAACTACAGTTTGTACAATAAAATCAATAAATTCCATTTCGAATCAACATTATAGACAGTAACAATAATTGTTACTGTGAATTATTCATTCTTGAGTTGACTGGAGGCATTCTTAGTAGAAAAGGTTTTGACAGCCAATGCGGTGTGGTGTCTGAGATACAATTTAGTTCAAAAGAGGCTCAGGCAATGTTACTGTGTTACCAATGCGCCAATACTATTTCTAGTTGGAAGATGATTTCATAAACGATATCGAACATTTTAAAAGAATACATCGAACTCACCTTCACCTACGAGGACTTGAAAAATAAGGCGAAGCTCCTGTTCTCAAGAGCGGAGTCGCTACCAAGTACAAATTAGACAGGTATGCGCTACGTGCGGGCATGCGAGGAATTTTAGGAACTGACGAGACGTTTCTCACGCGAGATTGAATAGCAAAACTGGGAGACGACACTTAACAGCGTCCTCGTCGTTATGAAGGGAAAGTATGGGCGACAAAACATCCTCAAGGTCTCTCAGATTCACATGAGAAGGGGGAGCTGCCTCAGGCGACCCGAAGAATAATTATAGTATCTTTAAAAAATAATCTGGAGAAAAATTGATTCCAGACGTCGTCCTTAAGTGGTTCTGATCCTGTGGCATCCTCAGCGTGCTCTAAGCCGGTAAACAAGGTGTTTATTGGCGATAATGGTGTCTTATTGAGGTGTAATCCGAGCGAGGATGTGGCTCAAAGATTGATAAGTTAGAGCTTATTGTTCTCTCTTATCTTTTCGATTATGGCGTTCTCCATTTAGACGGCCGACATGAGATTCTCACAAGTAACGTAATGTCGTTAAGACTTGGAAGTTGTCCATATTCAAGGTTGTCTCACTACCAAGTTTATCACTAATAAAGCCCGCTGAAGAGGGAGGTGGTGCATAAGCCATTATATATTGGGCCTCCAGATATACTACGTTATTTAGCAGTCTCGATCACTCCATTTCACATCTTCAACTCCTATCTTATTAGTTATGTGACGTCACCCAACAAGGGCTTCCTTCGTAGAGAGTTCAAGAGGGTCACTTGGTATGACGTTACAATGATACAAATATCTGACAACGTTGACAAAGCCGGTCTCTCCAAATCTTGTATTAGCTCAAAGGCTTCTCATCACAACTATTGTCCAATTTCAATAGAGCAGGAGGTTTAAATCCGAAGGACTTCAGGAATCAAGTCTACAACTAATTTGCAACAAAAATTGTCTCCTAGAATTTCTTTAATCCACACTAAATGCCACTTGTTCCACTTCAACGAATTTTTTCGTGGTTTAAGTCATTCCATGACTCACCAAATGTCTTTGGAGAGAAAACCCTTCAGTCGATTGTTGAAAATGTAATGCTATCAACCATGCCAATCCTGTCCAAACCAAATGCTATCTTAATGGCAAACATCGATTTTCCTGAAAAATATCCCGTTTTTGCACTAAAACGTCATTTTCTCATAGATGACTCGGCGAAAGAAAAATTACTGAAAGAGAGACAACCGATAGAAAAGTCAAATTTTAGGAAAATCTCAAATTTTGCTCTTTGGTCTCTTTTGTAAGCATTAAGTACACCCCCTCGACAAATTTGGATTTTGCATCAGGGAGGTGGGAAATTTAACATATAATTACATTTGAATTTATTTGACGGATTAAGGAAGTTATTGCGTTTTTAATTAAGTGGAAAAATTTAGAGTGGGTTAAGAAAAAAGTCTAAAAACATTCGCTAATAAACTAACACATTTTGCGAACACTAGAGCAGTATGTATGTAGTTACTTAACGAACAAAATTTGTATTTGTACATAACGAACAGTATTTAATACTATGGTGAGTTTCCAAGATCCTCTTACCTTCTTCAATTTCGTCTCCACTCCTTCCAAAAATTTTGCCTTTGCTGCCATTTTCAATTCAATTTAGACTTCTAGAAAATGATAAGAAGGTTCTTCGGCATTTCTCTCACTACCCATAAACAACCAAAATTATAATCACTGGGGAAGATTGAAAGGTGAGGGTTCATCAATTGCTAATGAATACGGTGAAGCGTACCTACAGCCTGGTGACAATCATCAATTCTTCAAACTTACAATGTACACTACCGTTTTGAGCAATGCTACGAGAAATCCATAACTGGTCATCCTATGATATCAAAACATCAGGAATTTAACAAAATTCATTACAAGAGAACGACTGTGATGCTGAGGTAAATCTAGGCGTAGGCAAGAATAAAGCAAACTACAAGATTGACGAAAAAGTCACTTTAATTAATAGGTAACTCTAAAATGGATAAGATAATTACAACAAAAGTTCAAATCATATACAAAAATCTGTAAAAATGCATTCCACTTGTGAGCACTGAACAATTAAAAGTTATATGTACAAAGTTTATAGGGGGTAGTTGAACATGACGTCTTGTCTGGCGAGTTCCAACAACATAGGGTCGTCGAAGAACTTGTTGATAGAGACGTCTTCACTGAGTCCTTTCCTTCTTCGAGTTTTGATCATGAACTCTCGGGCCAAGTGAGTGGGTGGTTGAGGCTCCAATGGACGGATCACGATACTTTTGTCAAGGGGATCTCCGGGAACGATCTGCAAGAAGTAGACATCAAATGGTAAGGGTGGGATGTACAAAGTAGTTTTCTAGGTTTGTTATGGGTGATTGGACATACTAGCTATACTGGGTGTGGCAGTGAAGACGGACGTTTTTAAGAAATGCATAAAGTCGTAAATTTTCATTTTAGAAAACTTATTGGTATGAAAATATGCGTCTTTTAACAGCATTTAGAACTGCCGATGGTAGTTCTGACGCCTTTCTTAGGAGGCGGTCGTAACTCTCTCCAGCATCGGTCTCTCGATTCCAGCAGTCTCCACGCGAATCGCTCCCTTTAATTCTTGGAGATTACGAGCTTATGGCTTATGAACGTATATCCGTGCCTCCAGGTAACCCCACAAGAAATAATCGCATTTCGATAGATCGATGGACCGAGGAGGCCAATTAATGTCCCCAAATAGGGAAATCAAAGGACCTGAGAAACGCGTCAAATCACATTCAGTGATTCTTTCGCAGTGTGGGCTCTTACCCAATGGAACCACACACGTCGGAATGTGATTCGTTTTCTTCTTAACTGAGGCAAGAAGAAGTCATTGATCATCTCAATATAGCGCGTTTTTCAATTGCTAGTAGGGTAAGGTGGCTAGTAGTCGGACACCCCCCTGCAGTAGGCCACTGTACCACATTTCTTCGAATAATAAGAATCGGGGATAATTTTGAACCAGAAAACCTGTGTCTTTATCATCTAGGAAGAATAACTAAGCCAAAAGCAGGTTCACGAACTCCTCAAGCCTAAAGGTTGTGGTGGTTTCCTGTGCCCCTGTTCCCGATCTTTTTGTTCGACCGCTCTGGGGTTATACGGTTCTGTGGATATCCCTCTGGGTGGGCATACTGCCTAACCCCCCTTGAACAGGGGGTTCTCATTGTAGCAGAGCGTGGTTGGTAGGCACGTACTGGCTTTGCCTCGGTACTCCCTCCACTATTTTTAGAAATTTGAGGAACATTCCCAGAAGGGACTCCTGTGGTAGGGATCAAATCCATTTTGCGTATAAGCATTTATATCGGCAATTCAAATTCTTGACATTGTACAATTTCTTCAACTTCTTCAATCTTCTATATTCTAATTTCTATGTTTCTAAATTTCGTGGGTAAACTTCTACATTCAAATTTCTTTATTCTTATAACACCCCTGCCAATATCCATACTTGTAGGAGTATAGTTCTCCAAAAGTAGTAATTTGCAGTAGTACCATTACGATGGAGGTTAACCACACCATGGAGTTTTCCAATTGTTCTTCCTGGATTGGATCTCCTACTACTTTCAGTCCCCCCTTTTGTCTATAAGCAACAGCCTGGCATGCGGTTCTGGGGATATACGGTTCTGTGGAAGCACAGACCAGTTATCCCTCAGGGGGCCTAACCCCCCTTGAACAGGGGCACACAGCAGCCATAAGTTACAAGGTAACTTCTCCAGAAATACTCCAAGTTAGGTCAACACTGAACATTCATCCAAAATCAAGCTTTGTCATCTAATATTATGGTTGCTTTTGATGAATTTTCTTTGTACGTTTTTCACAGTCTGGACTAAGTAATTTAATTGCTGACGAATGGTTTTACACCTGAAACGATTTCAGCGTATGATTCTGAAACTACAAAACCTCCTGCAACGAAATTTAAAAAAAAAACTGGCTCTACAACTTATATTGAATGTTCAGCAAGCTTACAGGTTTTTCATGATCCTCAAGTGGCCCACTACTAGCCACCTTGCACTACTCTCCCTCCGATGGGCCTATCGGGGTGGGGTTGGGGCCATTACGTTCGCAGGTCCCAAGCATTTTGTTATCAGTCAAAGCCACGAAGCTTGCTCTCCGCTTTGGAACCGATTCACGTGGAAACTGCTGGAATCGAGAGACCGATGCTGGAGAGAGTTGCGGCCGACTTCTAAGAAAGGCTTCAGCGGTACATCGTTGCTTGTGGCCAATTAAGATGTTTCAATAAGTAGACGCTTCCTATATCTTCTGATCACGGAGCACAAGAGACAACGATCAACATCGTGTACTCTAGGTTACTGCATCGACAAATCGTACAACATGAATGACCTCGACCCACGATGTAACCAAACTGGCGTATTCCTTCCATTCAAATATAAAGCTACAGAAGGCAATGAAGCACCGTGTATTATCATTACCTGCCAATGGTGGAAAACTGACAGACAGAAAGCCTGCCCCTGGGTGTGCGTCCTCAGATCAGTTTCAAAACCAAAGGAGTCGATGGCAGGAATAAAGGCTTTGATTAGGTACAGAGGGGATCCTGGAACTGGGGCATCCTGCGTAACATGGCCTCTGGAAAAGAAGGTTTGAATGAGAATGTCTTCATATAAAAAAGCTACATCACTATTAAATTTTAGAGCCGTTTGGTGGGTAGAAATCATAATAAAAACTTTGTAATTCACCAACGAACCATCCTGGATCTTTCTCAACACATTGCAGGTGATTGGGAACTTGCGTCAATTTTTTTTTAATAGTATGTTTTCTTTTTTGGTGAAAGTGCATGCCAAGAGAATAACGAAAATGATGTTCAGCCTTAAAAGTATCCCAAAAATGTTTGGAATTTAGAGAAGTCGGCAGCGTTTGAATATGACCGCTGGAGCGAGGAGCACGTGCAACGTCACACTGCCACGCCCATTCAAACTACGGCTTCATTCAATCTGCGTTTGGCTGACTCTATGGCCGTACTATAGGTGGTGTTCTCGAGACATAAAAATCGATTATTTGAGGGAATATCGATAATTGGATACGGTGATAACATGGCTGTTCACCATTTTGGCTCGGTCCTTTCAGTAATTTATAATGTTTACCTATTACCAAAAGTTTTTTTTTAGTGTAAAATGCCTCCATTTTACTGGTTTTATAACAAATTTTGTCTCGTTTTTTGCCGACGACCACCTCAGTTTACAGATTTTTCTACAGCTGAAAACGATTATGAAGTCAGAATGGCGATATCTCCTTCTGTTGTCAGATTAGAGCAGATGTTGAATGTCAGCAGACATAAATGTTCAATTTTGCCTCATTTTTTTGCTCGTTTTTGCTGAGTAACACCTCAGTTGTAGATTTTCCAATGCTGAACACGAAGGTGAAGTCAGAATTTCGATGTCTTATGAAACGGTGCTAATGTTTGGCCTTCCTAAAGTCATCACCTATCAGTATCAAAAAACTAATGAACTTCATCAAAGAGAAGAGCTTTGTGATTGGCGAAAATCAACAGAAATTTAGGCCTGGAAAGAAGATGGATAGTCGTAACGTCCTAGTTTGCCAGCAACATTTCATCAATTGTAAGTGAATTTTGGACTAACGTCCATCCATTTTCCAGGCCTAAATTCCTGTTAATTTTCGCCAACCACAAAGCTCTTCTCTTGGATGAATGTTCATAGTCTTTTCACACTGATTGGACATGACTTAAGGGAGGCCAAACATTAGCACCGTTTTACTGGCTCCACCCCGTCCAGACGTATTGTTGCGCCCCACAGCAGCAACGAACAGCAATGCACACACTCTCAAATTTCAAAAAGAAACACAGGAAACCGAGTTGAAGGTTCTCTCGTTATGAGCTCTTTTAGTAATACCTTACACCATTGTTAAGCCGATAATTGGCTTAACAATGATACAGAGATACCTATCGAGGAATGATAACAAAATCGCAGTTGATGTTGTTAATAAAATTTAAAAAAACACCGAAAACATTCGAAATGATTAGTAGGTAAACACTATCAGAGAATAGCAGGGGACCGAGCCAAAATGGCGGACACACGGGAGATTCCAGTTATCGATAGTTCGTGACGTCACGAGAACACCACCTATAGCCGTACTATACAAGAGGATGATATTCGGAATCGACAATTGACGCAAATTCCCCATTCAATGCAATTATCAATTTCATAACAATGCACCTAATGTTCAGACCAATCCTTGCATGACATCTACTGGACACACAATACAACATAAATTTTTCATACATAAAAATGTCATACAATATAAATTTTTCCATAAAGATTTTACGAGTACAATTAAAGCTTACCTTCTTTTAGCCAAAACGGTATATACTGCTGATACACAGTCGGCAGGAGCCTGGACTTCGACAAAGAGGTAAGGTTCCATCAATCTGGGAGTAGCCATGAGGAAAGCAGAATAAGCGACACGCCTGGCCGTCGGGATGATTTGCCCTGTGAAGAAATAAGGAGTCAAACTTTTTCAAATTAAGGATGAGACTTAGTGCACCCAATAGTTCTTGAAATGACTGAAGTTTAATGAGTCGCACAAGTGTGGAATTAACTCTTACCTCCTCCTCTGTGTAGTGGTTCAGGTGCGATAACGGCATCGAGAATTTTGAATTTGACGTTTCTGATGGGCTCTTCACACAATGGACCTTCTCTGGTGCCCCACTGGAATCCCTGTGAACATGACAGACAGTTTGTGATATGTCAAATTCACTCCTGACTGACGTATAAGGGAATTGAATAAATTATTTATATTTTATGATGGTAGAAGTATCTTGAATGACCGGGGGGATTACACTTACAGGCCTGGAGATATCAATAACACTAATCCGATTACTCAGTCCGCCATTTAATAATATTATGTAGATCGATTTGTACATCAATCAAGCCTATATCCAATAGCTTGCTATTACATTTAAATACTGGACTCACATTTAACGAACATTCTAAGCGGACTGATAGCCCCCTATTAATATCCTAGCCAAGTTCCAGGGACGTAGTCAGGGGATGGGTTTAGGGGGTGTGCTGTAAGAAATCTGATGCTGATGTGCAACTTAGATGTATATGACATATACATTGTATAGAGAGAGTGAGAAAGAAAACATGCTTTCATTCATGAATTAAATAAATTACAACGTCTAAAGATATAGCGATGTGATAGTCATGGTCAAGACTAGACCGCCTGATGGGTTCGCTCATAATTCAAAAAATCATCCGAAGGAAAAAGAATCAGAGTCAGCTTATTCTCCATGCTCAACCACTTTAACAATTCAACAGGTACTCACTCTGCTTACATTATGTACAAAACATCAACAATGACTCAAAACAAACAAACACTATAAATCGTCATTACGACCGTACTCAAGTATGGTTTTGAACCTCAGATCCCATGCTACCTTGCAAACTTTGACAATACCCACATTTCCAACCCTGATCATATCCATATAAATATCCCAACCTATTTCTGCAGCACCCAAAAAACGCAGCCTCACAGCTCGAACAGCACTGTATTTACATATAAAATGATACGCGTTCTCCACTTCCCCTAGCACTACAGATAATACACGCCAGATTAGCGGAATCCTACGGTCAGGTCCTAAAGGCCAATAAGTCACCCCTAATCTTGAACATCCATTGACAGAATTGAAAATCCTTAAATCTAACTACAGGAACGACACGACCGTCACGGGTCACTGCCAAGTACTGGAGATGATTTTGCGCGTTCAGAGCCTTCTGTTTGAATTCTAGGGTCTTTTTTTCGGAAATTATCTTAATGCTAACCCCTATCAAAGTTTTCCAGTCAGCCAACTCTTGATCTTTCTTTAGGGGTACCCCATACCTATTCTCCAGATTTCCCTATTCCTTGGCCCAAGAAGCACCATGCTCCATACACACTCGAGCCAAATAATTTATATAGGTGTACCACATGAATAATACAAGTTACGTACACGTACTTCACCCCCTTTCCCATAACACTAAAAGTCTGCGTCAGCAGTTATGATATCCCTATATAAGCGAGCGCCTTCAGCGCCTCTGCAGTCAGTTCACGCCCGTCATCGTAACCTACAACATCCGTGTCGTGTAGAACCGTTCGTTTGTGCGAAATCAATAAAAAATTGTTTTTAAAAACTGAAACTCGGTCTCTGATCTCGTTTCTTACATAAGGGGTACTAACCTGGATTATAGAATCTTTAACCGATCCCAACAGAGTTTTATCCACTTCAGAAGGCAGCGTGTCGTCCACCAGAATATTTGGTCCAGTTGAATCCGGCCCAAACGCCCAAATTGAACGAGCAGCGAGTAAATCCCAATCGTACTTAGTTTGGAAAAACTCTCCAAGTCGCTTCCTAAGGAATAAACACAATTTTCCATTAGAGTACATCATAAAGTGAGGGTTGAGTACATCATAAATTGAGATACGAGCTCTAACTATCAAAGTGCTGACTGCCGCATACTGGGAATAGAAACCAACACCCGCACTTTGTGAAAGCATTACAAATCTTGCTCGAGACCTACACTGGCTGACCAAGGAACACACTCCCTACAATAACGCATACTCCGTGATTATTTCACATTACTGAGAGCTCCGGTGGTAGATAAACTTCCCAATAAACTTCAATGCATATTTGTCTGAACATTGGCCATCGGGAATGTACATCTATATGGAGGGATCTGTAAGGGCTGGACGAACAGGCAGTGCATTTTATGAAGAAACTGGCAATATAGCAAGATCTTACAGGCTGTGGAAGAACGCCTCAATGTACACAGCAGAGGCTTATGCAATCCTTGAGGAGCGTTGAAATTCTCGAACGAGCTACGTACCAGCGAAATATCTACTATAAGTAGTAATAATATCGGACTCCCTAAGTGTTCTCACAAAACTTTAAAATATCAATACGACTTTTAAATTATCATACATTGAGAAAGAAATTATGAAGGAAATCATTGTACTTTGAACGAAGGGTATCCGACTGAATCTACATTGGTTAAGAGGGCACAATGTGATACCTGGGAATAAGCTGGTGGACGAAAAAGAGATACAGAGCACCGAAATCCGAAATTCTTTAACGACTGTTTGCCCCTCCCATATTCCCACATACAGATCTCCGAAGACACCAGCCGCCTCAGCAATGAATGGAGAAACAATACCCGTCTGGACAGAGATATAGAGCATTGTTTCCTCCTCCAAACTAACACCCCTGTTTCCGCTCAATAGGTGAAAATAAATGTAAAACGTTCTACTCTACATTCTCGCGCTTAAGAACAGCCCACCATCTAAGCAACCAACACCTCCATAGAATTGGTATGTTGGACACAAATGAATGCACAAATTGTCCTGGGATACCGGAGACAGCTGAGCACACAGTTCTTACATGTCCACGATACGCTCTACCTCCTATAAGGCTCTTGGAAGACATCAACACGTGCAGTTTAGCGAAGCCCTTCAACTTGACCAACATGTTAGCCACAAACGAACCGATAGCTTATGAAATAGTATTCAACTTTTTCAAAGACTGTACGAGATTCATTTAATGAACTTATTAGAAAAGTGAATGTTTCATTTATGATACCTACATGAATGTCCTGTAAATATCTTATGTAAAGTCACAATATTTAGGGCTTAATGTAAAAATTTACGAAGCCAACCTAATAAAAAATTGAGGGTTGGGTATTTTTCTTCTTGGTCGATTCCTAGAGTTCATATTGACGAATAATAAATCACACTGTAAGTATTCCAAATGGAAATAATCTTTAGGTAAAGAAATGAGATATTTACCTATTCCAACCAATGTTGACCACTTGGTTTTCAATGTCTTCTGCCAACCCTTTTTCCAAAGGTTCTGAGATCATAGTGATCTTATTCCTCTTGTTTGGAGTTTCCGCGAAACATTTGAGTGAAGAGGTTTCAACGACTGTTTCACAAAACGAGACCACAGGATCGGCGACTTTGATATCTGAACAATGCAATAGGATCCAGATTAGTGGAAATCTGTATTTAGTACCTACGGAGGAGTTAATAGTGGAATTGATCAAAATGTAACTGTAGCTCGTAGATCTTGTTTTGAATTAGAATGAACCAAAACCAATATACGTTTCTAGGGTACCAATACGCTTACCTATTTCAGAATACATGTTACGCAGATCGTGCATGACGCAGTCGAGGTAAAGTTCGCCGGTGCCGAGCACAACGTGCTCACCAGATTCCTCCACTTTAGTGTTGAGGAGGGGGTAGGACTTATTGACTTTCCTCAGTCCATCGAGCATCTTTGGTAGCTCCGAAGGATTAACAGGTTCCACTGTAAACAAATTAGGTTGGTTTTATATTCGATAGGAGACACTGACAGGATAATTCAACCAGAATCTTAGTATTTTATCTGGTCAAGAGTGACAGTGTGGATTTATCTCAAATTGGAAAACTAATATGGAATTTCTCTCAAGTTGAGAATTTCATAGTAAAAATAACCAGATGGTCGTCCTTCAATAACGGTTTTCCGTAAATCCTGCCATCAAGTTAGTTTGCCACATGAACAATTAATAGGAAGCCCTTGTATGAATAACTCTCCTACCATCACCCTGTACAATTGAAACTACCTCTCTTCCAAAAATTACCATTTTCGAATTAACCATGGTATTCGCCTGTATCAATCTCAACGAAGAATTATTGGGTTTAGATCAATTTTCCACTTCCATATCGAACATATTCGCCTGTATCAATCTCAACGAAGAATTAATGCGTTTAGTTCAATTTTCCACTTCCATATCGAACATAAATCGTTGGACATGAGGTGAAATAGCTGAAAACAGGATTTGAATTCTACGCACTAAAGTCGTTATTCGATCGTTAACTCGTGTTATAATCGATCGTAGAAAATTAAGTTGGATTGACTCATCGGAATTTCCGAAATTCGACTTCGAATTGAGGGGTTCATTTAGGATGAAATCGACCTTCTCAAGACCGAAAACGACTCAAAAACGAGCCCGACACGTCTCACCGATAACCCACCCTAAGAACCTTTGGACATACCTTATCAGCTATAAGGCCCTATCTGCCCTCGATTTTGTATACACAGGACGTAAACGTTAAGGTCGTACCACCGGCCAGGGATCGATTCACCAACTAATTTCTGAAGAAAAGGGTCCTGTAAATTGGACAAGATATCAGTGACTGCTTATTCGAGAAGACCCATGTGACCCACCGAGACAAAGATTGCGAACAAGATTGCTGCCTAACATTTTACGTAAAGAAGAGGAATTGTCGAATCAAATACATCGTGAAAACGAAAAAAGTAGACTTCATATCGACTCGAGGTGTTCGATTGAGATCGAATGGACCTTCAAGAAGAGTAATTGTCGACTCAAATACATCGAGAAAACGAAAAAAGTAGACTTCATATCGACTCGAGGTGTTCGATTGAGATCGAATGGACCTTCAAGAAGAGTAATTGTCGACTCAAATACATCGAGAAAACGAAAAAAGTAGACTTCATATCGACTCGAGGTGTTCGATTGAGATCGAATGGACCTTCAAGAAGAGTAATTAGGTCCTTGGTGCAAAGCATAATGTATTTTGGAATCCTTGCATGGGGAGGAGCCTCTCCAAATGTAATAAGGCCTTTGACCACAGTCCAAAAAGCGATTTTAAAAATCATTACTTTTAAGTCGAGAAGATTTTCCTCCGACGAGCTGTATTCGTTGGTTCCCGTCTTCTCAGTTAGCCAGCTGTACATTAAAGCCGCTCTCATGTACCACCATAAACATCCGCTACATTTCATTTATGCACCGACAGTTTCCTCTTATGGGCTCCGGGAGTCCACTCTGGGAGTAAACCCAGTTCCCGCAAGCCGCTTGAAATGTACCACCCGACATGTATTTTTTAGCCTACCGATTCTCATTAGAAAGCTGCCCAGTAATTTAAAAATACCTTCCAATTGAAGCCGAGCCAAATACAAAACAGCTGTTTTTAGTTTTTTAATTAGCAAAGGGCACCGAGAGTGCGAAAAATTATTTTCTAGTGTATATGTAGTTAGTTAATAAGATAAATTAGATTATGAGATGTAACTCTGAATCTCACTTGTAAAACTAATGTTAATATAAGTTTAATAACTAATATAGTATAATAATAACGTAATATAATTTTAATATAATATGTTCTAACTCCCCCACTTAGCACGGAACTGCGTTAAAAAAAGTGGGGTATTTCCACAATTATTCATTAGGTTTCTTCTGTTCTGTGTATATTAGAAGGAATAAATTATTTTTTCATTCATTTTTTCATTTTTCATACGAAATTTGGTTTCTGGGTTTGGACCAGCCCCACAATGATCCTCGAAACTTTTCATAACCCTAGGTCAAGGGGAAGGGGTTCAAAACGAATTTTGAAAATTTGAAAATCTCATATCTCGAAAAATTCATATAGAACGGTGTGTTTTTTATTTCATATTTAGATAGAGTTTGTTCCGTAGAATTTTTTAAGACCATCCGCAGCTTTGTACGACCAGCCGTTCGTTCACAATGACGGCTCAAAGATTGTGCCTCACAACACGATCGTGAATCAAACTGTTGAAATACAGGTCCATTTTCATACTAACAAGCTCTTTGGAACATCATATGGCTTAAGTGATGTCGAGTTTGTTGTTCTGAGGTGCGTTTCGTGCTACGGAAATGCAGGTAATTTCGAATGTTTGTTGGTAGGTACTTCTTTTATAGAAAAATTATTACCGACGTAGTATTAAAAACCTCAGAATTATATCGTATTATTTAATCATAATTAATAATAATAATTATTAATAATAAATACGAATTATTAATACCTAACAATAAATTATAATAATTTTCACTAGGTACTTGATAATAATTAGTGATAATTGATAATAATAATTAATCTAACATTTAGGATCTAGACATTTAGACCTAGTGATCTAGACAGAAGGGTGATCTGTACAAAGAAGATAATGAACCGTTGTGTCAAGAATTTGCAGAGTTTTTTCGTTTTCTCGATGTATTTGAGTCGACAATTGCTCTTCTTGAAGGTCCATTCGAACTCAAATAAACACCTCGAGTCGATATGAAGTCTACTTTTTTTCGTTTTCTCGATGTATTTGAGTCGACAATTGCTCTTCTTGAAGGTCCATTCGAACTCAAATAAACACCTCGAGTCGGTATGAAGTCTCCTTTTTTTCGTTATCAGGATGTATTTGAGTCGACAATTACTCTTCTTGAAGGTCCATTCAAACTCAAATAAAAACCTCGAGTCGATATGAAGTCTCCTTTTTTTCGTTTTCAAGATGTATTTGAGTCGACAATTGCTCTTCTTGAAGGTCCATTCGAACTCAAATAAACACCTCGAGTCGATATGAAGTCTACTTTTTTTCGTTTTCACGATGTATTTGATTCGACAATTCCTCTTCTTGAGGTCCATTCGAACTCAAATAAACACCTCGAGTCGATATGAAGTCTACTTTTTTTCGTTTTCACGATGTATTTGATTCGACAATTCCTCTTCTTGAAGGTCCATTCGAACTCAAATAAACACCTCGAGTCGATATGAAGTCTACTTTTTTTCGTTTTCACGATGTATTTGAGTCGACGATTGCTCTTCTTGAAGGTCCATTCGAACTCAAATAAACACCTCGAGTCGGTATGAAGTCTACTTTTTTTCGTTTTCTCGATGTATTTGAGTCGACAATTGCTCTTCTTGAAGGTCCGTTTGAACTCAAATAAACACCTCGAGTCGATATGAAGTCTACTTTTTTTCGTTTTCACGATGTATTTGAGTCGACAATTACTCTTCTCGAAGGTCCATTCGAACTCAAATAAACACCTCGAGTCGATATAAAGTCTGCTTATTTTCGTTTTCTCGATGTATTTGAGTCGACAATTGCTCTTCTTGATGGTCCATTCGAACTCATATAAACACCTCGAGTCGATATGAAGTCTACTTTTTTTCGTTTTCTCGATGTATTTGAGTCGACATCTGCTCTTCTTGAAGGTCCATTCGAACTCAAATAAACACCTCGAGTCGATATGAAGTCTACTTTTTTTCGTTTTCTCGATGTATTTGAGTCGACAATTGCTCTTCTTGAAAGTCCATTCGAACTCAAATAAACACCTCGAGTCGATATGAAGTCAACATTTTTTCGTTTTCAAGATGTATTTGAGTCGACAATTGCTCTTCTTGAAGGTCCATTCGAACTCAAATAAACACCTCGAGTCGATATGAAGTCTACTTTTTTTCGTTTTCTCGATGTATTTGAGTCGACAATTGTTCTTCTTGAAGGCCCATTCGAACTCAAATAAACACCTCGAGTCGATATGACGTCTACTTTTTTTCGTTTTCAAGATGTATTTGAGTCGACAATTGCTCTTCTTGAAGGTCCATTCGAACTCAAATAAACACCTCGAGTCGATATGAAGTCTACTTTTTTTCGTTTTCTCGATGTATTTGAGTCGACAATTGCTCTTCTTGAAGGTCCATTCGAACTCATATAAACACCTCGAGTCGATATGAAGTCTACTTTTTTTCGTTTTCTCGATGTATTTGAGTCGACAATTGCTCTTCTTGAAGGTCCATTCGAACTCAAATAAACACCTCGAGTCGATATGAAGTCTACTTTTTTTCGTTTTCTCGATGTATTTGAGTCGACAATTGCTCTTCATGAAGGTCCATTCGAACTCAAATAAACACCTCGAGTCGATATGAAGTCTACTTTTTTTCGTTTTCACGATGTATTTGAGTCGACAATTGCTCTTCTTGAAGGTCCATTCGAACTCAAATAAACACCTCGAGTCGATATGAAGTCAACTTTTTTTCGTTTTCTCGATGTATTTGAGTCGACAATTGCTCTTCTTGAAGGTCTATTCGAACTCAAATAAACACCTCGAGTCGATGTGAAGTCTACTTTTTTTCGTTTTCTCGATGTATTTGAGTCGACAATTGCTCTTCTTGAAGGTCCATTCGAACTCAAATAAACACCTCGAGTCGATATGAAGTCAACGTTTTTTCGTTTTCTCGATGTATTTGAGTCGACAATTGCTCTTCTTGAAGGTCCATTCGAACTCAAATAAACACCTCGAGTCGATATGAAGTCAACTTTTTTTCGTTTTCTCGATGTATTTGAGTCGACAATTGCTCTTCTTGAAGGTCCATTCGAACTCAAATAAACACCTCGAGTCGATATGAAGTCTACTTTTTTTCGTTTTCTCGTTGTATTTGAGTCGACAATTGCTCTTCTTGAAGGTCCATTCGAACTCAAATAAACACCTCGAGTCGATATGAAGTCTACTTTTTTCGTTTTCTCGATGTATTCGAGTCGACAATTGCTCTTCTTGAAGGCCCATTCGAACTCAAATAAACACCTCGAGTCGATATGAAGTCAACATTTTTTCGTTTTCAAGATGTATTTGAGTCGACAATTGCTCTTCTTGAAGGTCCATTCGAACTCAAATAAACACCTCGAGTCGATATGAAGTCTCCTTTTTTTCGTTTTCAAGATGTATTTGAGTCGACAATTGTTCTTCGTGAAGGTCCATTCGAACTCAAATAAACACCTCGAGTCGATATGAAGTCTACTTTTTTTCGTTTTCTCGATGTATTTGAGTCGACAATTGCTCTTCTTGAAGGTCCATTCGAACTCAAATAAACACCTCGAGTCGACATGAAGTCTACTATTTTCGTTTTCTCGATGTATTTGCGTCGACAATTGCTCTTCTTGAAGGTCCATTCGAACTCAAATAAACACCTCGAGTCGATATGAAGTCTCCTTTTTTTCGTTTTCAAGATGTATTTGAGTCGACAATTGCTCTTCTTGAAGGTCTATTCGAACTCAAATAAACACCTCGAGTCGGTATGAAGTCTCCTTTTTTTCGTTTTCACGATGTATTTGAGTGGACAATTGCTCTTCTTGAAGGTCCATTCGAACTGAAATAAACACCTCGAGTCGATATCAAGTCTACTTTTTTTCGTTTTCTCGATGTATTTGAGTCGACAATTGCTCTTCTTGAAGGTCCATTCGAACTCAAATAAACACCTCGAGTCGATATGAAGTCTACTTTTTTTCGTTTTCTCGATGTATTTGAGTCGACAATTGCTCTTCTTGAAGGTCCATTCGAACTCAAATAAACACCTCGAGTCGATATGAAGTCAACTTTTTTTCGTTTTCTCGATGTATTTGAGTCGACAATTGCTCTTCTTGAAGGTCCATTCGAACTCAAATAAACACCTCGAGTCGATATGAAGTCTACTTTTTTTCGTTTTCTCGATGTATTTGAGTCGACAATTGCTCTTCTTGAAGGTCCATTCGAACTACAATAAACACCTCGAGTCGATATGAAGTCAACATTTTTTCGTTTTCAAGATGTATTTGAGTCGACAATTGCTCTTCTTGAAGGTCCATTCGAACTCAAATAAACACCTCGAGTCGATATGAAGTCTCCTTTTTTTCGTTTTCAAGATGTATTTGAGTCGACAATTGTTCTTCGTGAAGGTCCATTCGAACTCAAATAAACACCTCGAGTCGATATGAAGTCTACTTTTTTTCGTTTTCTCGATGTATTTAAGTCGACAATTGCTCTTCTTGAAGGTCCATTCGAACTCAAATAAACACCTCGAGTCGGTATGAAGTCTCCTTTTTTTCGTTTTCACGATGTATTTGAGTGGACAATTGCTCTTCTTGAAGGTCCATTCGAACTCAAATAAAAACCTCGAGTCGATATCAAGTCTACTTTTTTTCGTTTTCTCGATGTATTTGAGTCGACAATTGCTCTTCTTGAAGGTCCATTCGAACTGAAATAAACACCTCGAGTCGATATGAAGTCACCTTTTTTTCGTTTTCTCGATGTGTTTGAGTCGACAATTGCTCTTCTTGAAGGTCCATTCGAACTCAAATAAACACCTCGAGTCGATATGAAGTCTACTTTTTTTCGTTTTCTCGATGTATTTGAGTCGACAATTGCTCTTCTTGAAGGTCCATTCGAACTCAAATAAACACCTCGAGTCGATATGAAGTCTACTTTTTTTCGTTTTCTCGATGTATTTGAGTCGACAATTGCTCTTCTTGAAGGTCCATTCGAACTCAAATAAACACCTCGAGTCGATATGAAGTCTACTTTTTTTCGTTTTCTCGATGTATTTGAATCGACAATTGCTCTTCTTGAAGGTCCATTCGGACTCAAATAAACACCTCGAGTCGTTATGAAGTCTACTTTTTTTCGTTTTCTCGATGTATTTGAATCGACAATTGCTCTTCTTGAAGGTCCATTCGAACTCAAATAAACACCTCGAGTCAATATGAAGTCTACTTTTTTTCGTTTTCTCGATGTATTTGAATCGACAATTGCTCTTCTTGAAGGTCCATTCGGACTCAAATAAACACCTCGAGTCAATATGAAGTCTACTTTTTTTCGTTTTCTCGATGTATTTGAATCGACAATTGCTCTTCTTGAAGGTCCATTCGAACTCAAATAAACACCTCGAGTCGATATGAAGTCTACTTTTTTTCGTTTTCTCGATGTATTTGAGTTGACAATTGCTCTTCTTGAAGGTCCATTCGAACTCAAATAAACACCTCGAGTCGATATGAAGTCTACTTTTTTTCGTTTTCTCGATGTATTTGAATCGACAATTGCTCTTCTTGAAGGTCCATTCGGACTCAAATAAACACCTCGAGTCGTTATGAAGTCTACTTTTTTTCGTTTTCTCGATGTATTTGAATCGACAATTGCTCTTCTTGAAGGTCCATTCGAACTCAAATAAACACCTCGAGTCAATATGAAGTCTACTTTTTTTCGTTTTCTCGATGTATTTGAATCGACAATTGCTCTTCTTGAAGGTCCATTCGAACTCAAATAAACACCTCGAGTCGATATGAAGTCTACTTTTTTTCGTTTTCTCGATGTATTTGAGTTGACAATTGCTCTTCTTGAAGGTCCATTCGAACTCAAATAAACACCTCGAGCCGATATGAAGTCTCCTTTTTTTCGTTTTCAAGATGTATTTGAGTCGACAATTGTTCTTCTTGAAGGTCCATTCGAACTCAAATAAACACCTCGAGTCGTTATGAAGTCTACTTTTTTTCGTTTTCTCGATGTATTTGAGTCGACAATTGCTCTTCTTGAAGGTCCATTCGAACTCAAATAAACACCTCGAGTCGATATGAAGTCTACTTTTTTCGTTTTCTCGATGTATTTGAGTCGACAATTGCTCTTCTTGAAGGCCCATTCGAACTCAAATAAACACCTCGAGTCGATAAGAAGTCTCCTTTTTTTCGCTTTCAAGATGTATTTGAGTCGACAATTGCTCTTCTTGAAGGTCCATTCGAACTCAAATAAACACCTCGAGTCGGTATGAAGTCTCCTTTTTTTCGTTTTCACGTTGTATTTGAGTGGACAATTGCTCTTCTTGAAGGTCCATTCGAACTCAAATAAACACCTCGAGTCGATATGAAGTCTACTTTTTTTCGTTTTCTCGATGTATTTAAGTCGACAATTGCTCTTCTTGAAGGTCCATTCGAACTCAAATAAACACCTCGAGTCGGTATGAAGTCTCCTTTTTTTCGTTTTCACGATGTATTTGAGTGGACAATTGCTCTTCTTGAAGGTCCATTCGAACTCAAATAAAAACCTCGAGTCGATATCAAGTCTACTTTTTTTCGTTTTCTCGATGTATTTGAGTCGACAATTGCTCTTCTTGAAGGTCCATTCGAACTGAAATAAACACCTCGAGTCGATATGAAGTCACCTTTTTTTCGTTTTCTCGATGTGTTTGAGTCGACAATTGCTCTTCTTGAAGGTCCATTCGAACTCAAATAAACACCTCGAGTCGATATGAAGTCAACTTTTTTTCGTTTTCTCGATGTATTTGAGTCGACAATTGCTCTTCTTGAAGGTCCATTCGAACTCAAATAAACACCTCGAGTCGATATGAAGTCTACTTTTTTTCGTTTTCTCGATGTATTTGAGTCGACAATTGCTCTTCTTGAAGGTCCATTCGAACTCAAATAAACACCTCGAGTCGATATGAAGTCTACTTTTTTTCGTTTTCTCGATGTATTTGAATCGACAATTGCTCTTCTTGAAGGTCCATTCGGACTCAAATAAACACCTCGAGTCGTTATGAAGTCTACTTTTTTTCGTTTTCTCGATGTATTTGAGTCGACAATTGCTCTTCTTGAAGGTCCATTCGAACTCAAATAAACACCTCGAGTCGATATGAAGTCAACTTTTTTTCGTTTTCTCGATGTATTTGAGTCGACAATTGCTCTTCTTGAAGGTCCATTCGAACTCAAATAAACACCTCGAGTCGATATGAAGTCTACTTTTTTTCGTTTTCTCGATGTATTTGAGTCGACAATTGCTCTTCTTGAAGGTCCATTCGAACTACAATAAACACCTCGAGTCGATATGAAGTCAACATTTTTTCGTTTTCAAGATGTATTTGAGTCGACAATTGCTCTTCTTGAAGGTCCATTCGAACTCAAATAAACACCTCGAGTCGATATGAAGTCTCCTTTTTTTCGTTTTCAAGATGTATTTGAGTCGACAATTGTTCTTCGTGAAGGTCCATTCGAACTCAAATAAACACCTCGAGTCGATATGAAGTCTACTTTTTTTCGTTTTCTCGATGTATTTAAGTCGACAATTGCTCTTCTTGAAGGTCCATTCGAACTCAAATAAACACCTCGAGTCGGTATGAAGTCTCCTTTTTTTCGTTTTCACGATGTATTTGAGTGGACAATTGCTCTTCTTGAAGGTCCATTCGAACTCAAATAAAAACCTCGAGTCGATATCAAGTCTACTTTTTTTCGTTTTCTCGATGTATTTGAGTCGACAATTGCTCTTCTTGAAGGTCCATTCGAACTGAAATAAACACCTCGAGTCGATATGACGTCACCTTTTTTTCGTTTTCTCGATGTGTTTGAGTCGACAATTGCTCTT
Organism: Stenodema calcarata; assembly: GCA_963920205.1. Classification (NCBI taxonomy): domain Eukaryota; kingdom Metazoa; phylum Arthropoda; class Insecta; order Hemiptera; family Miridae; genus Stenodema; species Stenodema calcarata. The sequence continues at coordinate 4,167,015 of OY986051.1, forward strand.
CTTGAAGGTCCATTCGAACTCAAATAAACACCTCGAGTCGATATGAAGTCAACTTTTTTTCGTTTTCTCGATGTATTTGAGTCGACAATTGCTCTTCTTGAAGGTCCATTCGAACTCAAATAAACACCTCGAGTCGATATGAAGTCTACTTTTTTTCGTTTTCTCGATGTATTTGAGTCGACAATTGCTCTTCTTGAAGGTCCATTCGAACTCAAATAAACACCTCGAGTCGATATGAAGTCTACTTTTTTTCGTTTTCTCGATGTATTTGAATCGACAATTGCTCTTCTTGAAGGTCCATTCGGACTCAAATAAACACCTCGAGTCGTTATGAAGTCTACTTTTTTTCGTTTTCTCGATGTATTTGAATCGACAATTGCTCTTCTTGAAGGTCCATTCGAACTCAAATAAACACCTCGAGTCAATATGAAGTCTACTTTTTTTCGTTTTCTCGATGTATTTGAATCGACAATTGCTCTTCTTGAAGGTCCATTCGGACTCAAATAAACACCTCGAGTCAATATGAAGTCTACTTTTTTTCGTTTTCTCGATGTATTTGAATCGACAATTGCTCTTCTTGAAGGTCCATTCGAACTCAAATAAACACCTCGAGTCGATATGAAGTCTACTTTTTTTCGTTTTCTCGATGTATTTGAGTTGACAATTGCTCTTCTTGAAGGTCCATTCGAACTCAAATAAACACCTCGAGTCGATATGAAGTCTACTTTTTTTCGTTTTCTCGATGTATTTGAATCGACAATTGCTCTTCTTGAAGGTCCATTCGGACTCAAATAAACACCTCGAGTCGTTATGAAGTCTACTTTTTTTCGTTTTCTCGATGTATTTGAATCGACAATTGCTCTTCTTGAAGGTCCATTCGAACTCAAATAAACACCTCGAGTCAATATGAAGTCTACTTTTTTTCGTTTTCTCGATGTATTTGAATCGACAATTGCTCTTCTTGAAGGTCCATTCGAACTCAAATAAACACCTCGAGTCGATATGAAGTCTACTTTTTTTCGTTTTCTCGATGTATTTGAGTTGACAATTGCTCTTCTTGAAGGTCCATTCGAACTCAAATAAACACCTCGAGTCGATATGAAGTCTCCTTTTTTTCGTTTTCAAGATGTATTTGAGTCGACAATTGTTCTTCTTGAAGGTCCATTCGAACTCAAATAAACACCTCGAGTCGTTATGAAGTCTACTTTTTTTCGTTTTCTCGATGTATTTGAGTCGACAATTGCTCTTCTTGAAGGTCCATTCGAACTCAAATAAACACCTCGAGTCGATATGAAGTCTACTTTTTTCGTTTTCTCGATGTATTTGAGTCGACAATTGCTCTTCTTGAAGGCCCATTCGAACTCAAATAAACACCTCGAGTCGATAAGAAGTCTCCTTTTTTTCGCTTTCAAGATGTATTTGAGTCGACAATTGCTCTTCTTGAAGGTCCATTCGAACTCAAATAAACACCTCGAGTCGGTATGAAGTCTCCTTTTTTTCGTTTTCACGTTGTATTTGAGTGGACAATTGCTCTTCTTGAAGGTCCATTCGAACTCAAATAAACACCTCGAGTCGATATGAAGTCTACTTTTTTTCGTTTTTCAAACTCGGAGAATTTTCACTAATGATTACTTTTTCGCTGATTGTTATTATAACAGGCGAGTGGTCAGAGGGTAGGTAGACTTCATATCGACTCGAGGTGTTTATTTGAGTTCGAATGGACCTTCGAGAAGAGTAATTGTCGAATCAAATACATCGTGAAAACGAAAAAAAGTAGACTTCATATCGACTCGAGGTATTTATTTGAGTTCGAATGGACCTTCGAGAAGAGTAATTGTCGACTCAAATACATCGTGAAAACGAAAAAAAGTAGACTTCATATCGACTCGAGGTGTTTATTTGAGTTCAAACGGACCTTCAAGAAGAGTAATAATTACTGTCGAATCAAATTATTGTCGAATCAAATACATCGTGAAAACGAAAAAAAGTAGAATTCATATCGACTCGAGGTGTTCGATTGAGATCGAATGGACCTTCAAGATGAGTAATTGTCGACCCAAATACATCGTGAAAACGAAAAAAAAAGTAGATTTCATATCGACTCGAGGTGTTCGATTGAGATCGAATGGACCTTCAAGAGGAGTAATTGTCGACTCAAATTCATCGAGAAACGAAAAAAAGTAGACTTCATATCGACTCGAGGTGTTCGATTGAGATCGAATGGACCTTCAAGAAGAGTAATTGTCGACTCAAATACATCGTGAAAACGAAAAAAAGTAGACTTCATATCGACTCGAAAGTATCGCGTAAACCTCCGACCGAGTAACAACTGACGGAGCTCTCGAGAAAAAAGTAAGCGTTCGCAAAAAAACATTGTGCCGGATATGATTTCACGGTTGTGATTGAACAAGAGCAAGGCGGCGGTGAGACGATCGCGGAAATTGTTGATAAAACAAAACTCGCGATTGTGCAACACCGAGCTGGTACCGCGGCGTTTCGTATTCAAGACGAGCATGTGAATACTACATTCGGTGAGCTCTATACTATTATTAATTCCTTATGCGAATATTTAATACAGGCTGACCAAAAAGTCGGTAATGTACCTCGCGAAATAAAAGAGTTGAAGACAAATCAGGCATCAATTCAAAATTCTCAACAATCTGAGCAGCAACAGGTCTATTACACAGACGAATCCGATGTGGAGAGGGAAACTAACTGGGTTTTGAAGAAGAAATCTAAACCAAATAAGAAGCGGAAAGCTGATGAATCTCCCGAGGTCATAAGAGAATCCTCTAACCAAAATAAAACTGAAGTTAAGAAGGATCATCCCCCACCGCCGATTAATGTTACCGGAGTTAAGGACTTCAAAGTAATTAGTTCATTGATCGGCTCCGTAACGAGCGCCAATTGGAAAGCTAAGACACTTAGCAACAATCTATAAAATCAATGTTCCTGATAGTGACGCATACAGGGCTGTATCAAAAAAGCTAAATGAGGAACAGATTAGATGGTACTCATTTGAAAACAAGCATGAGCGGCCCATTAAAGTGGTCGCGAGAGGACTGCATCCATCCTGCCCACCCGAAGATATCATGGACGACCTAAGGAATCAAGGATTCAACATATTGGAGGCTACTAACTTGCAAAAGAAGGAAAGGTTTTCTAATGATCAAGGAGTACAAACTACCGCTATCAAGGGCTTGCCACTCTTCATACTGACTTTTCAAAAAGACGAAAACATCGAGAAGATATTCCAAATTGCTACGATAGCACACTTGAAAGTGAAAATTGAACAACTCAGAAAAACATCTAGCATGATCCCACAGTGTAAGAAGTGTCAGGGTTTCAATCATACACAGCGGTACTGCCAAATGGAGCCCAGGTGTGTGAAATGTGCAGGCAAACATACCACAATTACCTGCACCAAGACTATGGAAACGCCTCCAAAGTGCGTGAATTGCAAAGAAAATCATCCAGCAAACTATCGCGGATGTGAGGTTGCCCAGGAACTTCAGAAACTGCGAGATAAGACAAAGGTAGTGGAGAGAAGGGGAAGTACATCCCAAAGAAAAATTAGCCTAGTCATGAATGAAAAGGAAAGAAAAACTCTAACTTATGCTCAGGCACTTGGTCGGGGTGAAACCCGTAAAATAAAGGGGCAATCAACAGACGAAATTCTAGCAGCCATTCTTAGCAGGATGGACGAACAAAACAAAGATGTCAAAGCCCTAATTGAACGAGTAAATAGGCTCGAAAAAAAAGTTAATAGTAAAAAATGAGCGCACCTAACATTTTACGAGTCGTCACCTGGAATGCGAATGGCTTAGGGCAGCGGATTTCAGAACTGGAATTCTTTCTAAACAACGAACACATTGACATTTGTTTGATATCCGAAACTCATTTCACGCGATCATCATTCGCGAGTATTAAAGGGTTCAGCTTTTACCATTCAACTCATCCTGCCGACCGTGCGCGTGGGGGGGTAGCCGTGCTTATCAAAGAAAACATCAAGCACTATGAACATCTCAAAATCGAGGAAGATGAAATGCAGGTAGTATCAATAAAACTGAGGATGAAAAATCATGAAATAAGTGTAGCTGCAATTTACTGTCCACCACGGTACTCACTGACAGAAGAAGATTACAAACATCTATTCAATGAGATAGGACGAAAATTTATTTTGGGGGGAGATTTCAACGCCAAACATGAATACTGGGGATCAAGATTACAAAACCCTAAAGGAAAGAAACTGTTAGCTGCGGGGCGAGAACAACATTGTGATTTTCACTCTGGAGGAGGACCCACCTACTGGCCAACAGATAACCGAAAAGTACCAGACTTGATAGACTTCTATGTGGTGAGAGGGCTTTCCAGTAACTACATACATACTGAAGACAGCGATGGCCTGATGTCAGATCATTCGCCAGTAATAATGTCACTTAGTGAAACGGTGATACTGAAAGAAACGACTCCGAAACTAAGCAGCAAACACACAAACTGGCCATTGTTTAGAGAAATACTTAATGAAGAAACAAACCTAGATGTGTCACTAAGAACCCCTGAGCAAATCGAGGAGGAGATGGACACCTTTATAAACAGCGTCCAACAGGCAGCTTGGGCTTGTACGCCATTAAGTAACAAAATAATCAGTAAGCACAGCAACTATCCCATTGAAGTGAGGGAACTCGTGAGGGCGAAAAGAAGAGCTAGGAGAATTTGGAAGAGGTATCGTACACCTGAAAATAAGAGAAACTTGAATCGGCTATGTAACGAACTGAAGACAATGACCAAAAAAATCAAAAATGAGACTCTGGCCAGGTATCTGCACAGCCTCACTCCCGAAAAAGATACTGAATACTCTTTATGGCGAGCTGCAAAAGATCTGAAGCGGCCCAAGGTACCAGTGTCCCCTATTAGATGTGCAGATGGTACATGGGCAAGAAGTGCAAAGGAGAAAGCAGATCTCTTTTCAAAGTACCTGGAGGACACATTCAAACCCTTTGATAGGCAGACTGAAGAAGAACATACAACGAAAATTGAAAAGATTGATGAGTGTACAATACTACCTGTAACGCTATCTGAAATAAAGAATGAAATAAGGACCAACATAAATTCCAAGAAAGCCCCAGGATACGATTTAATAACTGGGAAAATACTGAAAGAATTACCCGAAAAAGGTCTCCGAAAGTTACTTCACCTTGTCAATGCTTCATTCAGATTGAAGTACGTGCCGATGCAATGGAAAGTAGCTGAGATAATAATGATACCAAAACCAGGCAAGCCTAGTGATGACAAGAAATCATACCGACCGATTTCTCTCTTGCCAGTCATATCCAAGCTTTTTGAGAAATTACTCCTCAAAAGACTGAAACCTATTATAGAAGAAAGAGACCTCATTCCATCACATCAATTTGGATTTAGAGAACAACACTCCACAATAGACCAGGTACACAGGATCACGAACCTGATTGAACACTCGTTAGAAGAAAAGAAAATATGTTCAGCTGTCTTTCTAGATGTCTCGCAAGCGTTTGATAAAGTATGGCATCAAGGATTACTCGCCAAACTGCAAAGGGACCTTCCGACCCAATTCTTCCAAATTCTTAAGTCATACCTGGCAGATAGATTATTCAGAGGAAAATACGATGACGAGTACTCCCAACTGAGGAAACTAAATGCAGGTGTTCCACAAGGCAGTGTCCTTGGCCCCATACTGTATCTACTGTACACAAGAGACCTACCACAACCAGTGGATACACTTACGGCAACTTTTGCTGATGACACTGCTATTCTTGCAGTTGGAAACTCAGCTGTAGAAGCCACCAATAAACTACAATCTGCTGTCAACAATGTCCTAAACTGGACTAAGCGACGGAGGATGAAGTTGAACGAAACGAAATCTATCCATATAAACTTCACGAATCTAAAGACAGACGTAATCCCATTAAAGATTAACTCGCAAACAGTGCCTTATGCGGACGAGGCAAAATACCTTGGCATGACTCTCGACTGTAAGCTGAGGTGGAAAGCCCACGTAAAGAAAAAAAAGGACGAGCTCAACTTAAGATTCAGAAAAATGTATTGGTTGATAGGGAAACACTCTGAACTATCAACACACAATAAGTTACTTCTATACCAGCAAGTAATCAAACCAATCTGGACTTACGGGTGCCAACTGTGGGGTTGCACAAAGAAAAGTAATATACAACTTATACAGACGTTTCAAAACAAAGTTCTGCGGTGTATTGTCGAGGCACCTTGGTACGTACGAACAGCAGATCTCCATCGCGACCTACAGATGGAGACTGTTGGCGAAACAATAAAAAAACTTGCGATGGAGCACGAGAGCCGGCTCCACAAACATCCAAACGTCGAAGTACTGAATCTACTGGACAACAGCGGAGATATACGGAGACTGAAGAGGACCAAACCATTGGACCTTGTCATGACTCACTAGTGTGGAGTGATGTGTAGTGGATGTAGATAGTGATCTATATACCACAGAAACGCTCTAATGTATTAGAAAAACAATGCTAGATGTTGTAATACAGTTGTAACATAAATAAATAAATGATAAAAAAAAAAATATATCGACTCGAGGTGTTCGATTGAGATCGAATGGACCTTCAAGAATAGTAATTGTCGACTCAAATACATCGTGAAAACGAAGAAAAGTAGACTTTATATCGACTCGAGGTGTTTATTTGAGTTCGAATGGACCTTCGAGAAGAGTAATTGTCGACTCAAATACATCGTGAAAACGAAAAAAAGTAGACTTCATATCGACTCGAGGTGTTTATTTGAGTTCAAACGGACCTTCAAGAAGAGCAATTGTCGACTCAAATACATCGTGAAAACGAAAAAAAGTAGACTTTATATCGACTCGAGGTGTTTATTTGAGTTCGAATGGACCTTCAAGAAGAGTAATAATTACTGTCGAATCAAATTATTGTCGAATCAAATACATCGTGAAACCGAAAAAAAGTAGACTTCATATCGACTCGAGGTGTTCGATTGAGATCGAATGGACCTTCAAGAAGAGTAATTGTCGACTCAAATACATCGTGAAAACGAAAAAAAGTAGACTTCATATCGACTCGAGGTGTTCGATTGAGATCGAATGGACCTTCAAGAAGAGTAATTGTCGACTTAAATACATCGAGAAACGAAAAAAAAATAGACTTCATATCGACTCGAGGTGTTTATTTGAGTTCGAATGGACCTTCAAGAAGAGTAATTGTCGACTAAAATACATCGAGAAAACGAAAAAAGTAGACTTCATATCGACTCGAGGTGTTTATTTGAGTTTGAATGGACCTTCAAGAAGAGTAATTGTCGACTCAAATACGTCGTGAAAACGAAAAAACCGAGTGAATATTGAAATGTCATCCAGTTCTGACCTATTTTCAAAATTTCAAGTCAATAGCTCATCATCAAAACTTAATTTGTATTATTACAAAAAGGTATTATTTAAACAATTTTACAGCAAATGTGGTGGATTGCAATGTGGTCAATCCCCGACTCACGGTTAAATTTTCCAGGGTTTAGTTTACGGGGAAGATGAAAACAAAGTAGTTTTAATGATGGGCGTCTGGGGGGTTGACCGACCTAACGGCCGTTTTAGACGCGAAGCTTAGTGCTTCTCCTAAACCTTTGCGCGCTCACTGTGAACGAACGGCTGGTCGTACAAAAATCCAATTGGTCTTAAAAAATTCGTAATTTTTCAGGTCATTCAACAGTGAACTAAAAATTACACCGTTTCATGTGAATTTTTAGAGATATGACATTGTTGAAATTTCAAAGTTCGTTTTGAACCCCTTCCCCTTGACCTAGGGTTATGAAAAGTTTAGAGGATCATTGTGGGGCTGGTCCAAACCCAGAAACCAAATTTCGTAATTTTAGCTCAACGCTAACTGGGCAAAGTGCCACGGACGGCGGGACAGCGTATGGTTCATTATCGAAGATAATAAACCAAAATCATACTGTTATAAAGCTGAGGATTTGGGGTTACAGTATGAAATTAACCGGCAGATTGGCTTTCAAACGTTTGAAAAAACTGTAAGTACTTTTCAGAGATTTTCGAGACTTTACTATTCGGGCTCTTTTTCCAACATCTGAATCTCCTTTGAAATGTTTCATTTAGCACTAGTGAGATAGGGAATTTAACGCTCTTTCCAAGCTGTAGTACACTTTTCGTCAGAAATTAGTTATAGTATCGATCCCTGGCCGGTGGTACGACCTTAACGTTTACACCCTGTATAGCTCGGAAGACACTTGTTCGTGGTTCATTGATTCCTATGTAAGAACATGTTGTGTGCGCCAATAAAGGTTTTTTCTCTTTTTAGACCCTTCGTCGTCTATCTCCTTACGTAACTATAGCATAGCACACTTACCAGCGATTTTGATGACAGATTGGGTGTTGAATTTGAGTGGCCTGAATATGTAAACGTCCTCACTCGTTATGAGGTCAGTTATTGTCGAAGTTTTGACAATCGGTTGGTCGATACCTTCGATCAAAACCCAGTTTCCAGATGGCACTCTGTTCACTTCAACTTTATACCTGAAAACAACAATCTGTAGAGCAGCAACAATCTGGTACATGTAATGATCTTCAGGACATGATCTACCAAAAAATATTCATCAACTCAATTAACACTCACCTAGCTTCGTAAATCCATAGTCGGCCTACAGTTAATATCCTAGAATCCTCTTCATCGGTGAGAGTATAGTTTTCTCCCAAAACTCTCACTTCTTGACCAGAATACAGAGTCCCAGACATAACGCGACCACATACTTGGAAAAACGTGCAGTCATCAGTGGGGTACATTTTTGTGCTATGCACCATCAATCTCCCCTATGAACAATCCACATTATAAATTGGAATACATGTAAAACAACCATCTGATTACGTACAGACACCTCTGCAAAAAAATCTGTTGAATATTAATAGAATAATTTCATAAATCACAGTAGCATCTTAGCAATGAAGCCCCTTGCACAACTAATTACAAGACTTTAACGGTGTAAATGACTGCATACCTCAGCATCACAATTGAACATGTCTTGGACCAGTTTGGTGTCCGTCGGGCCAGTATATATATGCTCAACTTTGATCCTTGCATTGGCGCAAGGGGAGGGTACGTGTTCCACGCACATGTCCACAAAACCTGAAATGAACCAAGTCAAAAATCACCTGTTTTCAGAAGCATCAATTATATCCGTAAAGGGCCAGAGCCATTCGGCCAAGACCCGCTTGGTCAAGTCCACATTGGTTATATCAATCGTTATCAATCCATAATATTGCGCTAAATAGATTGGTGAGGTCATTTTAACAAAAAAAAACGAAGGTACAACTCAGGAGTTAAACTGGTGGATTCTTGTTATCATGGAGCAGGTGTATTTACAAGCTCATTTCCTTGAAAAATTCTAGAGAGATTAGGTACGTTGTATCATGATTGAAAAGGAATGACAATACACAACAGCAAGAGGCAACTGTTCATTAGAACCAAAGAATCCACTACACTCAAGATGGAGCCAGTTTTCTCAGTCTCTGTGGTTTGGTTCTGTGGATGTTGGATTGTACAAAATTCTAGAGACACCCAAGGTTAGTCAATATAAGAGCAGTTTCATTAGGCCCAGCGACTCCATTGTGTAGAAGAAGGCGAAGGAAAACGTTTATTGAAATATACAATATTATTAAATAAACTATCCTCCAATAAATAAACGGTACGGCATGGTTTAATCCGTCTGCCGCAGTTCGGGAACATTACACAAAAGCAGAACGGATTTCTTGTTTGGACGCAACTTGCAGTGGTAGCTCTCTGTTTATTTATGACCTGGCAGCTTATAACCTACCGAATCAGGCTGGAAAAAATTCAGGGGTACCAACCAATCTCAACAAAAGTCAAACTCAAACTTTCAAAATGTCGCTGTAAAAAATGGTCAGACTTTTTTTTTTGGAACAACCCTCGTAGAATTGAACCGTTCATGTGAGGGTCCAACTCTTTATATAGAGCGTAAGTCTGTGACTCATTTGCTCGTCGCCTGAATTCTGCTAAGTTTTCCTCTTAAAAACCTGCAAGAATTTTGCTCTCATTTGCCTTCAGTTGTGAGACACCGAATGAGCTCAGTGCGTTGGCAAGATCGCATTTTGTCGCCAAAGTATGGTAATGGTCAGCCCAATACATCCCATTGTGTACGAGGAACTTCAAATAACAAAACGCACTCACCTCCTAGATCGGAGAAAAACTTGGAAAATACAAGACGTAGAAGGGGCTTGATGTTCATCTTCATTTCTTCTTTAGTCAGCCGGATACCAAGTTCATCAAGAACTTTTGGCAAGGTGGTGTCAACATCACCTACGACCTGATCATAGAATGAGGGTATATGTTAGTACATAAAAACGTTGGAAGAAGAGAATTATGAATAGATTCAAATTGGTTTGAGGTATGTATTTGGCAGGATGAAGATTTATCCTTGAAAATCACGAGTTTTTGTAACAGCTAAAAATTATGCCAAGGAGATGGATTTCCTCAGTTGTCGGCGCTTAAGCAGATCCAACCATAACAAGACTCGAGTTCCACAGTAGGAAGACTAACCTGAGCAAATATTTTATATAGAGGTTCAAGAATGAACTCGACAAAGCTCCTCTGAGCACTCCCATGTGGAGGTTTCTTGGTGAATTTCCTCGTCTTAGGGTTGAAATAGATGTCACCCCAAAGACGGCGAGCGAACTCTTTGACGTTAACGCCTTCGTACGACTGGGCGTAGAGGCTGGCGAAGGACCGGAGTGTGAAGCAGATATTGTAGGCAGAAGAGGCGAAGCAGACGTTACCAGTGATGGGCGAGACGGTTAACGATTTCCCTTCTTCTGAATACATTCTGGAAATAATGAAAGAAAGTGAAAAGGGTGTACCGGTGTACGATTAGGAGTGGAGTTTAGTACAAGGATGCGGATGTATAAGGAGAGGACTAAATATGAAACCTAATGCAATTGGCGCAGCTGTTCCTGTCTCTGGACAGTCGGACGAATTGAGTCCAATTTTGGCATAATAAACAGTAGAGAACCGTCTAGACTACACAAAGAACACCCAGTAACATGTTCCGAAATAGTTGGACGTTAGTAAACATGATACAAAACGATGATCAATACTTATACACTACTTGTTCCGACTATTCCCATAAACCGCATTGTATTCAATCGAGTGATTTTAATATGAAAATGGGTAGCATTGACAGACAATAGAACAATAATTTTTAGCGAGAAGTGCTCAGTTCCCGTTACAGTACAAGACACTATCTAGCCAAATCTAGGTAAAATCCCCTCCCCAATAAATCAGTTTTGAATCAAGACTTATTGACAGCTTCTTACTCCTCACAAGGTCTTAGTGCGTGAAATGAATTTGAACATCCCTTTTGCTATTAGGTTCAGGAATATAAATCGTGGCTTCGCTAGCAGTAGGACGAATGTAGCAAAATCAAGGTTTTGGGAAATGACAATTTTCTCTAGCGAATTTAAAAACTGTACCACCAAGCTTGACATAGTTACTCCTAAATTCTTACAAATTTTCTGAATCTTTTCATATTTTTGGATTAGTTCTATTACTAATGCAAGTGTGATTGAAACGTTCGCCCTTTTCCAGTTACTGTGCTGACTAGTGATAGTAATAATAATTATTTTTCGGTGCTCAATAATAAATCATTGTGACGCAGTAGTACCATCACTGTGTGCTAGTTCAATGTTTTTGGTACTAACCTACTAATCTTTTTTTCAAACAATCTGTTTTTACATTAAACTTATTGTGAACAGCTTTTAAAAACAGTCAACGACGTAAATATTCTTTGTACTAGATAATTATTCTACACCACTAATTTTCCGAAAGGAACTTGGTAAACCACTATTGCAAACTCTTCAGTATTAATCTTAATTAGTCCAGGCTTAGAGAAAGCACAGACCGCCGCGTTGCATAACTACTACCAGTCGTAACCAAAGTCTGTTAGGAAAGCATTAAGATGCTTAAAGAGCTAGAACCTCATCACAACCGAGTCTTCGTCTCTTTCGGCTGGTTGGGGCTCGTAGTTGGTTTGAGGCAGCTCTTCAACATCAACTACATACTACTTCCTGTCGCTCTTTTCTGATCGTTTGAACGACCTAGGGCTTGAAACTTTGATTTCAGTTACATTCGCCTCAAAATCCGAAAAGAGGAAAAAACCATATCAATATCTCAAAAACGTCAATTTGGTGCCTGGGCGAAGAAATATATTCGACCAAGAATCTTCGAATTTGCGGACCTAGGTTGGGATGTTTTTGAAGAATATCTCAGGCTGCGATTGACTTGAAGTTATGAACGGGGGGGGGGGGGGGGTCGTCGCTATAGAAGCGCCAAGACATCCAATAAGAAGAAAGTTACAAGAAATTTATCGAAAAATCAATTAGCCCTCCTAAAATGCCCCCTCGTTTCGTTTTTTAATAAAAATATAGCAAATTTCGCAACCGCTTTGAAAGAAAATTCCACATCCTCTCCCGAAAGGGAGGCATGGAAAAACCAGATTCCAGTGTCTGCTCACTCAATCTGGTACTCAGACGGTTCCAAAATGCCCTGCGGCACCAAAGCGGGTGAGTACGAAAAATCCAACATCATTAAGATGGCAATTAGTCTGGGCCAATACGCCTTCTCAATACAGTGTTCCAGGCCAAGACGATTTCTATTGAGCACTGTGCTATGGAGATCAGAAAGCTAAAGCGGGTGTAAGGAAATGGCAATTTGTTCCGATAGCCAAACTGCACTGATGGCGTTAGCCTCTCCAGCGACCGCCATCATCGGACCTGAGCCATATTGTGGAATATCCAAAAACCTTAGAAAAAGCACCACAAAAGAGTGGTTGCTGTTAGAAACTCAGGCCTCGTGGAATAGATCCACAGGCCAAAGGCATGCAAAGAAATTCGTAGGTATACCCCCGCATGCAGCTACGGCAGACCTACTCAATATCAGCCGCACCAGGCTGAGGATAACGGTAGGTCTACTGACCGGACACTGCCGACTCCTTAAACATCTTTGCAGGATCGGGGTGGCCGAGGACAGTGAGTGCCGGTTTTGCCTCGAGGAGGAGGAGACGGCAGAACGCGTCCTATGCCATTGCAAAGGACTAGGTAGGTCCCGCTTTCTGTGCCTAGGCAACGAATAACCAGACCCAGAATACTACATGAGGATGGTCTTAATGACGTCTGGAAGTTGATGAAATAACTGGAGCTCACAGAAGAGCTCTAACTAATGGGAGGGCACAATTACTGTAGATCTTAACAGGTCGAGGTGCTTCACATATAAAAACCTCCTACATCATATCTTCCAAAAATTCCCCCTCGTTTCGATTTTTAACTTGAAAAAAATGTTATGAATTTAGAAAATTGGACGACGAGGTGGCTTTCCTTACTAATATAGTAAATTTAGACATTCATTTCAACATTCTAAGTCAATAACAGCCTGAGATATCCTTCAAAAACGTTCCAACCTAGGTCCTGCAGGCCCTTAAGGCAATGAATTTCTCAAGTGGCTAAAAATGCAATAACCTAAACACTCACGATATCAAATTGTTGACTTCTTCAATGATGTGTCTAATTTTGTAATACGCATCCTGAGGAGGGAGTTTCAATTCGAGAACAAGTCTGTCAATTTTATTGACACAAAGAGTAATGGCCATTCTTTCCTGTAAAATAGAAACAAGTAACAATATATTAACATGAATAAATCCTCATAAACATTGTAGGAAGATGTTTCATTTTAGTGTAAAATTGGTGAATAACATGAGTTTTCACATTTGAAATACTTATAGCACACAGACACGCCAATATCCATAAGTGGAAAGACAATAATTAGTGAGGAAGTAGAAACCTGAATAGCGTGTTTTATTAATCGCTCAGTGTTCAACATAACTCCTTCAGCAGCATCTACGAATATCACAGCTCCGTCGCACATTCTCATTGCAGCGGTGACCTCGTCAGAAAAGTTAACATGACCTGCGAAACCAATATGGTTCAATTATATAAAACGAGTCAACATGCAGACAAGAGCTCACAAGATCCCCATAGCTAATAGATCCACCACCTGTTAGTAAATCGGTAATCGTAAGGAGGAGACAATTTGGCTGTTATGGCTTGTGGACTATCATGAAGAAGCCCTAAAAAGACCACGAATCATTTCATAAGAAGTAAGTACCGGGAGTGTCGAATATGTTCATCAGATACGACTTCCCCTTGATGTCAGGGAGGAGTAAAGTAATTGGCGTAGCTTTTATGCTGACTCCACGTTCTTGCTCGGTGAAGAGAGTGTCAGTGTAGCGCAGATTCCCTTCAATCGACATCTGCTTGAAACCGGGGTGGGTTTGTTTGATGAAGCAGTCGACCAGGGTAGTTTTGCCACTGTGAAGCTGCCCAATCAAACACACGTTCCTTATAAGATGGGTCGTGTCCATCATATCTGCCAGGAACCTGCAATATACATAACTGTGTGAACTCAAACATAACAAACGGACAACTTAAAAAGCGTTCAATAGCTCTAATTACTTCACCCTCACACATTACTGAACAACGGCTATAGAAGGACATACTCCATATTGTAAACAGTTTCAGGAAGATCCTGCTCTCGCACTTGGAACTTCTTCTTCTTTACAGGAGCAACAAGAGGGACAGTTAGCGCTTGTTCGTCTTCTTCGTGTACGATAGTCTCTACATCTGGTCCATATACTTCAGCAGCTGAAGGGTAGTATCTTTTGTCTTCGTGCAGAACTATGGACATTGTGTTGTTTTCCATTTCCTCTGTTCCCTCATCCATTGCTTCTCCATCGGTCTAAGGAGGAATTAACAATGACAGCAACATACTTCAGAGCAAGTTCTAAATCAAAGATTAATTTAAACGTAAACTGAAATATACTCGAAGTAGTGGAAAAAATACTGTTATGGAGCTACTTGATACATTATTATTGTTACTACACTCATATGTAAGTTAGTAACCGTGATTTGTTGTTCTATTAAAAAACCCAGAGTTTGAGTTTCGATCCCGAACGAGTTTGTCGATTCATTTGCAACTTATAACGATCAGTTCAATACAGTTATAAAAAGCCGGTAAGCTGATTCATACTCACATCATAGTCCCTCCCTTCAGGCTCCCTGTCTTGATAGTCGTCCTCATCTTCGTCTTCGGACTCTAGCTCCGGCCCGATGTAGTTTCCAAACTCGTCATAGAGATCAGCGTCCATGTTTGTCTATCTGCAGACAAATTTAAAGGACATTTTAGACATTATTTTTTAACGAAACACCATTTTCGAAGAGAAAAAAGATATTGTTCTCCGTCAAAAATTCTTAAAACTCAAATTTCCGAAAGAATTGTATACCAAAATCCGTTCCAGAACATACTGAATTCACTGCCAAGAGACACCAAAAATCATACGTATGTGTACAAATATAATATATATCATCTAAATATTATTTATTTATCAAGAGACACATCTAAATATTATTTAGATAGCGGGTAAGGATGACCAACACTAGTCGTTATCATTCGGTTTTATTACGACGTTTCGATCGTGGAACACGATCCTAATCATGTATCCTACAAACGTGTTCCACGATCGAAACGTCTTAATAAAACCGAATGATAACAACGACTAGTGTTGGTCATCCTTACCCGCAATCTACTGTTTCCTAGTCAAAACAACCTCCACTATATTTAGATACATACAAATATATTTAGATACATTTATGTATCATGCCAGACGATAAGTCTCGATAAAATTGAGATAAAAAGTTCCAATTTGCACAAAAAATCTGTCTTGGCAATCTCTGGAAAATATTCATGACCATGACATGCATATACAATCAACGGATGGATGGAAGAATCAGGACCAATGGAAGTATGATCAAGACGATGAGTTTAAACGTCATCTTCACATTTCTTTCAAAATGATAGTTTTTAGCTCAGATCTCGGTACGCATTATACGGAGGCCACTAATTTCCACCGCGCTGCGGCTGAGTAATTAGGATTGAGGTTTGTAAACACCTTACCAACACTTTTCTTGATAATAATGATACTGTTTATCAGTGTTGCCAGATGTAGGGATTTTTCCCTACACGTAGGGAATTTTGGGGGTGCATTGAGCGTAGGGAATCCCTACGCTGAACGTAGGGATTTTTGGTCAAGCTAGGTTACGTGATTCAAACACTGGCAAAATTCTAATTAGTTGAATAATTATACGATTTTAGTACATTTATTCGTGATCGGAAAACCACTTGTGTAGACACCTATCACCATTTTCGTTCGTCCCCGTCATTTGACAACCACAAGCCACAACTCTTCTCTAAAGAAAAGCAATCACACACTTCTTATCCATGTTCCATGTTGTTGTCTTCGTTCAGTAATCTATCTCGGTATCAACTGTCATCTGTCACTCTGTCTTGTTGAAGACATGAAGGAGAAAGGTACCAATAATTGTAACAATTATGTAAGAATTGTAACAATTATTGTTACAACCACCCCATCAAACCAAATATGATGAAGTCGCTTGCGTCACAGAGCTTATACGCTTCTAATAAAAGCGAGCAATCCCTCGATAGTGACAGACGATTTGATTGGTTTTTGATGGTCTCTTTGATGAATAGTTCTTGATTTATTTTTGATAAGCTCTTGAGATTAACCTAAGATTTTATTAGCTCTTCTTTCTATTTTCAATCCCAAATTTTTCTGTTACTTGTTTTACCATTTTAATTATATTCTCCTTGTAGTCATTCCTGGTTGTCGACATCAAGATTTTTTTTAATAGGTATTCCTAGGCTAATGTAACCAATGCTACCATTCTTGAGCCTTAGTAATAAGCCTTATTATATTTATATTTATCTCAGTGATATTTCTCAAGTACCTGACAATTCTTGTCCTGAAAAAAATGACTGGACCTAATCTAACTATTATTGAGACAGCAATAAAATTTAGATTGTGCAACTCAGTGGTTCAATGGTTATTTCAATCCTCAAACCAAACCAGCAGCAGAGAATGCAGTGATCTTGTCGTTTTGTAGATGACTAGGAGGGAAGTGATCTTCTTTTGTTCTTTTAAATTTTCAGCAATCGAAATTTTACGCATAGGGAATTTTTTAACATGGTAGGGAATTTGTAGGGAAAAGTAGGGATTTTGAAAACCGTCCGTAGGGAATTTCGAGGCAAGTTGTCTGGCAACACTGCTGTTTATTAACATATGATCAATCATCAGAGTTAAATGCTCATTAGCTCGCTTCGCTAGCTGCCAAGCACTAACATCCCCAAACAACAGATTACATACCTACATGTAGATCAGTTTGACAGGGAGACTCGTCATAAAAGTATATTATACTTTTAGTGGACGCATAAATTAAGCAGGGGCATAAGATGATTAGCTCAATTCGCCCGGTGGAACCTAGTGGCCTCCGTATAATGAATAAGTACACAGATCTCACACAACCTTTCAATGGCAACTTTAGAATTTGCTGGGAAGCCTAGTCCGGTGGTTTGAGCCAGAGCCAGGAGTTCGCTATAGGTGGTACTTGTCAATCAAGACCTGCTCTTCATACCAAACACATTATTAGAGCGTGATCCATTCCAGGACAATACCTAACATGGGCAACATCTGAAATAAGATGACAACGCAGTCAGCAGCGGCGGTTGAGTTGACAAGAAATGAGCTTATAAAACACCAAGATTACTGCACTTCATCAACGTATGTAAATCAGAGAACAAAGCCGATCTAGTCAAAGAAGTGTGGTATTCACCAATACTGGCAAACCTTAGTTACGAATGGTCTGTATGCAGACACCAGAAATGATGAAAGTAGTTCGTTTTGTAAAAGTAACGACTGTACTTAGAATCAACGTACCTGGTAATCACAGATGATACATAAATCTACACACCATGAATACACCACACAACACACCTACCAAACTATAACTTCAGTACAATTCTTAAATGGTGAGTTAAATTCAAACTGCTTATAACCAAGCCGATAAATAACACGCGCGAGCCTCAAAACGGGAATACGTATATGATCCATGTAATGGAAAACGTCTTCTTCAGCTCTTCATAGTTCGTAGTATCCATCCAGTAGGTCATTTTGTTAGTGGGCGGGACTATGTTATTCTTGTGAGGGACTACTTTTATGTGCCAATACAAAGATTTGAAAACTTGAAAATGAATTATAGCGAAAATGTTCACAAAAATTTCTTCATTTCTTCAGGATATTTGCTTTTTTTTTTTAAATCGAAATTTTATGTGTTAGCGTCAATTAGCTGTCGCTAGACGTGCTGTCAGTGCTGGTTTTGAAGTAGCCTAGGCTAGGCTAGGCTACTTCAAAACCAGCACTGACAGCACGTCTAGCGACAGCTAATTGACGCTAACACATAAAATTTCGATTTAAAAAAAAAAAGCAAATATCCTGAAGAAATGAAGAAATTTTTGTGAACATTTTCGCTATAATTCATTTTCAAGTTTTCAAATCTTTGTATTGGCACATAAAAGTAGTCCCTCACAAGAATAACATAGTCCCGCCCACTAACAAAATAGTCCCTCCCAAACCAAAACAACAAACGGTCGATAATCGATCGGTGACAATCGGTAGGTAATCGATATTGATATGGAAAAAACTAGGAGTACCTACCGCCGACCGATTTTCCTCTAAAGTGATGGAGTTGGAGTCTAAAAGACAAAATATTCGAGAAAAAAAAACATTAAAATAGGTAGGTATATAAATAAAAATATTATTAGAATATTAATTTGAACGAATGTTAATATAGTTACTCAATAAAAAAAAAAGAAAATAATAATAAAAATATATAATATGATAATACATATTATGACCAATAAGGTGGCGGCAATAGGCCTTAGGGGGACGAATGTTTCTCGCCAAATTTGAACCCTCAACACCCTAAATGGTGCAGTTGGGGTAGAAAATGAGTTTGGCAAAGTTTTAAGTCGATCGGACAAGTAGAAATGGCGTCTCGACGTATTTGAAATTTGAAGAAACTGAAAATTTTTGGAAAAATGTTCAGTTTTTCTTTTGTAACTCGGGTAGTTTTTAGGGTCGAAACCTGTAAGTATCTCATTCTGTAGATAATTTAATTGCGAACAACTTTTGTTTCAACACTATTTTCGCTAAACCCAACAGAATCGAGGTTATTGAGAAATTAAGGAATTAAGGGTTTTAAGAAAAATTTTAATGCGAATTTTTACGCATACCCCAACAAATACCACGACAGTCCATAGAATCGTATTCCAAACCTTCCCCTACATTATTGGCTGCTTTGATTTTTTATTGCCACCCTCATGACCAAATTTATAGAAAATTGGATAAGCTTTGATTCAGTACTGCAGAACGTCTTCACTGCAACGCACTGTTTTCTAGTTTTGAGTGAAAACTGGAAAATAGTTCATTATCAAAGATAATAAAGAAAAATGGGATCCCCCACCCCCCACACCTAAAAATTTGCTGGTTTACGTTGTAAGATCCGTAGATTCAGAAAATCGAATAAAACGTACGCGGCACTTTGCCCAGTTAGAGTTGTGATAAAATACGAAATTTGGTTTACAGGTTTGGACCAACCCCACAACGATCCTTGGAATTTTTCATAACCCTAGGTTAAGGGGAAGGGTTCAAAACGAGTTTTGAAACGTTGAAAATAAAGTTGTTTTCATCAATTTATCACCTATAACTTTAATATTCATTTGGTTTTTTTTGTTCTAATAAGGAAAACTCGCTCTTTCTGAAGGCCATGAGCTGTCCAACGTCAAGTAACTTTGTAACAGGAGTCAATTTGTACGTGTTTTTGATGAGAAATGCCTCTATCACAAAGTAATAAAAAATGATCACTCTTCGTGGATTAGGAATTTGACAATGAAAGAAATAATAAGCCTAGATATAAAGCTATCATGGAAAATAGCAAAACGTGGAAAATAAGTCACCTTATGTACCAAAAGTCGAAAAAAAATCGAAAGTTGTCACAAAGTAACTCGAAAAATTCAAATCGGACGGTGTACCTAGTTTTTAGTTCCCATTTAGTTGGAGTTTATTTTTAGAATTTTTTGAGACCACCCGAAGCTTTGTTCGACCAGCCGTTCGATTTTAGTAATTTTAGTAAATTTTAGTGATCTAGACAGAAGGGTGATCTGCACGAAGATGATAAAAAACCCGATCACCTAGCCACGTCATATGCTCTTACGGCATAGGCTGTGACTTAATAGTTGGCCTCCGGCCAGCCGTCTGACGTCATACGCTCGTGCGTCAGAGGCTCTGACGTAATAGTTGGCCTCCTGCCAGCCGTCTGACGTCATACGCTTGTGCGTCATAGGCTCTGACGTACTAGTTGGCCTCCGGCCAGCCGTCTGACGTCATAGGCGCTTACGGCATAGGTTTTGACGTACTAGTTGGCTTCCTGCCAGCCGTCTGACGTCATACGCTCGTGCGTCATAGGTGCGTCTGACGTAGTGGTCCGCCTGTCCCTTGTGTTCTGGCGTGATCTGAGGGAAAAGGTGAATCAAGGAAACAAATTTTTCCCCTTTCAGTTTATGTGCAAAAGCAAAGACATGAAAATGTCACAATAATGTCAACTCCATCCTGTTGTTGATACAGTCGAGAATTAAATGCTTGCATACGAGTCTGCAACACATTGGGACATTTTATGTCTTTAAAGAAGTGATTCAAGAACCTTCCAACAATGCTACATCACCTACCCCAGTAGCGTAGTTGTTATACTTAATTGTAGGGTTCATCATAAATTATGAAGCTTGCATTCGTATACACAATATAAATTATTGAGAATGATCACCTGTGTGTAAACAATTATTTAAACAATCACGCTCATACCGCAGCTTGTCGGCCACGCACTCCGCAGTGGTTAACGTAATATGGTTAGGTAAATCGAGAGCTATCCAACGAGTGGTGAACGATTTTTGTACGATGATAACTGGCGAAGATAAAGTTCCGTAGCAACGAATCGGTTGTAAGCGAAAATCATCAGAAATTTTCGTGACGATTTCGTGTAACGCTTTTGTGTAACGTTTTTCAAGTTATGTGCCAGAGTAAAGACATAAAATGTCAAAAACCGTTGTGTCAGGAATTTGCAGAGTTTTTACATAACCATTCAGGTAACAATAATTGTTATTTATTTTGTTATTTTTTCTCGCTTTTTTGTCATAATATCTACAGCTGGAAATAATGAAATTTACAAGACACTACAGTTACTGTGTGCTGTTTCTGCTTATAATATACTGTAATACAGTATATTATAAGCAGAAACAGCACATGGTTTTCAGATATCGAGTTAGTTAATAATAATTAGTATCAGATATTATTAGATTCTAATAATTGAGGCGTTTGCTATCAAAACCAGCTCATTCCATATTTTTCTGAAATCCACTTTTTTGCATATTTTGAAAGTTTAGAGGGTCCTTCATAACCTGACGAAGGGATATAGCTCAAATCTAGCTCATTCCAACCCAAAGCTAGATGAAAAGGTTTGCCCTCTGGATCAAATCCAGCTCATTTCATCTTTTGCCTTCTCCCACCAGTAGCTTTCTTTCCTTGCTTTCTGCATGTTATTTTTTATTATTATTTTATTTTATTTATTTTATTTTTTTTCATAAATAAAATAACATTCTGTTCCATTTGGCGTTGCAATTTATGACCTTTTTCACAGTGTACCAAAGTTTATGTCTCAACTGTGAAATTTCCGATCATTTGAAAGCGTTAAGCGGATGTAATTTATTTAAAACTCGTAAAGACGCAATATTTAATATTAACTGGTAAACTGGAAAAAAACAATTTTACACAACTTAATTGAACAAAAAACTGAAAAAAAGCATTAAAAATCGTTTGCATCAAAATCAGCTCATTCCAACCTAATTAGTGTAATTACGCCCAAGGTAATGCACCTGCAATGAAAATTAAAAACTAATTGAATTAAAAAAAAAAAAAAAAAATTAGCTTTAGAACTCTGGACGTGAGTTTTTTGTCTCTCCCGTAGAATTTTCAAAAATGGAATCAGCTGGTTTTGATAGCTAACGCCTCAATTATTAAGAATGACTATCTAATAATTATTAATAATAATAATCTATTTACGAATAATAATGTACACTTGTTCATAATAATTAATGATAATTCATTCTACACTACTGGATAATAATTATTAATAATTAACGATAATTCATAATAATATTTAGTGATCTATTATAGATAATACAGGAGGGTAGAAACGTTTTCTTGCCGCTCGGAAGTGTATAAATTACAAATTGCAGATAAAGAAAATATATATTATATTAGGCCACATATATTTTCTTTATCTCAAATTTTTAATTTAAACCGGATTTTTTTTATTTTTATTTATTTATTTTTTTTTTTTTATTAATTTATTTTTATTTTTATTTTATTTTTTTTTTTATTTTTTTTATTTTTTTTTTTTTTTCTTCCGAGCGGCAAGAAAATTTTTCTTCAGCTCCTAGTAGTCCAATCAATCTAAACCAAAACTCTGCAAATTCTTGACACAACGGTTGTGCAGATCACCCTCCTGTATAGATCACTAAATGATTGAATTATTCATAATAAATATTATGAATTATCGTTAATTATTAATTATTATTATCCAGTAGCGTAGGTAAATTATTATTAACTGTTCTTAGTTATTAATAAGTTTTAATCTTGATTATGAAGATCACTCTTCTGTCTCGATCACTAAATGGTAGATTATGAATAATTTTCATTCATTATTAATTATTGTACACTTCCGAGCGGCAAGAAAACGTGTCTACAGCTAATTATTATCCACTTTTGGGTATCGAAAGGGAGTAATCGATGCTGTAGTTGTATCGATATTATCAATGTTTCTAGTAACAAATGAAAAACGCACACTTTGAACTTTTGTCTACGCGTGGCGTCCAGCTGAATTCGTCCTAGGGCCCGGCCTCGGCCATTTCGTCTGCAGCCGTCTCCCGAGAAAGTTCTCTCCGCTACGTTACCTCAGTTACCTCAGGTCAGACATTTCCATTTTTGGCGATTATTAGCTTTAATGTTAACATTTTCGGGTCAATTATTAGCGATATTACAGAATAACGATAATTGTTAGCCTGTTCCCGGTGATCAAACGTTTTTTTCCTTTGGTTTTAATTGAAGTGAGTAATGGCGACGATGGCAACCGGAGCCCGCGCGAATGCGGTTACATCACATAATTTTCGATAAATTCGTTTAGTGCCTAAAATATTTCTTTCAACGTCGGTAAGCGGCCGGTATAATTATTATTATCATGTGATGGTTATTATAATATGCGAGTGTAAATGGCCGCAATATAATGCATTATGCGGGATTCGATATCTACAATTAACGCCAAGCGGCCCCGCGGTGAGCCCACCAGAATTATGATTTATAATCCAAATTCAATCATGACATCAATCACATTGTGATTGTTATTATAATATTATTATTTGAGTGTAAATGGCCGCAAAGCAAAACGGGGTTCGATATCTACACAACTAGGTACCTCTAGGTACTAGCTCTAACTTTACTTCGCATGTGGCGTATCGGAGCCATATTGTTCGCCCTATTCTACGACCATCTACCTACCATCAACCCCAAGCAACAGTTACTAGTTACTAGTGTTGCGCCGGCGTGGGCAAATTATTACTCAAAGCCCCATGTCCCTCATTTCCCCTATTATTGTCACCCGAATTGTTTGATTTTCAAGTTTGAATTCAGCTTTTACGTACAACATTACTGAAAATTCGCTTCCGATACTTGATGGTGAGTGCATAGGTATTTCCAAGTTGAACAAGAATCTTATTTCTTGAGCTCCATCCGGGGTCTGTGGTGGGGGGTTTCAATCCTTCCATTACAATTTCGAGGGTGTTCTCCAGCCAATATATCGACTATCGAAATAGTCGTACGATATATCGGTGGAAAATCAATTCAATTTATCGTCTTTGATATTATTTTTGTACATTTTTTTTCCAACACAACATACCTACCTACTTGAGTTTCAAAATTCCAAAATTTATAAATACGTCAATGTTTGTTAGGTGGGTTTAGGACCTGTGGGCAAAAATAATTTTATTGACAAATTTTAATGATTAAAATTTTGTTCATTAATTAGGAGTAATTTTTATTTGTGATTATCTTCAATCGATCAAAAAACAAATTTTTTTCTTATACGCTTGAGTTCAAATCAATCAAGAATTTCAGAGAAAAAAACCTTTGACTAAGTTGATTCAGGTTCGAATTCCCCATGTTCGTTTGATAATTTATTTCAATCGAAATTCCCAATGACAATCCATTCAACTAATTATTAAAATTGTTATTCGAGTAATTTTCTATGGTGTTGCCCGAGACCAGAACATTCTGTCTCAGCGAAAAAGTCTTCATTGTGCAGCCAAAAAGTTTCTTTCCCCTACGGTTTCTTTTCTTAGGCGAAATTCCCCTTGATTGATAGTAATTTGTAGTGCCATTTTGATATTGATATTCCGATGTATCGGGATGGAAATATCAGCGAAAAATATCGATATATCACGAGAAAAATATCGATATTTACTATAGATTCCTATTTTCAGCCGTGTCTCCCATTTTCAGGCAATGATTTCTCCTCAAAATGTCCTGTTTTGAACAGAAATGATAAAACCACTTTTTTGGAAGTTTCTTGAATTTTTTAAAAACTTTGTTCGGTACCTCTTCAAAAGTGAAAAGCAGAACTAAAGTTCCCCCGCCGTTGTTGCCCCCTTTGCATTATTTGGGAATATGAACCAATAATTCAAACGTAATTGCTATAAACGAATTGTATTGCCTTCCTCCTGTACGTTATTCCGTAGGATTCGGGTGAACACCACGTTTGCCCGTTTCAACCTGTACCAAGCTGTAGTTATTTCTGCTTTATCGCTTTCTACAGAAACGAACAGGACCTAACAAGTTCCCGTCCGTCTTGCCTTCGATAATAGTCTGCCTATTTCTTTCTTCTTTTCCTGAATTTACAAACCTGATGAGGCTCTCGCGTCTCTATCTTTCACATTTTGATCAAAGTACATTAAACCACTCAGTTGCTCAGGCTAATATCTAGTGATGAGGTGACAGAACAAAACATGAACACTTGGATCGAAAATTTAGGTAGAGGTTGAGAAGCGATTGACACGAGAGGGCTTTAGTCCACCCTCCGTTCTACGTACAACGATAACGTACAACTTTTTCCTTTTACTATCCTCCCATGAAAGCAAATAAATAGGTTGGCGTTGTTTGACAATTGTTCGAAATCGCGCGGGGGGGGGGGGGGGGCACACGCCTAAATCTATATCTGGCCCATCTTCTAATATTTGCAATACATTTTTAGCGAATTTTCGAAGAAAATGTAGCTATTGTTCTCGGTCCAAAATGTTTAACACTTCGGACGGAACATGATTTCGATCTGCACTTAGAGGAATACCTGCTTTTAAGGCATACACAAAATCATGCACTTAGCGGAACACCTGCGTTTTAGGCAGTACTCGATGATTATTCTACCTACTCTTGGGGGAACACCTGCCTTTTAAGCAGGTATATTTTATTATTTATGTTAGATACTTTTTCATGATGTTTTGAACTCAAAATCAACTAATCAGTCAACAAAAAGACAGTAGAGATAAAACTGGTTATCAGCCAAAAATCTTCTACAGGCAACATTGCAAATCAGTGCATTCAGCAAATGACTGATTTTTCATTACAGTCAGCCAAATTCTTAATCTAGGGAACATCATAGCTAAATTTTCTAAGCTACTTTCAGATGGTACGTACCCACCACTTCATTGAGAAGGGGTTTTATGAAAAAAGTTATTGATACAATGTATTTTAGAAAATTATTTATTGAAAAAGTAATTAGTTTTCAAAAAAAACTGGAGATCATCATCCTCAGGAATATACGAGTCCTCTGAATCAATTTCTTCATCAGATTCATCAGCAGTCGATTGGGGTTCTTGTTCATTTTCTGTAAGGAGGAAGTAAAATAAATTAGAATAACTGCAAATCAGTCGTATAAAATCAATGTATAGGCAATAATAGGGCAGTACATGCTTCTAAAAATTAAATGCTGCTAAGTCCTTGTCACATGGGTTTATTGTTTTGTCAGTTGTATAGAACTACAATTGTTATCATTAACTGCAGTGATTCCATAGGTTTTATTGAAAATAATAAACCATAATTTATCCCTTTAGCAGAACATTTGTTTTTTAGGCAGGAAGATTTTGCCTACTCTCACAAGAACATATGCTCATTTAAACATTGCACCCCCTTTGAAGAGAACACATGCCAAAAAAGCATGCAAAGTGTACCACACTCAAAGGAATGTATGCCCATTCGGCAGGAAATCTACATGCATATAGAGGAACACCTGCCAAAAAGGCAGGGTAACTTTTAGGAATTAGGTACTTACCGCCAAACAGAGTCAGCTTCACGGGGGACGAGGTCAACAACGCCAAGGCAGAGAGGCAACTGACAAACTCCTGGATCATGGCCGCTCAGGGGGCGATAGGGCGGCGCCTAGCGGCAAATTAAAGAGACACATATGCCAAAAAGGCAGGTGTTCCGTCCGAAGTGTTAAAACTCGAATTTCCGGACGGGCAGAATCAGGCAAATCTAAGGGTGGGTTTCGGGGGGAGAAAATTACCCATACATTCCCAAAATTAGGCAGTGTGACAAGTGACACCTCATTTTACAGGTTTTCTTATTTCGGACACGATGGTGAAATCGGAATTGCGATGTCTCATTCCGTTCTCAAACTAGAGCGCTTTGAAGATGAAGAAACGTGGTTGATTCTTGAAATCTACTTCATGTTTAGTCCGCTCTAATATAATAGCGGAATGAGATATCGCAATTCAGACTTCACCATCGTATTCAGCGTTGAAAAATCTATAAACTGAGGGGGGTGTAGGATGTTGTATGG
This sequence comes from Stenodema calcarata, assembly GCA_963920205.1. NCBI lineage: Eukaryota > Metazoa > Arthropoda > Insecta > Hemiptera > Miridae > Stenodema > Stenodema calcarata. The sequence goes on from OY986051.1 coordinate 4,193,968, forward strand.
GGGGGGGGGGAGCATAAATTCCCAAAATAAAACATTCTGACAAGTGATACCTCATTTTTAAGGGCTTTTTAATGCTGAACACGATCGTGGAATCAGAATTGCAATATCTCATTCCGTTCTCAAACTAGAGCACTTTGAAGATGAAGAAACGTGGTATATATATATATATACTTGAGATCTACTTCATGTTTAGACTGCTCTAATCTGACAACGGAATGAAATGTCACAATTCTGACTATACCGTCGTGTTCAGCATTGAAAAATGTATTAGCTGAAGGGGTTTTATGGGCGGGGGGGGGGGGGGTTACCAACAATTTCCTAAATTGCAACAGTCTCACAAGTGACACCTCATTTTAAAGGGTTTTTCACGCTGAACCCCAATAATGAAATCAGAATTGCGATGTCATATTCCGTTTTCATTCTGGAACACTTTGAATATGAAGAAACATGGTTGATTCATGAGATGTTCTTCGGAAATTCGCTCATATAGCCACGCTGCATGACTGGATTTTTTTTTTGTTTTTGAGGGCTCATGACTGCTAATATCCCCAGTCTCTAAAATCCATTTTGCCCATCTCCTGTCCTTTTAGACTATCAAAATTTTCTTTTTTCCACTCTAGAAAACTAACGAATCGGTTATTTGGAAACAGGGATCGATACGATAGTTTTCTGGATTTGGGAAAAAATCGCTAGACTGCGATCTGGCGCTAGTGGCGTCGATCTGTAGGTACCTACTCCGTCGATAAAGGGTTTTTAGTTGAAAAATTGGACTAACTTATAGTAGGCCTTATGGTGCCCCAGGGTCACTTCGTCGTTTTATAGTGGGACCTTTGATCCACCCACACTACCTATCCATTACTTGTGAGTGAAAATTGATTAAATTAGTTTGGATATGACAACTGAATCTGTGGTAATGCTTAGTAGGTTATCGATACATTTACACACCAACTCTGATCAGATTCTGCTCTTTTTAACTTTTCCCTTAGATGTAGCTACTTACTATTTACTAATAAACTGCTTATAATATATTTTCATTAAGAACAAAAATCTTCTGAGGATAATCATCAAATATCAACACAAAAGGTTTCAAATCTTTCTTTTTATACATAGGTATAGGATGTTCTACAACTAGCAGCACGTCCAATGCTGATTATCTCAAATTCAGTGTCGCCCATCACATTTTCTTAGTAATCTGCAAATGATGCGTTATGAGGGTTTTGGTTGATTCACCTTTGGTTTTCTTTACAACATCTGCTTCTCCACCATCTTCCCTTATAATGTTTTATTGCCTAGTGGAAATCGCTGAAAGAATTGAAACAGTCTTATTAATTTTCATTGGTCTAAAAACTATGGAATCCCAGGGAATGTATATGAAATACCATGGAAACCTAGTGAAAGAACCATACGAGTGTATGTTCGTCAAGAGGTCTGGGAGCGACTGCAGAGTTGGTTGGAGGCTGCTAGACCAAATGGTCTTTATTGGAATCAATTGGTCACTAAAAGAGACCCTGCAGTCCATTCAGGGACGGTAAAAAGTCCAGTAAAGGGACCACTGCGTCCGAAAAGATAATGGGGTTATGACCATAAAAATTATATGTTCTTACATATTGATAAATTTGTTTGTTTTCAATAAATTTCAATGTGATATCAAGTAATAGGTACGTGAATTGACAACAGTAGGTAAACTGTACTTTACACTTAAATTGAGCCTATAGGCCTACCTATTAAAACATGGTTTCTTTCACTAAATTATGCATTTCAGTATCTTTTTTATCAGCGGCTTAACCGAGATTTATCATACAGATCTGTGGCCCCACCATTACCACTGTTAAGTACGTAAAATTTATCCATTTGAAAATTTGCTAGCACTTCGTTGTCATGATTGCATATAATAATACTACGAGTAGAAGTTATTAGGAGATACAAATCTATTTGAGTAGGTAGTACTATTTCCGATACTTCACAAAATATTCGTCACCAAAAGTACTTACTCGGTAACGAATGGGAATGCTCGATACTTTACTCGTATCGATAGGTATCGCACGTGACTAGTCAGAACCGTTCGGAACTGTATGGGGGGGGGGGGGGGGGAATATTTAACGTAACCGCTTCATATAACCTAATACCAGATAACCTATTACTGGAATAACTGTTTCGAGAACTTGGGGGAAACCCCTTTGAGGGCCTCGTTGTCGCCGGCGATTCGGGGTTCCGTGATAATAGGTTGGCTGGGACTATTACAGGTAATACTAGGTAATAGGTTACGGAAAACGAATGCGTGAAATGTGTGCGATCATAATTGTAGACAAGTTATTTGAGTGAGTATTGAGTTAGTTTCGAGTAACAGCGACCGTGGGGTAATATGTTGTGGTATTAGGTTATTTTGGTGATAGGTTACAGGCGTTTCGAGAACCTCTCCAGCGCCCAACGCGGACTGGGTTTCCCGAATCGCCGGTAACCTACTACCAAAATAACCTAATACCACAACATAGTACCCCACGGTCGCTGTTACTCAATAACCTATTACCAAGAAATAATCGTACTAGCCATGCGAACGACAAAACTCGACTGCGCTTGCGCACAACCGTTCGAAACTGTCAGAACGCTCCACAGTGAATTCACGAGAATTTCGATAGGTGTTTGTTTCTGACAAGTGCTGCACTCTGTACGGTTTCCCTCTGTCGTTTAACCCTCCTCCCGTCGGATCAATCTTAGTTACCGGTTACTGACGCCGAGCCGCGCTGGTGTCTCGGTTTTCCTCGAAGTGCAGCGTCCCCTCCCAAACGTATCGGCGTCGGTTTGGCCTCGTGAAGCACAAGACCTGACCTAAAACAAAACAACAACAAAAAAACAAAATCCGCTCCGATAAACCCGCGCTCTCCTTTCAGTTGAAACTTTCGAGAATCACGCCGTTGCTTGACGTCGTTTCTCGAATGAGTTTCGTTCTCGGTGACTGTTTCTTTGGATTTTAACCAACGTCACCGACCCGCCCGTTGGGATTTTGCTTTCACGGGGAGAGCTCTGCGTCGAATCGATACACGGCGAGCGAAGGGGGAAAGTCGGCCCCCAGCAATATTTCAATTCCACTCAGCGTCAAGGCCCCTCTGCCTCTCGACCATTTTATTTACCTCGCAAATAATACGCATCATCCTGTAAAGCTAGGCATCATACGAACACCAGTACACGTACCTGAACTACCTACTATAGGACTTCCATATAAGTATGTTCGGGTAAATTGGAACATCGTAAGCTAGAAATCGGTACAGCCTGAAAACAAATCAGGACGAGATGTGATTAAACGAACACTTCACCAAAATAATAATAATAATAATAAACTCTTTTATTGTCCAAATAGGAACAAAGTTCCCGCCGAGCCTGGACAATAGTATCAAACAACTAAACTAAACTATTTTTATAAGAACCCGATTGGGGGTTAGAAAAAAAGAAATAACTAGAAAAAAAAAACAAAAAGAAAACTTGAATTGCAGATTATGAAAGAAGAAGAGTAGAAAGAAAAGGCAGTAGAAATGAAGGAGGAAAGAGGATTATTGAAAAGTGATGAAGAGACTATTGGTGGGTAAAATGTTCTTGAAGTGATTTGGTAATTGCTGTGAGAGTGGGGAGAGACCTGACAGCGAGAGGCAGACGGTTCCAAGCTCTTGCTCCTGCCACACGTAAGGAGTTACTAAATGCTTTAGTTTTTGCAAATGTTTGCACTATAGTGAACAGTCGAGGGGACAAACTAACAGAAAGAATTCCGTGAAGATAAGAAGGGACGTTGTTCGTTTTATGGGCGACTTGAAAGATGAATCTGAAGAAACGGATGGACAAGTAATCAAAAAGGCCATAGCCTAATACAGAGTTAATGTGGGAGGAGACCTGCCCCCGTGGTTTAAGCTTGTAGACATATCTGATGCATCCATTGAATACAACCTCAAGTTTTCTCCTCGATTCAGCATCACAAGAATTTACATAAAGGAGATCACCATAGGTAAACAAGGGAATTATGAGTCTTCACCAGCAGCAAACGGAGATCCAATATTTAAAGTAGGTATTTGAATAGGAAAATACAATATTTAAAGTAGGTATTTGAATAGGAATTCCTTTCTAATGGAGTATAACAAAAAAAAAAGTCATTGCACGTACGTATTTATATTTTCCACCTACTGAGCGAAGGACGTCTTCTTCTCTGTCAGAGAGCCATTTAGGTGTCAAGCCATCTGCAATGGAGGATATCAGATTCTGTTCTGCCGTAAAAAGGAAGAACGACTTATCTCACAAAATTACAACTTTTTAGGAAATTCGCACTGTTACGCCATATCTCGGTTTTCAAAGAGTTGAGGTGTTTATGAATGTAAAGTATGATCAAATGAGATGAGTCGTTTTTGAAGCCGCACACAAGGCGTTTATCTTTTGATCTGTTTGAGATGAGGCGTTCTACCTTGGAACACCACAATTTTTGATTTTTCAGATTGAAAATTTCACCATTTTCCAATATGAATTTTAAAATTTTGACTTCACCACTGGAGAGAGCCCATGAAAATTAGGGGGTAGGTATTGAAAAAAAAAAAAAAAAAGATTTTCGAACATTTTCGAGATTAGGCGTTCTTCCTTTTTTACGGCAGTGTACATTTGAAGTGTTTTCCAGTTTTCATCTTCGCCTTACAAAATAGTTTGAAGATTCGACTTCTTCAAAATTGGGGACAATATCGGGAATGCAAAAAAATTAATCGGGACACTTCAAAAATCATAGATTGGGACGGATGGCAGCCCTAACCTACTACCACCTCAGTAATTCTAGACAAGTTCTTACTAAGTAGTGAATTTTTCAAAAAAAAAATTCTATTCTATTGTTCTCGGTCCAAATTTTTAAGAGTCAAATTTCCGAAAAAATTGCATACCAATATCTGATGGCAGTGGATTCAGGATGGTCTGAAACGGATATTGGTATGACATTTTTTCGGAAATTTGAGACAGATTTTTTGTACAAATTTTATCTCAATTCTATCGAGAGTTATCGTCTGGAGTGAGACATACATATTATTGAGACATACATACATATTATATACATATTATGTATGTCTCACTCCAGACGATAACTCTCGATAGAATTGAGATAAAATCTGTACGAAAAATCTGTCTTGTCAATCGAAAGGCTAAGTTCCAAGGTACCTACCCATAAATTCCAAAAATGAAACGGTCTGACAAGTGACACCTCGTTTTAAGAGTATTTACACGCTGAATACGATGGTGAAGTCAGAATTGCGATATCTTATTCCGTTCTCAAACTGGAGCAATTTGAAGATGAAGAAACGTGGTTGGTACTTGAGTTGTTCTTCATGGACATCATGTTCTTTATTGGAGATATTTTACATAAACCAATTAAACCAATTATTTCTTCAAAAATTCGCTCCTATAGCCATGCTGCATGACTGAATTTTTTTATTGCTTTGAAATTACTTTCGAAATGAACCGCTACTCCGAAAATAGGGTATTGCCACTTTTTTTACTGAGGGATGGCACTTTCTTTGGAGGTGCCCTGAATCTGTCATATTCATTCTTGTATGTGTCCTTCCAGGATCTGATCGTTACTGGGCGATTAAAAATGCCAAATCGACGGTGAAGAATTGAGACCCCGTATCTCACATATTGCATACTTTACAGTAAAGCGAAAAAAGTCCTTATTTTATCATTCGTCTTATTAATCTGTCCATTTCAAATTCCTTTCACCAATATTCGTTATTTTGACTTAATTTTGGCTTTGTGTACGCGATTTGATCCTAGTCGTCCACTTATATTATTTTACTGGAGATACTTGATCTCAATATGACCATATATGGCTCATACGAGGTTTCAATAGTATGACATTTAGGGATTTTCCCTCACATTAATAATGACTAAGTTAGGTATTGGAAACTAGAGTTGTACAAAATTAACTGTAAGGTACGATAGCAAGGGTCATTATTACCAGTGGGAATACCAACTTTTCACTTACGAATGAGATGATTATCCCAGGTGACGGGATTGAACAAAAAACTAGAAAAAAAATCTCAACTAAAAACTTGAAATTTGTATTAAGTTAAAACATTGATCTTTGGCTAAGTAACAACATTGGTCGTTAAATAACCATTAGTATCGAACGAACTTGTCCTAAATATCACGCAAAATAGCAGGTTACCTATATTGCACCTTTTCTAAGCTTGGCAGCCTTAAAATCACAGTCGTCTATAGGAGTCGTGAGATCAGAATTCCACAGCAGTCACCTTAAGGTGAATGTAGGCCAAAGTAAATTAATTATTCGCTATTTTCAACCGATTTGAGGGCCCTGATAGTCGTAATTGTCTCTATCAGATCCCTGAGAGGGAGGAACTTGTGTTTGATTTTTTTTAAATTATTATTTAACCTTAATTATTAGTTTTTGTGCCACAAATAAGGAATCCAGAAGCACGGAGCTAGTTCCTCCCTATCTAGATACTCCGTATATTATAAGGGATTGAACCAGAGTAACATAAAACATCCTGATAGCGTCCTTAGAAAGATAGGTCCTCACCAGGATCTCGCAATCAGCCTGTTAATGTGCCTTTCCCACCTCAACTAGTGGTCATATTACACGCGGACGATACCTGATTTATTTCAGGACAAACACAATGTTCAAATTTCACGCGGGCCTAGTGCAAACCCTGCTATGGCATTTAATAGTATCGATACTGGAGACGTATCCTTGGGAACGATGGAGACGTAATCGTAATGACATTGTTTAGAATAATATCACATATTATGTGATTCACGTCAAGAAACATTCCTTCTTCTTTTATTCACAACATATTCTGCTATTGACTCCCGACGCCTTCCTGTACAGCATATGTCAGTGGATGTAGTTCCTTGCATATTCTTCAAATCCCAAACCAGATTCCACACAACCGTTGAAAGTAGAAACTTCAAATAAGTTCAAAGCAAGTTAAACAGTTACAGTTCCGCAGTAGTATCGTTAGAACTTTCTATGCATTTTCCATCTTCCAGAATCGGATTTAATTAGCTTCTGACAATAGGCTGTTGTGTCTCGACCTGATCACATTTAGAGATTATATCAGGAGCAATGATGATGATGGGGAGCCCGCCGCGAGGATCCTTGGTCTTTTCGTCCACCGATCGACCAGTTCCCCTTCTCCAACCTTGACGGTTAGTAATAGGTTCTTGCTCCATTTTTAATTGAGGTAGTTTTCTATAATTTGCACATCTTTATTTGCTCTGTGATTCCTTCTAGTAGTAGGAATAATATCACTATGAGGTTCACTCATTGATACTTCCTAGAGCCTTGCATTCTTTCCTGGATCAGTTATGTCCTTTAAGACCCCTTCCATTGAGGGTCTTCCTTCCTCTCTTGTAGTGTAACAGGAAGCGAATCCAGCAAGCATGATCACATAGGTTGATTTTGGTTTATTATCTTTGATAATGAACCATTGGAATCGCCCAAAGAAAAAAATTTTTTAACCCCCCCTCAAAATTTGTTGGTTTACGTTTCAAGATACGTAGATTCAGAAAATCGAATAAAAAAGATAAGATAAGATTTATTCAGCAAAAATCAGATAATACAAAGGTACACTTGCACATGAATTAAATAAACAAAAATTCCAAAATAAACTCAAGCAACTCCGTCCGTCCGCCGTACGCCGTCCGCGCCACTTTGGCCAGTTTGCGTTGAACAAGTTTGCGTGAGATCAGGCCAACAAGTACGTCAGAGCCTATGACGCACGAGCGTATGACGTAAGACGGCTGGCAGGAGGCCACTAGTGCGTCAGAGCCTATGACGCACGAGCGTATGACGTAAGACGGCTGGCAGGAGGCTAACTAGTGGGTCAGAGCCTATGACGCACGAGCATATGACGTAAGACGGCTGGCAGATGGCCAACAAGTACTTCAGAGCCTATGACGCACGAGCGTAAGACGGCTGGCAGGAGACCAACAAGTGCGTCATAGCCTATGACAAACGAGCGTATGACGTAAGACGGCTGGCAGGAGGCCAACAAGTACGTCAGAGCCTATGACGCACGAGCGTATGACGGCTGGCAGGTGGCCAACCAGTACGTCAGAGCCTATGACGCACGAGCGTATGACGTAAGACGGCTGGCAGGAGACTAACTAGTGCGTCAGAGCCTATGACGCACGAGCGTATGACGTAAGACGGCTGGCAGGAGTCCAACAAGTACGTCAGAGCCTATGACGCACGAGCGTATGACATAATACGGCTGGCAGGAGGCCAACTAGTGCGTCATACGACGAGACCTTTTATGTCTCTGCGCCCCCTCCCACACCCACACCGCGTACCTCGTACTTCATTTTGGTTCATTATCTTCGATAATGAACCATTGGAATCGCCCAAAGAAAAAAAAATTTTAACCCCCCCCCCCTCCCTTAAAATTTGTTGGTTTACGTTTCAAGATACGTAGATTCAGAAAATCGAATAAAAAAAAATCCGTCCGTCCGCCGTACGCCAAACGCCGTACGCCGTCCGCGGCACTTTGCCCAGTTAGCGTTGAGTTAATATTACGAAATTTTTTTTATGGGTTTCGACCAACCCCACAATGGTCCTCGAAACTTTTCATAACCCTTGGTCAAGGGGAAGGGGTTCAAAACGAATTTTGGTACGACATGGTATGGTATATTATTGTATGGTATGGTATATTATTGTATGGTATATTATTGTATGTATGATTTAGTATAGTACAGTACGGTATGATAGGAAAGAAATGGTATGAGTACGGTGAGAATATGGTATGGTGCCGATTTGCAACACAGTCTGGTATAGACAGAAGGGTGATCTGCACAAGGAAGATAATAAACCGTTGTGTCAAGAATTTGCAGAGTTTTTTCATAATGTATGGGGATAAAAGTGATGGGGATCATTACATTTTTGGTGATAGAAGTGATAAAGTGCATTTTTTTCACAAAATGAGGGTTTTACTTGTCAAGACACTACTGTACAATATACTATACTATACTCGTATTATAATATACTGTAGTGTCTTGATCACATGTAATTTTCATTATTTCCCGCTGTAGATAATATTATCTACAGCTGGAAATAACGAAATTTACTCCATATGAAAAAATGCGGGAAAAAATAACAAAATAAATGTTTACCCCTTCCCCTTGATCTAAGGTTATGAAAAGTTTCGAGGATTATGTTAGGTATATTATGTTCTTGTAACATATATTATGGTATGTTATTGTGGGGTTTGTCCGAGCCCGTAAACCAAATTGAAATTAAAACAATTCAAACAGGGAGAATTTTCTTAAGAAACTTAGAAAGATAAAAATGTTTTAACATATTCTTGTAACGCGTTAATGACGTTGGAAAAGGAAACATACCAGGAGACAGAGAATTGAACAAATTTACCCCGAGGTACGTATAGAATGTCCAAGGAAAGTGTGTCTACGAGGAAAGTGTGTCTACGAGGCAAAATCAAAGAAAGTTTATCTGAAGGCCTAGTGATACTTTCCGCAATTGAAAAATGCCCGAATGAATATTTCCGCTCAAGGGTACAAAAAAGTTTTTTTTCTAGGAGGATTTGATGAGAATTTTTGCGTAGCTCGCAGTAGATGGGTTCTTATTTCTTATGCTAACAATGACTGGACTAGAGCAATGTAGAATATTCTCTTTACTTCCAATGACATGAAACCACGAATTTCAATGAGGACAGGAATCGAAAAGTAAATCGTCCAAGTCATAACTACACTGATGCGTCAATACGAATAGTACTTGTGATTACTATCATTTGGTCACCCCAAATAATATTACCTACTAGCGAGTTTTCATCAAGATGTCTGTGATCTTACCAACTCCACTGACAGAAATTATTGCTAGGTACTAATAACATATTATGTTGCTGTTGTGTAACATGAATTAGAAGTTATGCGTACCTACTCTCACTATAATAGTTGTTATTATTTAATATGCGATTTTGCAAGTGGGGCTTAATTGGGACTTAATAAACCATGTTGTGTTGATCATGAAGAGCAGCATAGGGGAGAGAGTTGTTCAGGCGAGGGGTGAGGCAGAGGGCGTGGTCCGCCCAGCCAATCCCTTTCATGTTCCCCCGCCAGTTCACGCCGCACCGCTTCAACTCCTGCGTCCTGCACCCTTCGCGTCCTTCTTTTCCCATCAAGATGTTACAGTAAACAAGCAGATGTCACTGTCCTCGATGGATGAGCATCAACATTTAGTGATGTTACATTCTCCCTCGTATTGCCCCTCTGTAGGCTTCCAAATGAAACACCAAAACTCAAAAACTTCAGGCCCTCTAAGGATTTTGCCCCGCGCCATGTCTATATCTTCCGTGCAGATCCCAGAGAGTTTTGAGTGATTACATGAATCATGGGAATTTCGGGAATATCATCTTCAGATTGCACAATTTCGCCAAAACTCTTAATTCAATTGTATACCCCGGTCGTCAAACATTGGCCACCGAATAGGGACCTCATACCGACGAGGCAGTATAGAAAAGTTAGGTCTCCTGTTTTTTCCCCTTAGAGAATGAAATTTATTCACAACTATGCATTGTTAGGTACACCGTTTGAAAGGTTGAAAATTTGCTACTTTTCTACACAGTCACCCTGACGATCAATCACCTCTGCATCCTGGTAATCAGCTTTCAATGCCGGCGTCGTACCACTCGCCCGCCACGCCAAATAAGGAGGATGATCGAGGACATCCCAGCCAAATTGTTTTAATTTGACACATGTGAGCGCTCATTGTCACGATGCAAAACCTCGCCTTTGTGAGCATACTTACTTTTTTCTGTATGGCTCGCTGAAGTTTCTTCAGTCTCGCAGTAACTTCCTGAGTTGGTTGTTATTCCTTTTGGCTAAAAGGAATAAACAACTAAAGAACCCCCTCCCTGTCCCAGTCGTCAGTTGGCTTTGTGGCGCGGAGGGAGAGTGGTACGATGACGGCGTTCGAAAGCTGATTACCAGGATGCAGAAACGATTGATCGTCAGGGTGAATATGTAGGAAAATAGAAGAAGTTTCAACCTTTCCAACGGTGTATGCAAAGTTTTTATTTTATTTTTATTTTTTGTTTTTTATCAACATAAAGTGAAGTATCGGATACTTGAAGTAAAATTATTCGAGTACAAATGTATGTTGGTAAAACAAAAACATTTGGCAATTTCTGATCTCAAAAATTTAAAGAAATTGTCCGGAGATCATGAGTTGTAATTACAAATTATTACTACATAAAAATCAAATCAAGTCCTAGATTCGTAAAGTAAATAGGAAAACATATCAATTGGAGTAAATTTGGTGCAAAAATTAAGTCGAGGGGTAAGAATTAAAAACAAAGAAATTGAACTGAATTGAATGTTTAAAAACAAAGGTTTGCTAGGGCATCGATATCCAGAGCTGAATATAAGTCGCATAGGTACTGACTTTATTGCCACCTCAAATGATCGAAAAGTAGCTCAGAATAGAGTACACGAATGCATGTAAAGTCATTTTTAGGGCAGATAAGGGAAGACATTTATTTCAAAATTTAAATTTAAGGATAACGGATTTTGCATTTATTTGATTCATCAGGTATTGAAATGTTAGAATACTGATACAGAATAATTATTAGTTGTTTTAATTTCTAATGGTAAATTTTCGAAAACCGGCAATTTGGCTAGCCTCCAGGCAACTGTCTAGTAGTGTAGAAGTCCTTGCTTGGGCGTGCTATTGATAAAATACTTTGTGTATTCAACCTGGTAGGTCTCACATCACTTCTCTTCTCGAATACGCCGAGGGGCTTACATTCACAACCAAATTTAGGTTACCAAAACTACTCGCATACGCACCTCCGTTGTGAATAAATTTCATGTTCTATGAAAAACATAGGAGACTTCAATTTTTTATTCCCCCTCTTACAAATAAATTATTTATCAACATGTTTTTATTATAAATTCTGGTTAACCGATGGTAGAGGAAGTTAAATATTTCTTTCGTAAATAATTAATTATATATTATTATTGAACGGCGTGCACCAACCTCGTTTACTTCCGTAGTAGAGGAAACCGCAAAAGAAAAGACCATTTACTCCGTAATCAGGCGACTTCTAGTTAGGGAGAAACTTAATCCGGAAGTAATGTACTCCGGAGTAAATCTTGGAGGAAATCTCGAGGTTTAGGACTGAGTTTGAGATTAAAGATGCAGGAGTAAGTTAGGGCGTATGGGTGAATTTCAGTTCCTCTCCATCACTTTTCTCGTTATCAACCACAAAAACACGTGTTCGGAAATACTGTGATAAGTGCCGAACTACCTACTTGCATCCTTATTCATCCACCATACAACTATCTTGTTACATAAAATAATCTTCTTACATACATTACACATCTTCTTACTACATTGTGCGCGAAAATGGACTATTTGTACACTGATGGAAATTCACCGTTTTGGACAGCATCCGGTTGATTGATCATGGGTTATTTGGTAACTGAATCCATTTTGTCATCGTCATGTACCCCTACTATCCCACTAATAACTTGGGGAAGCATGTCAATAATCGCTGTGAATAGATCTTCAACATAGTGGACTCGTGGCGCCTCCTTTTTCGCTTGGGCCTTCAAAATCTTTCACATAACTTTCAACTAATCAGCAGTTTTGGAAACAGGTGCTTCTGAATTAAATTGAACGGAGATGCTCTCCCAGGCTTTTTTCTTCTTGCTGAGCATGAATTGGTCGTGGTTTTTGCACTCAACATCTTTCACGTGGTTTTTCATCATGTCCCACAATTTTGCCTTGTCAACTTCGGAGACATTCTTGACTTCTCTTCAACGCTCCACAAATATAAGACGAACACTAACTTCCGGGCTCACTCATGGCAGTATTTCTAGTAGGTATGTAATTTATCTACAATAAACTGAAACTATATGTTTTCAACTTGCTTCAATCTCATAAACATAGACCAGGAATATTCTGGAGAGATCTAATTACTGATTTACTTGAACCATCCTGTCTGATGACTGATCCACTCAAGCAAGAACCAGCCGCTGTGACTCTTTCACTAATGTTGCGAAAAATTCCGTCTGGTCGTTACCGGCAAATTTCCTCTAAAGGAGTTTGAACGGGGCTTTGGTAGGTAATGTGTAGAACTAAATGAGCTTCTTGAACTAAATGAGCTTCTTTATTCTCAGTTAAGATAGGAGGAAGGCCAACAGTTATTTTTGTACCTGATGTCTTCAGATAGCAGCCCAGAGAAGCTCAAAACCAATTAGATACTTATTTATCGTTAAAACTACCTTAAACTATCACCCAGGCCTTTTTTTAAAATGGTGTTTCATAGTACGATCCAGTAAGCATTGAACAATCTGGCAATTTAAGCATAAAACAGATCTGTATGGTCTCAGTGAGAAAAAAATCCACAGTCATGCGGCATGGCCATAAGAGCGAATTTTCGAATAAATAACTGGTTTCATGTAAAATGTCTCCATTGAAGAACATGATGTCCATGAGGAACATGTCAAGTATCAACCACGTTTCTTCATCTTCAAAGTGCTCCAGTTTGGGAACGAGATAAGATATCACAATTCCGACTTTACCATCGCGTTCAGCGTAAAAAAAAAAAAACCTTAAAAATTTCATTTTGGGAATTTATGAGTAATTACCCCAACCACCCCAAACCCTAAAATCTTTCGGTAAAATTACCTTTACCTACAGGGTGTCACTTGTGGGACTGTTTCATTTTGGCTACTACAGTGTAGCACTTGGACCGAGATCAAGAAATTCAAATCTACTCTAGACTAGATGCATAAGTTTTTGCGTCTAGGTCTCAAGCAAAGCAAAACAGTAGCGTTATTCTTACACAATTCACGTAATATCGAAGACAATAGGTACTTTTTCGTATAGAAACATAATTTGTTGCTCTCCTTTTTCTGTTCTTCATAGTCGAAGGATTCTTTCCGTTTCAACGAGTAAAAGGTTTTACTTCGTTTCCACAGGTAGTAGGCAGGTGTGGGTGATTCAACAGAACTGTGTATTCCTTTGACATACAGATGAATAATAAAGTACAATTGTAATAATTGTACAATAGTGTACAATTTAAAAAAATATTTTGTGTCTCAAGTAAAACCTCATTTCTCCCGTTAAAATATGTTTTGTGCCCCAAGTAAAAAATATTTTTCCGGCTACTCATAGGATACCTTATAACTATTCTTCTAATTAGTTCAGACGGTCTCGTTGTTTATTAGTATCGCGTTTACTACCCAAATGCCTAATGACTATACTATACAAAAACAAAAAATACCTATTAGGTATTTTTCGTTTTTGTTTGCGAATTTCCGACTGGCCGAAAAACAATGTTTTATTATTTAGATAATATCTAATAATAGTTCGATTTGACTGTCGAATCGTCGTGAATCAAGGGCGTGGGGAAGCGAGAATTTCATGAGGCTCCCAATCCTTTTCGACGTCGAATGGTCGAAAATCGAAAAGCGATAGCGCGTTATTTCGGAGAGTTCTTATCCAAATACCTACACAAGCTTCGGAATGTTGCCGCAACGATCGCTGCTGCATTTCGATTATTTGACATTGAATCAACATTTGACTTACGACGCTTTTAGCCGTCGTAAATCCAACCGTCGAATTAGAAGAAGCGCATGCGCATTTGTTTCCTTCGAAAAGGTTTCCTGCGCAAAGGTTTCCTTCCAACTTTCGACGATTCGATGTCGAATTTAGCTGATCATGAAGATCCCTATTATCTTTAGATGTAGATTCTCAACATGCAGATTAATTCGTACCTGGATATGTCTCATTTTCTTCCTGTAAAATATGTAGGTTGTGTCTCAAGTAAAAACTCATTTTCTCCCTTCAAGTATCGTCCTTTAAATCCGATACAGTCTAATCCACATGTCCTCATTTTTCAGGTGACACACAAAACTGTTAATTTCCAAACTTTCACGTTTACCCTCCAAAACCAGTTAGTTTCAGGATTTCGCTGAGTTTTAGCCAAAAGTGTGGATTAGGCGTGGATTAGTGTGGATCAGAACTTGAGTGACGATGTGTGTTTTGTTTCCCAATTAGAAAAGATTTTTCTGGCTGCGTTCAAACGGCCTCGTTGTATCGCGTCATTAATACCGCCTAATGGCTATTTTTCGTTTTTGTTAATTTTTCCTCAATTCTCTATTTTATAGACTTACTTCACAATACCCGGTTTGTTGTTAACTTTTTGTTTTTGTTCATTTATAAAGTACTGTTTTCAATTTGATATATTTTTACTGTGATTAATTCGTAACACAGATGCTCGAAAACAGGTTTCCGCATTCTTCATGTCCCTTAATAATGAGAAAGCTGATGACATATTTCTTATATTTATCTCGACTAAGGATAGAAAGTACGGTAGTTAAGTTGTTGGGCAAGTGTCTCAGCAGAATTGGCAGGCTAAAATATAAATGACGTGAGGTAGATTTCAAATGGCTAAGCGGGACTTGGTTGATAGGTACACTGAGTGGTCATACGAAACACAATATGTCATGTCATGTCATGATATATTATGGAGACGGCACCTGGGCTTTTCTCTGTTTTATAATATAACATATACATATTATGTCTTTTATATGTATAAAATGTCTTTCGTATGACTAGTTAATCGAGAAGACCGGGGAAAACAGAGAAAAGCTCAACGGAAGGGAATCTGTGGACTTGAAGGCGATAACTTTTAAAATTGCTTTTCGAGGATTTATTAAGGTTTGAGAGGACCCTCCCCAGGCTAAAATCCCAAAGCTCATAATACTCTGTTCTAAGGATTTATATTGGATAAGCAGAAACTTGAACGGTTCCACCTTTCTCAGCCTATAAAAGAAATAATTGAATTTCGCTACTCGCTTAGTTAATAAGGCAATTTGAATATCCCATCGCAAATTCTTGTCAATAACATTACTCCCAGGTACCTAGCACTGGATGGACACTTGCTCAAGTTATGGGCACGAGCACTTCTCCGGATTCGATACGTCACAACCATGCAATTTAACACAGTGCTGGAGATGCGTTTTACTTGGTGCCAACATACCCACGTTGAAAAGAAAAAATTCAATGAATTGAATATGGGGAAATAGTAAATTTTTTTACAAAGGTTTTATTGGCTTTGTAAAGTTTTACATTCAGCCCTAAATATTATGTACATAAGATATTTACAAAGAAATTGAAGATAAACTTTTCTAATAAGTTCACTAAGTGAATCTCGTACTGTCTTTGAAAAAGTTGAATAATATTTCATAAGCTATTGTGTTGTTCGTTTGTGGCTAACATGTTGGTCAAGTTGAAGGGCTTCGCTAAACTGCACGTGTTGATGTCTTCCAAGAGCCTTATAGGAGGTAGAGCGTATCGTGGACAAGTAAGAACTGTGTGCCTCCGGTATCTCAAGACATTTTTGTGCACTCATTTGTGTCCAACATACCAATTCTATGGAGGTGTTGGTTGAGAGACCTAGTACTGGTATGGGATTGAATTGACGCATTCGTGAGGCGTATAATTGTAGGACAACTGATTTCTCAGGCCTCTGATTGATGTAGAGGCCTTCCGTAATTCACTGGCGCCTTAATTGTTTCTTAATGAGCTCCTCACTTTCAGTGAAAATACTCTCGCCACTTGAGCAACTACTTATCGAGTAAAAGCTTTCGCGTTTACATTTACGTATACGACAAATGAGATTGAAAACCACGCTTCATCTTCAACTTTTTACTGTTCGGTGTTTTTTCTATGAATTCTCTCTATGAATGAAATGCTTCATTTTGTATTCGTACTAACCGACTCAAAAGCGTAAATTCTCGCCCATCGCATGAGCGCCAGCAAGCGAAGAAGCAATCGCTATATTTGGAATCGGATATCGCGTTTCGGAGAGATGCGATGTTTTCCGTTCCGCTCAGGATCTTGACGGGAAGCCAAGTTGGCAGAGAAAAGGGAACCCGTGCGAGGATGCGCCTGCGCAGTTCGTTCCCGGGTGGTTTGCCGAGCATCGATCGGCCGAGAATCTCGTTTTCCTAGTCGAACTCGTCGAGATACTCACTCGTACCTTTTACCTGCACAGCACATTCAACAGCCGCCTTCTCCCCACGCAGTCCAGTCACGACCGATGGCCTCTCCCCGTCCTCAAATAAATTCCCTTCCCGAACGCTCTGTAATTAAAGCGTCGGATTGGAATGCAGAGAACCGGAATTTAAATAATACTCATCATTTCTCTTACATATCTCCCTCGCAGGGCCGTAGTGGTGGTGGGGGGAGGGGGGTAGGGGGGAACCACTGCTTTTTCGACTTGGAAAAGTTGGGGAATTTCGGGCCGTGAAGATGGAAAAAATTAATAGGAAAGAAAAAAATAAAAGAAAAACGAGAGAAAAGAGATTGATTGATTGAATAACTTTATTTATATATCTGTACTACATCAGGCTCAGTAGCCCGCTCTTCCAGTACCTAGTACTGAAAAAAAATCTTTATCATACGTATTTACAACTATGAGAGGGAGAGGGAATAAGAAAAGGGAAACAACGAGGAGAAGGTTGGGAGTTCCCCAAGTAGGGAACTGACCTGCTTGTATTATCCCAAATTGGATTTTTCTAAATTCCCAACTTTTCTCTGCTTTTCGACTTGGAAAAGTTGGGAAATTTCGGGCAGAGAAGATAAGAAACAAATAATAGCGAAAAAATGAATAAAAGTTAGAGAACAGTGAGGGAGAGGGAATAAGAAAAGTTAAAGAACCAGGAGAAGGTTGGAATCTCACAACATGCACAACTTTGAGTCCCCATACTCAGAAATCCTGGATTTTTTGAAAAGTTCAAAGGAGATTTCTCCCAAGTTAAGTTCAAAAAAGTTAGATTTCTCCCAAGTAGGGAATAGTCCTGCTTGTATTATCCCAACTTGGATTAACCAAAATTTTGAAGCGAACGTTTTCCAAAATTCCCAACTCTCCGCTGCTTTTCGACTTGGAAAAGTTGGGAGATTTCGGGCCGTGACGATAGAAACAAATGAGACGTTCAGGATCCAAAGCGGACAGCTCCAAAATTTCAAAAATGTATTTTTTCGCAGTTTTGGCAAGTTTAGTAAAGCTATATTGATAATAAAATATACCTCTATAAAATATACCTCAGTAAACAATACAAAACAAATTTTGTCTCCATTTTTTCTGAGTATTACTTCAGTTGATTTTTCAACGCTGAAAATGATGGTGAATGCTGACTTTCTATCTCATTCCATTATCAGATCAGGGCATATGAACCATGAAGAACATCTCAAATTTCTTCATCTTCAAAGTGCTCCAGTTTGAGAACGGTTTAAGATATCGTAATCCGGACTTCTCCGTCGCGTTCAGCGTAAAAAACCTATAAAATGGTGTCAAACAGCTTCATTTTGGGAATTTATGGGTAGTTCCCCCCCTAAACCTCCCCAAAACCACTCTTAGAGTGTCCCGATTCTTCCCATTTACGAACTTAGCATATCGATTGCCAGGACAGATCTTATGTACAAATTTGAACTTTTTATCTCAATTCTATCGAGAGTCGTCGTCTGGAATGACAGTAACTGTTAGATACTTACATAAATACACACATCAAAAAAAGTTTTGCATCACCCCATTATCGTCAAAAGGGTTCAGCTATTGAGGAAGAAGCCTAGTGGCCTTTGTATGATAACGAAGAACATGAAGGGAGTTGAAGTAACTCAGATTAGAACATGTTGTTTCCTGAAAAATGCGATAAACGACAGCGTCGAGCTTAGTTGTGTATTTACACTCCTTGCCCAATAACATCTTTCCCTTCCTTCATTTTTACACTTGATTAATTTAATCACCTGATTTTGCACCAGTACGTTTGCAAGCTTTAATTACTGTAATGTTTCCATCAATTTTAGTGGATGTATTAGGGGAGGAGGGGGATTTGTTTAGAGGAATAACCGTTGCTTTTGAAACCAAGACCAGGTTGACCAGCCAATTTCATCATTTTTAAAGAAATAAGCTCTGACTGTATGCCAAAAGGAATTTTGTATACGTGACCGTCCCAAGGATAAGGGACCTTAACATCACCTAGGTCAAAAATGAGATTTTAGCCGTTTCTTATAGACTAGATAGTTGCTGAACACACTGGGTTTTTTCAGATTTGATTTATCTTTCTTTGTTCCAAAAATATGATCATTTGAAATTAGGCTTCCGAAAACAGGACCTCAAAGTTTGTGATATTAAATCTTGCATATTGGAGGTTTTTTAAAACATTTCTCCAACTTTTCCGATCGGTTTTGTACTAAAATATCGATACTAACTCATAAAGAGATAGTATTTAAAGTAAAATCGATAAAAAACGGAAAAATCGATATTTTCGACCATTTTCTCTTTTTTCAGCTCTCTTGAAAAATTTTCTTGGTGAAGATAAGGTCCCTTTTCCCTGGGACGGTCACATGCAGTGAATTCAGGATGGTCTGGAACGGATTTTGGTATGAAAATCTTTCGAAAATTCGAGCTTATAAAAGTATGGACCGAGAACGATCACCTTCTGCCCTGTTGAGGAAAAACGCCTCAACACTAAATAATTGATTGTTCATAAATCAGCTTCAAAGTTTACCAGTAAAAACTTCCTTTTTGTTCACTGCAATAATATTCCCACAACCTCTCATTTTGGTAGGACATCGATTGATGTTCAATTAAATCGATGGGTGTGAAGGGTGTGAATCCATTAAGTAATTGTTTTTCCTAGCGATTATTTCTTGCTGGTTTTTCGAAGGTTTGTTAAATAAAAAGACATCAAATCGAGTTAAGGCGTTTTACCTTCACAAATAGAGGTGGATTTTTTTGGAAGGATTTTGATGAAAAACACCTCAACTGGTCACCAACATACTGAAATTACTTAGAGCGTATAAGTAATTCATTATTACTTTACGTAAAAGGGCTCCCAGGAGCCATTCAAAACACCTCTACCCATCATCTGGCGCAAAAATCCGTCCTGGCAATCGAATGTCTAAGTTCGTAGATGGGCAGAATCGGGCCACTCTTAAGGGGGGAAAAAGTACCCATTAATTCTCGAAATGAAACAGTCTGCCAAGTGACTCCTCATTTTAAAGGGTTTTTTTTGCGCTGAACTCGGTTGTGTTCATATTTCCGACCGTTACTCCAATTATTCCTATACCTACTTACAGAAAAGAACAAACCAATGGGGAAACATATGAACACAACCGAGTTCAGCGCAAAAAAAACCCTTTAAAATGGGGAGTCACTTGGCAGACTGTTTCATTTTGAGAATTAATGGGTACTTTTCCCCACTTAGAGTGGCCCGATTCTGCCCATCTACGAACTTACATAGAATGATTACCTAAGAATTACAATAACGAATTAAAATAATTCAATCCGATGGATGGAAAAAAAAAATACAAACAAACATACCTATTAATTTAGGCACTACGTGGTTCATAGGCATGAAGTTTCATATTATGAAGTCGTATAAAAGTTTCAGTATCGCTCAATGCCTTCATGCCTATGAACCACGTAGTGCCTAAATTAATATGTTTGTTTGTATATTTGTGTTTCATCCATCGGATTGAATTATTTAAATTCGTTTTGTAATTCTTAGGTAATTATTTTATGTAATTTGGCGTTGTTCTGTGAAATACCTAAGAAATGAATACCTAAATATTTCCGTTGTATGACTTTAGAAACCCGCGTGGTCGTGGCTTTTCACGAGGTCGTTCCTCCGCCCGCTGGAACGCTTCAGGTCGTTCACAGTTCGGCGAAATGAAGCGGCACAAATTAGGTTTATCGTCATTGTTGAGGAGTGACCTTGGAGCGGGAAGCGGGCTCTCGGCGTAGCCATTACGGGAGAGCTGATACCGTCAGCGACTGAGTAAACAAGATACGACCAACGGCGCCGCGCCGCTTTTTCTCCCAATACTCACTTATTTATCGGGAAACTTGGATTTCTCTGTATATTTATAATAAATTACCTATCAGCGAGTGATATGACAAATGTTCACCTACATTGGAAACTACCCACTAGGTATATTCACGCGTAATTATTTCCTTGTTATCAATAGCTGGACCAAAATCAATGGAAATAACCATTCTGTCAGTCCCTTCGAAACTTATCTGTCTATTGACTTTTCGGGTACTTTTATTCTATGACTTTTGTTGTTGTCATTTCACCAACACTAAACGGCTGCAGATGTTTTATGAGTATTAGGATCGTAATGTATCATGGGATTGTAATTTTTATGGGGCATTCTAGGCACCATTGGTTTTATGACGGTCGTACATTAGAGCCTCAAGGCGAAATATGGTATATTTTAATTTTTGCTCCACATTATTTGAACTAAAACTACCTTGCAGCGCTTCGGCGTAACATTAAATACCACTTGAATTCGTCGCTAATTTATTTACATGCATTACTGATGTCCTGCACTGGACGATGCCAGAGAAAATCCTCAGTTATCCAGCATGGCTATAAAAGGGAGTTTGAAAATTCTGGCTGTTTTTATGTAAAATGTATCCATTTTACTGGTTTTATAACAAATTTTGTTTTCATATTTGGCCGTGTAATCCATCAATTTATAGCTTTTTCAACGCTGAGCACGATGGGGGAGTCAGAATTACGATATCTCATTCCGTTATCAGATTAGAGCAGATGATCATTGAAATGTATGGGTACGCCCCCCCCCCCCCTCCCCCTAAAACTCCCCAAAACCCTTGGAGAGGCCTAGTCTGCCCAACTACAAACTTAGCCTTTCGAATGCCAGGACGGATTTTTTGTAAGAATTTGAACTTTTTCTCTCTATTCTATCAAGAGTTATCGTCTGGAATGACAAATGATTTTCGGTAGTGAATTCAGGATGGTCTGGAACGGATTTTGGTATGAAGACTATTCGGAAATCCGAGTTTTAAAAATTTTGGACCGAGAACAGTAACAGTAACAGTTCCTTTTTTTTAATAGGTGAAAAGGATAGAAGTGAGTGCACCTAGTTACAAAAAATTAGCACTACTGGCCTTGTACCTTCTCAAATTTAATTACCAGAAAGATTTAAACTTGAATGGGGTATGTGCGTCAATTTTTTCGTCAACAGTACAAGCTAGAAGAATAACGAAAATGATGGTCAGCTGCCAGTCTTCCCAAAAATGTAGGGAATTTCGAGAAGCTGGCCGCATTTGAAAAAGACCGCGGTAGAAGACTGTATAATGTCAGTCGGTGACGGTACACCCCCCCCCCCCCCCTGGCTGTCAATACACGTTACTGTATGGCCGTACTGTACATCAGGAGGATGATATTCGGAATCGGGCAATCTCTCAATTCCATCCTCTGGTTTTGGAAGGGGGAGAAACTTCTTCGGCTCAAAAAACTCCTGGTATTGATCATACTGCCATCAGTAGTGGAGTGGAGGGTTCACAGCAGTAAGTTATAACTACTGACCAAGGATGAGAATTTGTGCAATATTGGCCTGAATGTGTAAGCCTATCCCTCACTACAGTTTAGTCTCCGGAAGGACACGAATGAAATGCATCATAGTCGGAGTTAAGTAGTCTCTGTACCCTTCAAACCCTCGCAGTGGTCGTAACTCCTGTTCTTCTATCTTATTTGTTAATCATTGGTTAAGCGGCAGTTCTCAGGAATGTCATTGTGATTAATCCATGGATACGAGCAAGTGTTAAGGTGTCTTCCACGCAACAGCTGACTAATTTGTTTTTCGTAAGTCTCCTAAATCGCGCCTTTTCAATATAACAAGCAGTTTTAACATGTTGGATTTCATGTAATTTCTTTGGAGCAGGGCAACTGGCCCGTGAACTGAACGGAAGTTGGTTGGAAAAAACATCCGTGCAAGTAACATTTCGAGTACAGGAAAAAACTGGATCATTAATTATTCAGCTCGATATTGTAGGATTCGTGCACGTAGAGTTGAACTCGATCAGTTCCCTGAGCTGTATTCTGACGTTTAGATAGCGATTTTTAACTCGAAGAAGTGTTAGTTAAGTATCCAATGTGTTTGTGCAAACAGGCAAATGACAAACTTTTGTCATTCCTAGTCGTCTCGATTGCTCAGATTTCGTCATCCCCAATTCACCGTGCGTTGCTGACATTCTTCTCAATTACATGTTTTTTGACTTCCACGATGTTGGTACAATTTGCTGAAAATGTTTTCGAGTTGAAGGTTGTCAAATTAAGCAAGAATGGCGTGTTATACCTATGGATTATGTTATACCGATTGGGATTTGAGGGTCAGTAACAGAAATTGGGACTGAGTAACCGAGCTTTGGAACTGGGAATCAGTTGTAATGGTTGGTTGAACAATAGGTAGGTGTACGTATAGGTGATTACCTCAATGATTGTAAAGGAAGAAAGAGAGACAAAAATAGAAAAAAACCTTTCATTATTCTACAGATAACCCTCCTGTTCACATCACGGTCTATCCCGCTCCATAGTAGCTGTGCTCATGTGCGTGAGTTGTTGTGCACAATACTACTATATGCACACACCTTATCTAAAATCAAATAATGGTCCTAATGAGCTGAAATATTGAATCCAGGAGTGTTTGGACTCCACATACTTCCACTTGTATTTCATGGAAATCCAGCCATGTTTCGTCTGCGTATGTACAAATGTGTTTCATTCGAAAACCCCATTCATATTTCTGCATTTTATTCGGTTTCTGAGCAACATGCTCAAGGTAATGTGGAACTAGCATAGTGATGGGGGTACATTTTTCCAATCGATTCCGGGCCAAGCCACGTGTGTTGCAATTCATTTTACAAAATTTAATGTTGTCACTTGGTTAGGAATTGGCGAATTTTCGAAGAAAAGGAAGCTATGGTTCTTGGTCCAAAATGTTAAAAACTCGGATTTCTAAAAACGTTTCATACCAAAATCCGTTCCAGACCATCCTGAATCCACTGCCGAAATACACCAAAAATTATATGTACCTAGGTATATACATATTTACGTAAGTGTCATTCCAGACGATAAATCTCGAAAAAAATTGAGATAAACAGTTCAAATTTTCCCACAAAAGTCGTCCTGGCAATCGAAATGTCAAGTTCGTAGATGGGCCACTCTAAGAGTGGTTTTGGGGATGTTTAGGGGAGAAAATTACCCATAAATTCCCAAAATGAAGCAGTTTGACAAGTGACACCTCATTTTATAGGTTTTTTATGCTGAACACTTTGGTGAAGTTAGAATTGCGATATCAAGACCAAATGTTCATTTTCATGTCAGCTAAATTTCATCATAATGTGTGATACGGTCTTCATCGAATTTTCGATGAAAAAGAAGCTATTGTTCTCGGTCCGAAATTTTTAAAATTTGAATTTCCAAAAACTTTTTCGTATCAAATCCGTTTGAGACCATCCTGAATTCACTGCCAAAATACACCAACAATCATATGCATATACATACATTTATGTAAGTGTCATTCCAGACGATAACTCTCGATAGAATTGAGATAAAAAGTTCAAATTCGCAAAACAAATCTGTCTTGGCAATCGAAAGGCGAAGTTCATAGATGGGCAGAATCTGGCAACTCTGAAGGTGGTTTTAGGGAGGTTTAGGGGGGAGAAATTACCCATAAATTCCCCAAATGAATCAGTCTGAACACGAAGATGAGGTCAGAATTGTGATATATTATTCCTTTCTCAAACTGGAGCTCCTTGAAGATGAAGAAACGTGGTTGATACTTGAGATGATCTTCACGGTTCATCTGCTCTAATCTGATAACGGGTTGAGATATCGCAATTCTGACTTCACCGTCGTGTGCAGCGTTAAAAAATGTATAAACTGAGGTGTTAACAAGGCACAAAATCGATACAAAATGTATTATAAAACCAGTAAAATGGAGATATTTAACATAAAACCTGTTATTTCTTCGAAAATTCGCTCTTATCCGCATGCTGCATGACTGTTTTTTTTTTTTATATTTACATTAGGCATTTTGTCTGCCGGGTGTTTCTTATTGGTTGTATTTATTCATTCAATCATATTTGGTTTATTAGTTATTAGGTGTTTATACTGGTTTACTTGCGTCTAATATAATGTATCGAGGATCTCACGGCAACTTCCCACATCGTCATTTTTGGCCAAAATAAGTTATGCATACCATTCGAAGCGTCTTCTTCCAGCGGATCGACCTAACTAGTATTACCTAACTAGGTAACACTAAATCTCACGATTTATTTGACTGAATTAATCAGTACCTATACATAGTCATTGGCAGATGGTTTTTTGGCTCTGTTGAAAAGTCGCCCAAATGACGATGTGGGAAGTTGCTGTGAGACCCTCGATATATGGATTATATTATAATCCATCAATTTTTTTACGTTTAATCTACGCCAAGCCATCAACACTTCTACACTTGAAGTTTTTCTCGATAGCGAACAACGAATACGTTTTCCGTCGATCCGTATCGTTTAACCTTCCAACACAAGAAGCCCAATATTACGATACTGCTACCGATTTGCGTAAGTTTTTCGGGATACTGTGAAGAATTGAGCTGCAGGTGTGTCGTTTGATGTTCTTTTTCGGTTGAGTTATTTTACGGCAATAAATGGCTTGACATCGCCTCGGAATCATTTATAAGAAGTATTTTTATTTTTATATTTTTTATATTTCTTTTATATTTATATTATTTTTTATTTTTTATATTGTTCACTGAAAGGCAGTAATTCATGAGTTGAATAAATGAACGAATCGACTGGTGTGAGACGGAAGGGCAGAATAATGTGAATACTTGAATAGAAAAGTTGTTGTTTTCTCGTTGCTAAAGACACGATTGAAGGCAAGTGCTGAAGGCTGAGTATTGTTCTCCCAGAACCGACTCGACCCCCAACGTGAAATTAGAGCCCGATGTTTTTAGCTCGGCCGGTACGTCCCACGGCCCGCGGCCCTGCCGCACGTTCGCCGCTCGGGTAGTAGATAATATTTTCCGCTGCCTCGTTTTTTTCCCCCTTGTTTTTTGAATCCGTAGTGTGTTTGCCTTGGAAGAGTCCACAAGTGAGACGGCGATAGGATGAATTGCTTTTGTGAGGCACTGAGAGAGAGAGAGAGAGAGAGAGAGACAGTGAGACACCTTCTGTAGTGAGAGGGAGTGAGAGGGTCAGACGAGAAATGGCGGCATTGGCACTTGGAACGTCTCTGCG
The DNA here is from genome assembly GCA_963920205.1 of Stenodema calcarata. Lineage (NCBI taxonomy): Eukaryota > Metazoa > Arthropoda > Insecta > Hemiptera > Miridae > Stenodema > Stenodema calcarata. Next base: position 4,220,079 of record OY986051.1, read on the forward strand.
TCCAACGAGGTTTTCTCCCCCTCTATCACCGTCTCTCTTTCTCTTTCCTACAAGTGAATCGTTTTCTTTCACTCGACGAGCTCCCCGAGGTTGGCGGAGGATTTCTCTCGAGTCGTTCGTTCACTAGACGGCGTTTTGTTTTCGTTCGAGTTGGTCGTCCAAGTAACTAATTTGTCTCAGATATCACTTCAACCAGCTCTTTCAAATCAAAGGGCCTCGTACGTTTACACTCAACAGTACACGTTCGCAGCATGATCGTGTGAGCGAATTTTTGACAGTAGAATCTACTCATGTTTTACTTATTTTTATGAATATCTGATATTCATACGAATATGTATAACATGAGTTGTTTTATGCAAAGTGAAATTTGGGTTGGAAGGGGGGAATCACAACTGTTTTGAATACCAGAAGATTATTGGATACCTAACAAATTTTTGCCGGGAGTAAGAATATTTAAGAAATCCAGTCATGCAGCATGACTATAAGAGCGAATTTTTGTAGGAATATTTGGTTGTATGTAAAGGACTTGATGTCCATGAAGAACATCCTAAGTATCAACCAAGTTTCTTCATCTTCAAAGTGCTTCAGTATGAGAACGGATTAGGATATCGCAATACTGATGTCGCCTTCGTGTTCAGCGTAAGAAACCTATAAAATGAGGTACCACTTGTCAGACTGTTTCATTTTGGGAATTTATGGATGATCCCCCCTAAAACTCCCCAAACCCCCCTCAGCTAATAGATTTTTCAACGCTGAACACGATGGTGAATTCAGAATAGGGATATCTCATTCCGTTACCAGATTAGAGCAGATGAAACGTGAAGAACATCACAAGACTTGTTACTTAGTAACAACCACGTTTCTTCATTTTCAAAGTGCTGCAGTTTGAGAACGGAATAAGATATCGCAATTCTGACTTCACCATCGTGTTCAGCGTAATAAAACCTTTAAAAACCTTTTTCATTTTTGGAATTTATGGGTAATCCCCCCCCCCCCCCCCCAACCCCCAAAACCCCTCTTATGATCCGATTCAGCACATCTATGCCTGTCGATTTTCCAACACACATTTTTTTCTTCAAAATTGAACTCTTCATCTCAGTTCTAACGAGACTTATCGTCTTCAGACGACATACATAAATATACAGGGTGTTCGCCACTTGGTGTAAAAGAAAAATTGGGTAAAACCAGATTGAAAATGGAGTAGAACGCCGCCAACCGCACCTTTCTATCTCAACCCGTTCCCAAGATATGATTTTTTTCAAGTTTTTCCAGAAAACCTCGTTTTTGCCATAAAAACCCTCGTTTCTTCATTTTGAAACTACTTTTTTCTACTTTTGACCACATTTTCGGATTCAGCGTTATTTCTTACATACGCCTAATGCACATTCGTAATCAAAAACGAACTCTTAAGGACCGCAATTGCAGTTCAAACATTGACAATTAAAAAAAATTTAATATTTGAAAATACTTGTACGTTAACTGAATTACCAAATAACGTGCTGAAAGCGGACAAATCTCACGAAAACTTGCAAATTTAATCAGCTTTGTAATGGTATGGTCTACTTTGCGATTTCTTATCGATTTAATGGAGAAATTCAACTTTGAATGCGGAAAAACAGTAGGCACATACAAAAATACGTGTACCTACCAGAAAATTAACAAAGCGATTCTCAATTTTTTATGTTTGCCGTCGTAGTGATATGATTCAGATTGATAATTCCGGTAATATTAAGGCAAAATGAAATCCTCCTTGTAATTGTTAGGTCGATTTAATGAGTTTTAGCACACAAAATAAGGCGGTTAAAAGAAAAACAAGGTAAAAATAAAAGACAAATGCGATGACGAGGGTGTCAGTTGTCGCGAGGCCCATTTTTGCAAGTATTTCGAAATGGCTCCCACGATTTCGTACACAAGCTCTTTTTCGCATGGATTTAACCGTAACGTTGTACGAGAGACCTTGCAGTGTAGCGGTTACTTCCAAGATTCTTCCCCTGCAATTCAAGCATTGACAATTTATAAAAAATGAAATTTTTGAAAATACTTGTACCATTTCAACTTAGAAATATTCCGCTACGAATTTCACAAAGCCAGATTTTAAACCTCTAATTTCTGAGATTTAAAACTGGCATCGTGAAATTCGTAGCGGAATATTACAAAGTTCGATTACCCCGAATCATCTAATTTGGAGATATGACACTATTGTAGCTAATGTAGCCGATATTTAGCTTATTTATAAGATAGGAAAATCTAAACATTGTTAATAAGATATTGAGTGATTGATAAAATGTGAGGAAAACAAACAAGAACGTCTACTGAGCGTTCTCGACAATATCGTAAACGTCAATTGGACCAGAAAGTAAATGAGTTCATTCAGTCTCAGATACGTAATGTGTACCAGGCTGAGACTGAATGCACGTTCATTCGTACTTATTTTTCTTCATGCGACATAGAATAATAGGATAATAATAATAATAATATTCTATGTCGCATGAAGACAAATAAGTAACCATAATGAACGAATAATGTGAAAAGAAGGCGCTACGTGGTAGGAATAATATTGATTAGTAGTTACTAGACATATCCATGATCTATAGTTCTTCCCATCAAGGGAAAATTTTAAATTTGTCTGGTTCCTTTCTGGCTATTTTTAGATCGGATTGGCATTAACTTTGAAGGCGTGACCAGAAAACGGACGTGGAGGATTGTTAGTTATCTGTTCTCGAATATTGTGTTAGAAAATACGATTGAGTTGAAAATTAAGTTGGTGGAACGAAAACCAGGTAGATCCTGACCCTAAGGACACTTGACAAAAGAAGTATAATATACTTGGAGCCAGTCGAGACATGTACGAGGAGGGGATTGTGAAGAACTCAACTTCCTAGAAGAATAATAATAGTTGACTTCTTCACGATCACCTCCTCGTACATGTCTCGACTGGCTCTCGAAACCCTGAAATTCGTGGAGTTTACTGCTGCTCCACACGTGGCTCATTGGCGTCACTGGAAAAGAGACTGCGAACGATGGAGGGTTCAAATAGCCCCAACGCTGACAGATAATTCGTAGAAATTGCGCTTGTGATGTTATTTGCCATCCACCTGAAATATTAGTCGGAGGGGCGCTCCCTCATTATATAACAGCAACATGTTCGATACTACTCGAATATCGACTGAAAAGTATCGATATAAACTGCACACAAATTGAAGTGGAGTTAGAAAACTATCTTTTTAACCCTACTTCTGGTTATTTTTGTGAGGTAAAGTTAAGGACGTTCGATACTTCCACAGTATCGATACTAGTACTCATTTAAGTACTTGGATAGACATGTTCGATACTACTCGAATATCGACTGAAAAGTATCGATATAAACTGCACAAAAATTGAAGTGGAGTTTTTTTTTAAATATATTCTTTATTGGCATTAGTTATACACCTTACAGCCAGAATTGATATAAATAAATTATAAATAAATATAAGTGTCAAATAAAAATAAAGATTACTTCAAATGTTTCGATCAATGTCTTTAAAAAACTTGAAAATATTTAAATAAACTTCAATATTTTCCGAAACTATTATTACATTGAGATCAAACGGGTTTTCCACTAACTTAGTGATAGAATTAAATAAAATTGTTCTTTCTGATCTATATTGTGGACAGACCAACACAATGTGGAAGTGGAGTTAGGTAACTATCTTTTTAACCCTACTTCTGGTTATTTTTGTGAGGTAAAGTTAGGGACGTTCGATACTTCCACAGTATCGATACTAGTACTCATTCAAGTACTTGGATAGACATGTTCGATACTACTCGAATATCGACTGAAAAGTATCGATATAAACTGCTCACAAATTGAAGTAGAGTTAGGTAACTATCTTTTTAACCCTACTTCTGGTTATTTTTGTGAGGTAAAGTTAGGGACGTTCGATACTTCCTCAGTTAAGTACTTGGATAGACATGTTCGATACTACTCGAATATCGACTGAAAATTATCGATATAAACTGCACACAAATTGAAGTGGAGTTAGGTAACTATCTTTTTAACCCTACTTCTGGTTATTTTGTGCTTAGGTATATACCTTACTTATCCATCAGTAATGGTATTTGTTCAACAAAAATAAATACATCAAATAAAATTTAAGAATTTTCTTACAAAATCTTTAATTTCAACAAAATTGGTGAGGATCTAATCCAGGAACGATTACGAAATGATTACGATTATGAAATGTAAGATTTTGTATTTTATTGTATTTTTGTTTCTTTTTGGTCATTTAATGGACATTTCTCAATTCGGTAGTTAAGGATTTCTTTCGATACGGACCAAAGTATCGATATGAGTACTCATACTCGAATCATGAGAATCGATACAAAAAGTGCTTGGTTTCTATCGAAAAGAAATATCCGATACGTTACTGGTATCGATCGGTATCGAACGACCCTAGGTACAGTATTGTTTAAAAATCATCAGGCTTAAGGTGTCCGAGGTATTTTGTCAAACCCAAGCTCTTCGAGTCCTCTCATAGGATTCGTCCCTGGAACAACCGTGGTATTCAAATCTGGGACCACATCAGGAGACTATCGCGGCCAAATGAACGAAATATTTCCTGGGTTTCATCCCACAAAACCAGTCTACATTGAACTAACGTGATTAATAATAAATGGCCCAATTAATGGTAGACCAATTGAAGGGTCAGGGGAAAGAACAAACTAAGTCATTTTTTCTTGAAATTGAGATAAACGCATTATATTGTTACAAAATTTCACAAAACCCACACCTACCGTAGAAAAAAGTAAAAAAATAAATTAATTAAAACGCTAGAGTGGGTTTTACCCATTTCTGTTACCTTCATACGATGTAGTTTTTTACCCTGAATCCAATGATACCAATATCTCAATTTCGAAAACAAAATGACTTAGTACGTTCTTTCCCCTTACCCTTAAATTATTGGTTTACATCCTCGTCCATTTTTAATAATAGAATATGTACATATGTATAATTATGTTAGGTACAGAGCGTTTCCAAAATCTACTTTTTGTTCTCCAAAGCGCGGTGGACTCGCATACGCGCCGAAACTCGACCAAACCGATTGGTGTCAAGAGCGCGCGCAGTGGTGGAAAATTGGCAGTTTTGTTCAAAAACCTGTAAATAGAACCACTTGAGGAGTGGTAAAAATGAACAATCACATCAAAATACAGGTCTTTTATAAATAGTTTATTTTGGTTGCTAGCATTGCTGTTGCATCGTGGTTTTCTGAAAAAAAAAAGAAAAAAAAAGAAAAAAAACATATCCTGGTAACGGATTGAGATAGAAAGGTGCGGTTGGCGGCGTTCAACTCCACTTTCAGTCAAGTTTTACCAATTTTTTCTTTTACACCAAGTGGCGAACACCCTGTATATCCGAAGGACTCGTTTGGCAAGGGTTGAATAAAATGGGGAAATATTGAATAGAATAGACCTTTATTTATTGGCATACACATTTAAAATAGGCCTCTAGGGGCCCTTAAGGTTGTAAATACAAAAAAAAAATTACAAAATAAATAAAATCGTGGCCTTTAAGAATTACATAAATTACAGAGTTAAGAATTACATAAAATTACAGAATTATTCCACTTCAGTGACCACGTGAACGAAAATTTCATTTCCGGCATACTCTTGCCGCGCTAAGCCAAAAATCAGTCATCAAGGTAAAATGGTTGACGTCAAGTTTCGAGAAAATGAGTTTCGTGTTTCATGGGATTTTCGTTCTGTATTGAAGGTTGGATGAACGAAACGTCGATGCGTATTTGAACTCAATGTTTATGTCCGCTTATCGCAGACCTTTCGCCTCGCACCTGAACCTGAACTCAACATGTTCATTCCTACCATCCCTTGGCTCACCCAGTCAGTCCAGAACGCTCGCTTGTACCGCATGGTTCGCAAGAAAAGCGAGACAACTCATTTTGTGGGTTCCCCGTACCAATGTTCCTTCTTGGTGTAGGTAACATGATATGATCTTATCTTTATTATATTATGGTGTAATATAATATATTGTACCATAATATAATAAAGATAGGATCATATCATGTTACCTACACCAAGAAGGAACATTGGTACGGGGAACCCACAAAATGAATTGTGTCACTTTTCTTGTGGGTCAGCGATAATTTCTTTTCTTTCGAATATAATTTATAATTTCAATTTCAATATAATTTCGAGTGACTTCTGTGTTCAATTCGCGCTTTGAATCGTCGGCGATCAAACGAATAGGTAGATAATTCTTACATTTTTCCGTTACCATCAACCATTTCGAGGAAGAAAATTTCGTAAGGTAAGCTAAGCTTATTTTATACACCCATTTAGTTTGCTGTATGGGGCAGCTGCTCCGTTGAATTAACCACACAAAAACGCACACATATTTTTGGTTAGATTCGAGCCATATTATAGATGAATTTACTTTAGGTGCCGAAATATCATATTCGAGCCATATTATAGATGAAATTACTTTAGGTGTCGAAATATCCTCACGCACATACCTCATATTTTATAACCAGTAGGAATAATGTGGTAATTCTGCCATTATTCAAGTACTAACAGGTATCCGCTCATTTCGCAAAAGTGACCTATTACTATTGTTGCAAAGCAGACGCGCTCTGGTTCAAACACGCTGGTTCCAGTATTCTTCTCACTTGTCGCGATAAGGTCACAGGTACAGACATGTTGATCCTCTTCAAACGCTTGATTAGTCTTGAATCTTGCAGCTCGTCAAACTTATCAGTAATAGCTTTGTATACGTCCGATTTGACAATCTCCTTTTCAAGTTTGTTCCTGTACTTACTAAAATCACAATGTCCACCTCAGCTGAGGAAACACGCTCCTGTTCATCAGATCCTGTTCAAACGCATTCAAGAGCGATACCGCGTGGTAATTGGTAAACATGACAAAGTAACATTTTACAAATGTTACAGGAGAGCCTTCCAAAGTTTCTCCGTTTTTCTGAATCGAGAAATGGACATTTCAAAATCAGTATCTTCCTTCGTATTCCCTTTTATATGACTGAATGAAGCATTTAGTGCCTTACTGAATTTAAAAACCCTCCAAAATCCCGTTAATATTAAAATTATATAACGGACTTGGTCATTTTTAGCAGCAGAGCATTGGAACCCGTGTGGCAGATAGTCAATCCGCAAAATATGTCCATCTGGCACATGATCAGTTTTACCAAAGAAACTTCTGTATTTTTTTCTCCAATAAAGCCATTTATTAACATAATACGCATAGTAAATAAAGAAAGGTATTGGATACTTGAAGTAAAATTATTGACGAATAAAAATTTATGTTGGTAAAACCATTTCTGATCTCCAAAATTCAAAGAAATTTTCCGGAGATCAGGAGTTGCAATTAGGTACAAAATAATAGTACATAAAACTTACATTAATGATCAAAACTCTAAGTGCTAGAGAAAAGGATTCATAAAGTAAATAGAAAACAGGAGATGAGATTTTCCGCTACAAAAATGAATAAAGGAATTTAAATACAGTTGCATCAGGAACTTATAAACCCTTTTTTTTAAATTCGCTAAATCTTTTGATAAACTTAATGTAAGGAGGGCTTAATGAAAAAGTTCTGGGACCTAAATAGCATACTTGATTGCCTTGGATAAAAATTACACTTGGGATAAGGGATCGGTACATAATACCCGAGTGAAGTCGAGTGATACCAGTAATCAAGGGATTTTAGTATTGGATTTTGATTTTAGTATTGGGGTAAATTTGGCGCATAAGTAAGTCGAGGGGTAAGAATTACACATTTTAAAAACAAAGGTTTGCTCGGGCTTCGATATCCAGATCTAAATATAAGTCGCATGTATGTATACTGACTTTATTGCCACGTCAAATGATCGAAAAGTAGCTCAGAATAGAGTACACGAATGCATGAAAAGTAATTTTTAGGGTAGATGAGAGTAGAAATTTATTTCAAAATTAAATTTGCCACTTGACCAATTTTACATGGAAACGAAATGAGCGCATTCCCTCCATGATCACTTTTACCAGCGGAATTCTGTTTAACCAGTGGAAGCGATTGTACTGGTTACTGTGGTCATGTGCCAGATTGTTATATTTTACCTTTTTTCTCCAAATTAAAGTGAAATATCATTATAAACCCGTTTCCAGGTTATAAATCAACAAATTTTGCACCATATTTGCTCAAAACACCACTTTCTCTAAAAATGTCACTTGGTGGCTTTTACCAATCACCCCACGATATGATCAGGCTGTAGAAGTCAGAGCTGACAATAAGTATTCTGTTGGTTCCGTATCTGGTGTCAGAACAGTTAGTACGATCCGCTCATATTTTATTGCTTGTACTCGTATTAATAAGATCAATGAAATTTTGCTTTCAATAAAAGTCAAGTTTACTCCTAACTCCAATGAAATCGAGGGATTCGAACATTTATATTGTGAAGTTGACGATGTTAACGATTTAACATGGAAATTCTTTTTACGAACGTGATTCGGTTGGGAAGAGCGTGGTCGTCAGCGTTACCAGTCCTTCAAAGTTCCTCCTTGTGTTTCTCTTGGGTCTGGTGTGGGGTTGTTCACTTGTGAGTGTCAAGTATGATTTGACTTACTCGCATTAATGAGCGTTGTTCTTCTATTACTATATTAAATATAGTAACCTGTTCTTAAACATGTTCCATGATTCCTTGCTTTGATCCTTGGGGGTGTTGGATTGATTCATCTGTTCGAATCTCGCAAACAAACCACTAGGTACTTCCTTAAAATCTCAGCCTAGCTCGGGAGATAGTCATTGTCGTGGAATTCAACTACCGCCGATTCATAAACCATTTTTTAATAGTGCGCCAGAGGAATGGCCCATATTTTACCAAGTATTAGTCAAAAAAGGTTCATAAGAACCCCGGGTATAGTGACGTAGAAAAATTCACTCCTCTAGTTTATAATTTGGAAGGCACCTCAATTCCTCCTACTGCCGAGAATCATAATGTCATTCTGAAGACAGACAACGTAATGAGTAAAGGGGGCTAAGATGAGCTTAAGGGGAAAGTGGACGACAAGTGTGCGAGAGAGAGAGAAGACACCAAAAGTTTATGCAAAATATTTCAACAGCCGGTTGAGCGATTTTCAATCTGAAAAAAGTTATGTTCATAGTTTTCCTAAACAAAATGCTGCATCAAAAAAAAATTTGAAAAAAATTTCAAATTCAAATTTTAGAAAAAGAATTTTGGACAATTTTAAATTTAAAAAAAAAACTTGGTTCCAGCCCCATTTTTGAGAATTTCCTGATTTCAAATTGCCAAGAACCAAAATTCTGCGATGAATAGCACGATCGTAAAACGAAAAATAAGAGTCAGTGATAGCAGCTTTCATCTCCCCTTTTAGACTGTGAATCTGCTGCGTCAATCATTCATAGGAAAGGTGATGAGTCCGAGATTTGACAGGTAGCACTTCTGACTGTAATGAAGGTGAGTGAGCTGAATCTATTCCCATTCGTCCAACATTGCAGACATTTCCAATGGAACCTTTGAGGTAGAGGAGACTGTTATTAGAACAGTCAAATCTTACACAAAAGAGGCACCATACCATATTCTCACCGTACTCATACCATATCATACGAATTTCTTTCCTATCATACCATATTGTACTATACCAAATCATACATACAATAATATACCATACCATATTCATACCATGTCATACAAACCGAGTGAATATTGAAATGTCATCCATTTCTGACCTATATTTAAAATTTCAAGTATCTAGCTCATCATCAAAATTTAATTTGTTTAAACAAATAGGTATTATTTAAACAATTTTACAGACAAGAAACCGAGTGAATATTGCATTGTGATCCAGTTCTGAACTATTTTTAAAATTTCAAGTCAATAGCTCATCATCAAAATTTAATTTGTATTATTACAAAAAGGTATTATTTAAACAATTTTACAGATGAGAAACCGAGTGAATATTGCAATGTGGTCTATCCCCGACTCACGGTTAAAATTTCTAGACTGTAGTTTACCGGGAAGATGAAAAAAGGTAGTTTTATTCTGGGCGTCTGGCGGTTGACCCACATGACGACCGTTTTCGACGCGAAAGTTTAGTGTTTTTCCTAGACCTTTGCGCGCTGACTGTGAACGAACGGCTGGTCGCACAAAAATCCAATTGGTCTTAAAAGATTCGTAATTTTTCAGGTCATTCAAAAGTGAACTAAAAATTACACGGTTCAGTTGAATATTTTGAGATATGACATCGTCGAAATTTTAAATTTCGTTTTGAACCCCTTCCCCTTGACCTAGGGTTATGAAAAGTTTCGAGGATCATTGTGGGGCTGGTCCAAACCCAGAAACCAAATTTCGTAATTTTAACTCAACGCTAACTGGGCAAAGTGGCACGGACGGCGGACGGACGGATTTTTTTTTATTCGATTTTCTGAATCTACGTATCTTGAAACGTAAACCAACAAATTTTGAGGGGGGGGTTAAAAAATTTTTTTCTCTGGGCGATTCCAATGGTTCATTATCGAAGATAATAAACCAAAAATGAGGCGCTAGTACGAGCGATGCAAGCTGAAATGAATGTATGAGCAAGCCTACCGAAGATCGGAGATAAGAGGTTCGAGACCGCGAAGGGTGGGGGGCGACTTAATGTACATACGCGAGGACTTTGTCCATTTGATGCTATTGTAGGGTTATCGTTTCCACGAAGAGAGACGGATGGAGAGAGGAGTGGTTCAAGAGAACGGATTGACACAATGGCTACCGAGGAAAGCGAGCGTGGTGACCTTGAGCGCCGAATTGGGGTCTGCAGCCATTCTTTTTTCCTTCAAAACCAACATTACCATTTTTCGTTTTACGTCTTGTATATTTACGCAATCATTGAAATGATGCTCTCAAAACCCATCCAGCCATATTGGGAAGGGGGCTTGCACCGGCTTTTTCCAAATTTCAACCTCTAAACCTCAAAATTTTCAAATTTTCCAATTTTAAATTTGTATAAAAATTAAATGAATTGATGCAGCAACTTGTAGGGGCGTATGAAGGCAAACTGCGTTTCCCAAACTGTTATAAATTGGATGGTTCCAAAATGAGATTGCAAAAACTTTTGATGCGTCAGTAACGCCATCTCTTATCCCAGAATCATACTAAGGGCCCGTCCACTTCCCCCTTAACAAGGTGAGATTGTAGAGAAATGTTCACCTTATGAGATTGAAAATCATTGGATGGTAAATCACGAATTAAAGATGAATTTTGCAATATTAATTCGTGAGATCTGTAGATATATTTCGCTAGTAGGTAATCGAAAAGAATTAGGGTAACACCTTCCAGAGGAATCAGTCTTCGCTAGCAAGTTGGTTAGTTACTGGAAGTTGCCCATTCGATGAAAGGACGTCATCAGGAGGTAGAGAGAAAACTCCAATTTCAAACTTGTTGGGAACGGCAGTATTGAGCATTCAGCAGCCGTCAGCAGCACTTCTACTTGAGGCTGAAAAGTATCCACAAGGACGTTTTCTTGAACTCTTTTTTGATGTCAAAAGCACACTAGCAAAATATGCGTTAGCTTACAGGACTTTGCGTACTTCTGCCAAAATCGAAGAGTTCGTAGCTGCCTCACCGATGGCATTTCAAATTGTGTTACCCTGGTTCGAGGGGGTACGTACGATCTTCGGGATCTGACGAACGACGAACCAATCTCCTGAATACTCCTGAATATCTCCTGAAAAAAGTTGAAAAGTGCCATTTTTCCAGGTTTTTAGCAGGGAAATGCAGTCATTTCCCTGCTAAAAACCTGGAAAAATGGTACTTTTCAACTTTTTTCCATGATTGTTGACCATTCAAATAGGTACTCATAGGAGCTTGAAGAAGAAACATCTCAAGGGCATCTCCTGAGCGTACAAATTTGATTTCAGAGTACTTAGATCTCGTCACTTACCAAAACAACGGCGACCTCTGACACCAATAGGTTCATTTCAGTCTTCTCAACACGATTTCAGTATGATTCAACGAGTCGAAAGAAAAGTCTTGATTCGATGCCATAAATCTGAAGCATTCAAAATTAATTTATATCGAGGGTGAAGTGGCAACAAGGACTACCTCAAATAAGGCTGAACAACACGGCCTATTTGAGATAGGGCTAATCAACATGGCCTACCTCAAATAGTACAGAATAACATGGCCTAACTGACATTTTTGGTCATATTGACTTTTTTATTCAGCGGGAATCCAATTATAATTAATTAGATTTATTCATCATCACGTAAGTTTATGTGTAATATATTGGCACCCAGAAGTGTCTATAGTTGCAAACATTCACGTATATGTTGCCAAATTTTGAAAATAAACAGGTTTTTGTTTCTCCTGCAAAATTTTAAAAAAAGGTCATGTTGTACAGCCCCATTTGAGTTAGGCCATGTTGACCAGCCCTATCTCAGGTAGGCCATGTTGTTCAGCCCCTTTTGAGTAAGGCCTTGTTGCCACTTCACCCTCGATTATAGTTATTTCGATTTTTGAAATGTACCGTAGTAAAATTACTTCTCTGCTGACGTAAGTGTAGCATCGTTTCACCAAATTCTGATGCTTTTTGGTTTTATCACTGTTTCTCATTCCGTGGTTGATTAAATCTATTAATTCTCGAAGGACTCGTGGGGGGGGGGGGGCAATCGATTGATACCAAGAACCCGTTGTTCGATTGCTCGGTTGGATTTACCTAATCTGATTACGTAATGTGGTGCATTTGTGCAATAGGATTGCATCATGTAATTTGTTTAGATTTTATATTCAATTTATTTGGGTATGTCCATTGTTGAGTGACCACATTTTTATATGAGAAAGCAAAATGATTTATTCAGCGAATTTGAAAGTCATTGGAATTAGGAGAAATTAAATTAGATGTCAAATTTAATGCTGCCGTAAGGAAAGTGACTCAAGTGTGGTCTTATCAGCTCATCCATCCAGTCTTTAGACGTGGGGAGTAAGAATAAATGCACACTGATTCGTGGGGTTTGGACATGCTGGGTATTGACCGTTCTCTCGGAGCCAGCAATCTCATAGCGCTCGCCCCGTTTCATTGATTTTCCGCCTTCTTCAACCCTCGTCCTTATCGCCTCCCGTCCACGATTTTCCACCTTCCGCGAGGGCTTCCTGGAAGTCTGTTGATGTATCCTGAATGTAATTTGTCCAATCCCCGCTTTGAAGGGGCCTTGTCCGATGGGATTTGCTTTCCTATTGCTACCACAGGTTTAGTCACTTATTCATTACTAGGTGAATCCAGAATGGATCAAAGTGGACTGAACGGAAAAGGAAAAGGATATTTTCGGTTGGTCGTCATTTCGCCTTAACGGAGCAAATTGAACCTATTAATAAATTGTGGCGTGGTAATTCATCGATTACAAGACTCGGTTTGCAGGTACAATACTATTTCGTGTCGGTCCATCAATGGGCCAGTCCCCAACTACCCTCAATTTTGAGGGTTTCTAGTATAATGTATGCAAAGAGGACTGAATAGAAGTTTGCTTATGCTCAGAGGCTTATACGCTTTAGTACTACTTTAGGCTACTTACTCGAAATATGTATTGTATTGTATTGTATTTCTTTATTGGCAAAATAGTTAAGTATATAATTCAATCGGTATCATTTTCACAACTTATTGCCCACCGAAGAATAAGTTCAAGAGAACTTGTGCTCTTCGGAGGAGTTCATCTATCAATATTATAACAGCAGCACACAGGTGATGCAATAACCTAAGACATAAACGTTAATTAACAAAAACAAAAAATTATCATAGTAACAATGTAAAGAACAAGACAATACGAAAATTAAATAATTCTTTTATAAACAAGAAAACATTACGAGGACTTAACAATGCAGAATTATAAACAGCTATTTAATAGTTTTTTAAAATTTGACAGGCTGGAAAACGAAAAAATATTTATTTCTTTTTGGTATAGAGTTCTGAGGGCAGTTACATAAGCATTTCTCCTGTAGAACTCAGTATTTATATTAGGAAGAATGACACGGGAATTATTGTAGTTACGAGTAACAGACGAAGATAAAAGATGACGTGGATCAATTTTAGCGCCAAAAAGATGTATGCAAGATTGAAAATGATAAATTTGATTAATACTTTTAACTTCAAAAGATTTAAACAAAAGTGAGGAAGAATATCGAGAGCTTTTATTTAATATAATTCGTAATAATTTATTTTGCACGATTTGCACTCACGATTTGCACTTGCGATATAGAATTCAACCAAGCTGTTTGGACCAATCACTAACTACCCCGAGATTATGAAAGATTGTGAATCGTGGGTTATATACAGGGTGTCAAGTGTAACTATGTACCAAACTCAGGGAAGCGATTTTTCAGGTAATTTGCAACAAAAATGCCTCTTGAGAGTTTTTTTCTTACTCAACTAAAAATCCGACTTGTTTCACTTTTAAGATTTTTTTCGTCTTCTCGACCTTGTCTCTGTAAAACGGACCTAACTCCCTTAAATTATTATGTGAAGTAAAATCTGAGGATACCGTTGGAAAGGGCGTTAAATTGCAAATTGTCGCGGATGCAGAGGGTCGATCGTCTGCGACTGGTGCACGATGAAGATCATGATGGTTCTGGCGAATCAGATCCCCGAGAACGGGGGACATTTTGAACAGTTCATGTACCTACTCGATTTTATTTGACGAAGGCCCTCCCGATGTCCTAAGTAATGCCGTTGAGTGGACACTTTCTACACCCTGAAATGGAGATATTGCAACTGAAAACTCATTTAATTTGTTGCTAAGGAGGTGTGGGCACGACACCATTCCATTCAGCGTGAATATGTGCCTGAAACATGCCTGAAAATACACATTTTTTCACATACAAACTAAATTTTCTCAAAAACGTTCCCCCTAAAAACTAATTATACCGTTGGAAAGCTGAGATTCAAGGCAAGTTTTTCTCAAGGAGTGCCCACCGAATGACCTCCGTAATAACAAAGCAAACAACTAAAGGAAAAACGGTGATTTTAAGACAATCTTCAAATGTTTGAATTCCGCCATTTTTTTACCTGTTTGGCCAGACCAAAAAATGGGATTTTGTATCAAAGAGATAAGACATTTAACGCTCTTTCCAACGGTATCCTCAGATTTTACTTCAAATAACGATTTAAGGGAGTTAGGTCCGTTTTACAGAGACAAGGTCGAGAAGAAGAAAAAAATCTTATAAGTGAAAAAAGTCGGATTTTTAGTTGAGTAAGAAAAAACTTTTTGCAAATTACCTGAAAAATCGATTCCCTGAGTTTGTTACATAGTTCAACTAAACACTCTGTATGTTACCGGACAAACCCGATTTTAGGACACACTAGTTTGGACTAGGATGATCTAGTTTTTCCTGACCGCCCATTACTAAAATTATGAACTATCTACTTATTATAAACGTACAAACGTATTTTTAAAAGTGCTTTTAAGAATGTGTATTACCTCTTTCGATGTTCATTCTCTTGTGAACATATTACTTATCATTTACTCACACATTACGTATTATTACTTCGGTAATAGCCCTTATGTTTCCGTTGTCTTTCAATAATTGAACTCTTGAACAAGTGACCAGCGATTCTTTTGCAGAGGCTTCTCTTGCAAAACCAGCCAGCTTCTCAATATTTGGGGGTTTCAGCAGTTCCAAACATTCCTGCCTTGAAAGCCTGCTTTGGGCAAACCATATCATTCTCCATTCGGCGAGAATTGAGCAGAATCCCAAGAAGTGAAAAAGATACGGTTGCAGTTTCTTTCTGCTCCCTCCCTTGGGTCAAAAATGTCAATATAATGGGAATGAAATCTCGATGCCTGAGCTGTCGTTATGTAGGCCTGCATTTCTGCTTCGACAATCTCATTTCTAATACATATCAATTTTTGTTTTAACATTTTCAAATCAATTGTATTTTGAAGCCATCTCCGTCCAGAATCTTGCCCACTCTATTCTATCATTTATCAATACCTTAGCCATTATTTTAGGCAAGCGGTTATCATGGAGTGATAAAACTCGTATCAAATAATTAATATGGAGGGTCAAGGTGACGGTGTAAATTGTTGCCTACCAGTTCCGAGGTAAAGGATGTGTAATGGAGTATGCTTGGGTACACCGGAAAGCCTCATGAATCCATGCTGTAACTTTTCCAATTCGTCCAATTCGCATATACCCAGGTTTCTCCTGAATATGACATCGTCCGTGTTGCAGCATCAAAAGCCTGATACTTTTTTTGCGATGGAAATTCCATCAGTGTCTAGCAATCTATTCCATGTGATGCTTACCGCACAGTTTGCCGCCTGTATTCTTTCTTCGAGATGTCTACTCATTGTGAGTCGGGTATGACAGCTTTAACCCAAGGTATTTGTACTACAAACTTTGTAGTACTTCACAACTTCTACCTCTTCTTCATTCAGCCACCAGCGTTCATTTTCACCAACCTTCCCACCGTGCCTTTCACAATAGTTGGATAAATCCCAGATCATCGCTTGTAGGAATGCTGGTTCAGGGGCGATTAGAATTAATTCATCTGGACCGTGTTATGTAATAACCATTCAAGTCGATGTTTTGCCAATAACCATTCAAGTCGATGTTTTGGATAACTACAGGTCCGGTTTCTTTTGGAGGTATCTGTACAGCTTCCAGTGGTTATTACTAAATAATTTCAACTGATGGCCCCAGAATTATCGAAAATTTGTTACTGCATAACAGGCTCATGACCCACATCCCTATTTAAGAAGCCAGCTATGCCAAAACCCTCCAAGTCGAATTGTACTAAAAAAATGTGGACAACTGCATGTCACCCGTTGTGGGGGAGTGTTCTGCTCAGTTGTATGTATATTTTTCCTGTCACAATTTTATAATGATATTAGAAAAGATATTGGAGAGTCCAACGCAACAAGAAAAAACAGGAAACTAGGTTGTTAGTCCTTATTTTTTGCAACTATCGACTAATGCAGCATCAGGGTTTTGATGCTGCATTACGGACGACACTGACATATTCAGGAGAAACCTGGGGATATTCGACTTTTGACGAATTGGAAAAGTTGCAGCACCGATTCATGAGGAGGCGTTTCGGTGTACCCAAGCATAGTTCATTGTACATCCTTAACCTCGAAACTGGTATTAGAAATTAGATTGTCGAAGCAGAAATGCAGGCCTACATAACGACAAGAAATCGTTGTAATGCTGTTGATTCGAGTTTTATTCGCCCAATTTTGGATTGACTTTCTTAATCTGAATTGGAATCATTGGGTGAAGTGATATAAGACGAGAGATTGCTCGAAAGCAATTCCTCGCAAGGAAAGCATTCTCTCAAATTCGGTGTGAATAAGAGTTTGCTATTTCTCGTAAGTAAAAGCTCATCACGTCAAGCAATTGCTCGGAGCTCTCTTGTCATTCACCTCGCGTTGCGAGCTTTTACTGGTTTCAGCTGGTTGATCAACCCATTACCCGTAATCAAGTGACCTTTTTGGTGTTAGTGATTTCAGTGGTTTCAAGTGCTTAGTTGAAATGCGTAGTTCTGAAGATGAAACAACCTTCGAGCAATCTCAGGCCACCCTCGCACTGGCAAAGGTTTCGCACAATATTTTCAACATGTGTGTTGAATATGTTCTTGGAAAAAGATTCATTTTTCTGAAAGATTCAAAATTTTTGTGGACCCGTTAATGTTTTGTAGGTGGGGAGTCGCGGCGTGGCCTCACTTTCTATTCACCTCGCGTCGCGAGCTTTTACTCGATTAATTTGGTTGCTTTTACTCGATTAATTTGGTTGCTTTTACTCGATTCACTGTCCCCAAAGAGGCAGTTCCATTTGATTGTCGCATTAATTGTTGGATGTCGCTACACCGCCAAACTCGACTGTCATGCTTCCTGGCCACTGAGCGAACTTGATATACTCACTATCATTTTCACTTATACGGCCTACCTAACACATAGATAACTGACTCTGACATGCAGTTCTTCGATCGATTCCCATATTTCTGCAACCCCAATTTGAGATCCGGGGTAGCTAACAAATCGAAGAGATACTGGCGCCCTTTTTCTGGCGCGGTGAAAACCATTCCGGTATTTTCAGGCAAAAGTGTTAGAGTTAAAAAATCTACGGTCGATGAGTCAAAGCAGTAGCAACGTGTTACTTTCGTAGATCTAGATCTGTGCATTTTTCTTCTACGCACATGCATGAAAGCAGCCATTACAAACTCAAAAGAACAAGTTCAGAGCTCGAAACAATTCGAACACACAACGCTCACGATGTTCTACAACAGCGGTTCCCAACCTTTTTTCACTGCCGTACCCCTTGAGATAAATTTATTTCAAATTGTACCCCCAAGAAAAAAAGTTGCAAGAACATTAATCATGGAAAGTAAATATTTACGCAAGAGTTTTTTTTAAATCTTTTATTTGACAATAAAGTTATTGCTCCTAAATTAGGCCTATATGTGTTTCTAGTAAACTTAGTAAATTCTAAATACCAATAACTGTAAAAAAATAATAAAAAAGTAAATACAATGTTTCTTATCACGAAAACATACTAGAATTAGCAAATAAGTTTATCGAAAAAAAAGAAATCACAATTATTCTTGAAACAAGTCAAAACTGTTTTAGTGTGACCTTTGGGCCTGTTTTGTTGCACATAATATTTTGAAATCAATATCAAAGGTTGATAAATACACTTTTAAATCAGGACTTGCATTTAGCTTATTCCTATACTACCTAAGTATCGACTTAATGCTTTAATAAGTCTTATTAAAGCATAGGAAGAGAATGATCTCTCAACTAGTTCTGTGTGTGTAAAAGGAACTAAAACCAGAAGGGCTTTTGTGGTTAAGGGTCCATATTCATCCCTAATGCTCATCCAGAATTGTCCAAGGGGTTTCTCCTTGAACTCGGACTTCAAGGAGGAGTCACTCGAAAGTTCTAGGAGGTTTTCCATCTCATGAACGGTCAATGTAGCAGTCTTGACGTTTTCTTCATTGAAAGGATCTGCATGAGTGAGACCAGGCGCAAAAACATTTAGTCCGCCATTACCAAAAATTTTCGGCGTACTCCAACCAGGTCGTTGCGTACCCCAGGTTGGGAACCTATGTTCCACAAAATAGATTAAATCCAAATTTGTAGGTTTCTAACCAACAAGTCAGGTGAGCTGCAAGCTCGTGGAATGACAAGACATCTCTTCTAGAGAAAACTAATCTCTTGTCTTTATTCACCCGAAATTTGAAGCAATTACTAATGTCGTCAAGTAATCGCTCGCTGTTCTAACAATTGCTCGCGGAAAAAAGCAATCGCTCGTGAGACTCAACTTTATTCACTTCCTCGCGAGACAATACTCGAAATTTTGGGAGAAAAAGCAATTGCTCGCGTTTAATCACTTCACCCATTGTGACCCATTGTTGTCGTGTATCGCTCATGAATTCTGGTAGTCAACCAATGTAGTTGTGCAGTTTAATCTGAGTTGGTTCCCCAAAGTAATCGTGGTATTTATACTCGTAGGTACGAGGAAGTTATCTCCGCACATCGGCAGATTTTCTTTTTGTGGCGACGATATTGGGCAACTTTCAAGCCAATATGAAAGGGAGCTGTTGAAGCATTCAGTATTGCTTCGAATCAAGTGCTGCGTATTATTGGACTGACGGAAGTCGGAGAGAATGCAGGGGGAATCGCGCATGCCCCGAGGGAGCCAGAGTTTCGATCTATACTGGAACTTGTGCGAGGGAACCCCCTACCTCAGGCCCGTCTGTTTAGAAGCCGCTTCTTATTTATGTATAGTCGACACCGTCTCCCTTCCGTACGACCCTCAATAAAACCGGCTTGACGCCTTCTGAAAAAAATATCGGAGGGGCCCTCGAAGCCGGTGATGACGTCACCAGCTTTGGCCTGCGTCCAAATACATTAGCAGTTAGATAGCTGTAGTACAACACTCTTGCTCCCTTCTAAATCCTTCATAGCTCCGAGTTGAGCTCCTCTTGACGCCTTTCTGAAATTTCATAGGTCTCTACGAACCGTATTATGAAAAATAATTAGATATTTCTAATTATTTTTTATAATACCGTTGGGTCAGAGGTAAAACTGAACTAGTAACATTTGACAAATTTTACTCGAGAGCCATCCGATGTTTCGGTCATTTTTGAAATCGGGTCACCACCATGTTTTATTAGATTTCCTCGTCTCACATGATTTTGACATTTTATGTCTTTGCTTTAACACATTAAAATAAACTGTCACGAAAAAGTGTCCTCGAAAAGCGTTACCTACATTTTACGATAATTTTCTCTTACAACCAAGTCGTTGCTAGGGAAATAAAACTTTCATCGGACAAAAATCGTTCTCCGTTCGATCGAAAGCTCTCGAATTATAACGCATTTCTTGCGTATTTGTTCTTGGTATTCATGACTTATACCTACTATATAATTTTATGTTATAAATAGATACCTATAGTGAACACTGCCGCTTGTTTTGTGATCAATTGCTTGAGGTTGAGGTTACCTACATTTCTGGTTTCATTAACAATTCTACATCCAAACAAAGTTGGTCGTATAGGAAACTGGGATTCGTTGTTTTGTTATTGTTAGTTTTGATTTAGCCATCGGTGTGATACATTTGTCTAAAACGACCATATCAATGTGATCAAAAATAAATTTGTTACCTACTGAACGGCTTATTAAGATTCGATATTATTAATATTGACATAACATTTTTCATTGGTTAACATGATCATGTGTGAATACTCATAGTGAATACATAGTGAATGCTCAGCAGTTGCTCACATCACTGAAATTTGACAGAAGACTATTTTATCCAATTTTAACTGGTAAATCTTTGTTTTCTCGCCTTCTCATGTTCAAAGTCATACGAGAATGATTTTGAATGCTCAGCTGTTGCTCACATCATTAAAATTCGACAAAAATACAAATTTAGCCCATTTTAACTGGTAAATCTTTGTTTTTTGAACTTCTCAGGTTCAAAGTCATACGAGAATGATTACTAAAGTAATTAAAGCGTGCTTATATGCTTATTGATTGAGTTGGAAACTTGTTTATATTAACCTGGAAACAAATCTGTTTAGCTTGGTACTTATTCAATATTAACCAATCAATCAATAAGTTGATTGATTGATTGATATTAACCCTTGAATCGACAAAGAGGTGAGTTTTGGGATTTTTTCAAAAAAAAAAAAAAACTTTTTCGTGTTTTTTAAGGTTTCCTGATGATGAAATGGCCCCCTAAAATGATATCATTGGCTAAACTTGAAAGGGAGGCGAATTTATAGGTAATTTATGTGCACTGTAGTGCACATCGGCGTAGTAGGAGTTATATAATATATAATATAATCATACAGTCTTAGAAAGGTCTTATAGTAACAGCCTTAAGGGGAAAGTGGACGACAAGTGTGCGAGAGAGAGAAGACACCAAAAGTTTATGCAAAATATTTCAACAGCCGGTTGAGCGATTTTCAATCTGAAAAAAGTTATGTTCATAGTTTTCTTAAACAAAATGCTGCATCAAAAAAAAATTTGAAAAAAAATTCAAATTCAAATTTTAGAAAAATAATTTTGGACAATTTTAAATTTTTAAAAAAAACTTGGTTCTAGCCCCATTTTTGAGAATTTCCTGATTTCAAATTTCCAAGAACCAAAATTCTGCGATGAATAGCACGATCGTAAAACGAAAAATAAGAGTCAGTGATAGCAGCTGCCGTCTCCTCTTTTAGACAGTGGATCTGCTGCGTCAATCACTCATAGGAAAGGTGATGAGTCCGAGATTCGTTCAACATTGTTGACATTTCCAATGGAACCTTTGAGGTAGAGGAGACTATTATTAGACCAGTCAAATCGTACACAAAAAAAGGCCTAAAATCGCAAATGAACGGCTAGGTCTGATTTGTTGGTAGGTATGTTGTTTGGGACTGTTAGGGAAGTCCAAATCCAATTTCGCAGGAATGGAAACCTGGCGCTTCTTTCGTAGCACCCGAAAAACCTCGAAATTTATGCCCTTTTTCCGAAATTGCTGAGAAATAAATCATTTCCCACAAATAGCCCCAACAAGTTTGGTTTCCCCTAGCTCAGCCAATAAATTTTTTTGGGATCTAATATTTTGGCTTTTCACTCATAGATGAAGTCTGATAGTAAATTTATCCAGCTTGAGAAAAAGCAATTTGGGATCGGACCAATAATTTCGGAATTACAGCAAAAAATGTGCCAAAAAATCTTGGATTTCACAATATTACGCGGTATTTAGCGTACAGGCATGAGCATATTACGGGACTTGATCAAAATGTCATAATATATTATATTAGGTTTGATGGTAAATTTAAAAAGCTTATAGATGGAAAAAAGGAATTTTGAATCGGACAAACTTTTGACGTTATAGCGAAAAAAAGGCAAAATAGGTAATAGGTAAAACGGGGTGAAGAACAGGAAGAAATTTATTACAAGAAGAACGTATCACAGTATAATTATGCCCTCGCACCTAGCATTCACTCAAAGGCATAGACCTGCACCTCCTCTGGTCCACAATTTCGGGCAGAATTGCCGTTTGGAAAAAATTGAGGAGTTTTGGGAACATGCGCTCTTCCGAAAAATTCCCATACGAATAGGCGCGAATACGAGTGATGCAAGTTGAAATTAATGAATGAGCAAACTACTGATGATCGGAGATGGGAGGTTCGAGACCGCGAAGGGTGGGGGGCGACTTTGTGTACATACGCGAGGACTTTGCCCATTTGATGCTATTGTAGGGTTATCGTTTCCACGGAGAGAGACGGATGGAGAGAGGAGTGGTTCAAGAGAACGGATTGACAGAATGGCTACCGAGGAAAGCGAGCGTGGTGACCTTGAGAGCCGAACTGGGGTCTGCAGTCATTCTATTTTCCTTCAAAACCAACATTACCATTTTTCGTTTTACGTCTTGTTTATTTGCTCAATCATAGCAATGATGCTCTCAAAACCCATCCAGTCACATTGGGAAGGGGGCTTGCACCGGCTTTTTCCAAATTTCATCCTCTACACCTCAAAATTTTCAAATTTTCCAATTTTAAATTTGAATAAAAATTATTTGAATTGTTGCAGCAACTTGTAGGGGCGTATGAAGGCAAACTGCGTTTCCCAAACTGTTATAAATTGGATGGTTCCAAAATGAGACTGCAAATACTTTTGATGCGTCAGTAACGCCATCTCTTATCCCAGAATCACACTAAGGGCCCGTCCACTTCCCCCTTAAAAAATTGTACGTAGTAGGTATATTTCTTAGTGTCTAGGTAAACATCACTCTGTATATGTCAAATTCTGACTTCACTATCGTATTCAGAGTGTAAAAACCTTTAAAATGAGGTGTCACTTGTCAGAATTTAATTTTTTGTATAGCACCCCCCCCCCCCCTCAGCTTTTGGACATTTCAACTCCAAACACGACGGGGAAGTCAGAATTGCAATTGGAATGACACTTGATATATTATATAGGTATAATTTTTGGTAGTGGATTCAGGATGGTCTGAAACAGATTTTGGTATGAAAATTTTTCGAAAATTCGAGGTTATCAAAATTTTAGACCGAAAACAATAATTTTCCTCGAAAATTCGCTAAAAACGCGAGGAAAAAAATTTTTTGTTCATTTTTAGTTCCAAAACTACGAATAAAAGATGAAATATTTCGGTTTTTATTCGCAACGTCGAAACTAACTTTTGGAACTAAATAGTTTCAGTTCTTAGTTCGGAACTAATTTAGTTTTAGTTTTTAGTTTCAGAACTAATTTTTGCCCAACACTGGACTACCTAGGTTCTAGTCTCAAGGAACCCGTCGACAGGATCTCGAACTGTCAAATTCAATTGTTTCCGCCATTTATTTAAAAACAGGTGACGTTCACCACATGTTCACCAGAAGTTCGATTGTTCCGAGTCTGTGAGTACAAAATCATTTCCATTTTCAAAATGGCCATCACTGACGCCTTACGAGTTATTAACGACACAACTTACTTTTTGTGTTTTCGAAAGGAACAAAGTTGAATAACTAAACTAAAATTACTGTTTTCTAGGTTCTAGTCTCAAGGAACCTTTCGACAGGACCCCGAACTGTCAAATTCAATTGTTTCCGCCATTGTTTCCGCCATTTATTTAAAAACAAGTGACGCTCCACCTCAGACCTCAGACCTCCTCATTCTTTTGCAGTCTGTCGTGGTGTTCACAACATTTTCTCAGTCGCGAGAAAATTTTCATTTAAGTTTAATTTTCGTGACTTTCTACTAAATACGCGGCGTGAGTGCGGGATTTGACGATCACAACACCACACGTTCACCAGAAGTTCGATTGTTCCGAGTCTGTGAGTACAAAATCATTTCCATTTTCAAAATGGCCATCACTGACGCCTGACGAGTTATAAACGACACAACTTACTTTTTTGTGATAGTTTTTTGTGTTTTCGAAAGGAACAAAAAACGAAAGGTATTTCGTGTACCCGATCAGAAAGCGTCTGAATTTACAAACGTTAAATTCCTGGAGCGTCACTTGAGCTCGTAGTTTTCTTGAAATTATTATTTTTTTATTTTTATACTGAGCGAGTAACAGTACCGTCGTGTTTAGAGTTGAAATGTCCAAAAGCTGTTGGGGGGGGGGGGGGGGGGGTCATCCAAAAAATGTAATTCTGACAAGTGACACCTCATTTTAAAGGTTTTCACACGTTGAATACGATAGTGGAGTCAGTGGAGTCTTTCCGTTATTTCCGTCTTAACGTATTCTTCATCTTCAAGTTTGAGAACGAAATAAGGTTCTTATTTCGAAAATTCGCTAAAAACCCATTTTTAGTTCCGAAACTACGAATAAAAGATGAAACTACTTTAGTTTTTATTCGCAACGTCGAACTAATTTAGTTCCAAAAGTTAGTTTAGAAGTTGAGAATAAAAACTAAATTAGTTTTTGTTTAGTTCTACTAAATTTTTATTCGAATAATCTCAACTCTGGTAGTCGTATCTACCAGATTGAATCGATGTGTTCGATTGAAGATGGACTTTCCCCCTAATTTTCGTAATTTTCCAGTCAAATACCACGTGTATCTTCTTTTTTGAACAGATCTGTTTGGTTTTACATGAAATTTTTTCGCTTTTCTTCCCAATTTTCGAGTCGATTATTAGTCGTATGGAAGTGCCACATCTTCTGAACAGATCGGTTTTGATTTGAGATTGACTTTTCCCCTTAATTTTCGTCATTTTTGAGGAAAATAACAGTTGAATCGTGTCACAAAGAAAGGGCATCACAAAAATGGGAAAATGAGTTTTTGATCTTTTCAAGGTCTGAGACGTACGTTGCATCGATTTATAATGAAAGGGCATCAGTTCGACGCTTTGTTTGCGTAGTTCTCGGGCTGGAAAGTTACCGATTAAGAAAAGAAAAATTGACGATCTGAAGAAACTTTCACAGTATATTCCTGAGAGGTATCGCCAATTTTTCAAACACCTTTGTTCATGGCCTACTGTGGAAGACGATCCTAACAACGATGAAGACGACTGATGTAGAACAACTTTTTGTAATGCAAAGATTGGAAAAATTAGTTATACTGAATTTTTTGTTCGAATTTTCCAAACTTTGTAATTTTGTAATTACCATCCGAATTAGTAATTTTCATTAAAAATGAGGTATTGTATGAACATAACAGTTAAATTACCAAAAAAGACCCAAATATCGCCAGTAAAAAAGGTTTCACAAAAAAAGGGCACAAGTCCACGAGTTTTGAAAAAAAAAAAAAAAAAAATATACCTCAATGTTTAAACTCGCTGAAAACTTGATGGAAACTTCATACTCACACGTTGTAGCAATTTATGTCCATTCCAACCACATGCTTCAAAAACCATAGACTGTATGTAGTTATTTTCGATTTCCCAAAAACTTGCTCCCAGGACTGATGCCCATTCTTTGCGAAGCGATTCAGTTGTGCAGCGGAGCCTTTCCTGTCGTCCCGATTTGTTTTGAATTGAACTCTCTTTTGAACAGATCGGTTTGATTTGATATTTTTGAATTATACTGCATTCTTGTTAGGGATGAAACATCGGAACCAACTAATCTATTATAACATCAAATGATAAATAGTAGATACGATTATAATCGGATTAAACGATTTTATTGGCTTTCTCACTATCTGAAAATTCGATTAAATTTTAAGACTTATGACGAAAAGGGACTGCCAAAACGAATAAAATTACACAAAATAGTTATGACGTGGCTATATATTATGGCTGGGAGCAATTCAAAAAACAACACTGCCGTCCCAAGAAAGAAAGTCCTAACTCCATTTTGGAGCTTTTCGAGGTTAGGACTTATTCCTATAGATTTAGACGAGATCAACCGATTGGATTAGGTTAGAAAGCCCAATCTCCATCAGAAGTACTTGAAAATCAACTGTGTAACGGCAGTTCTAATTTCTACTCGATAGAAAATTCTCAGCAGTTCACAAAACCTCGTTTGTCTCAAAACTATCAAAATGGAGATAGGACTTTCTTCCTTATGACGGCAGAACAGGATACTGGTATAATATATATAATATATAACCGACAAGCTATGAGCAGAGTATTTGACGCGTCAGATGTTTTTAAATAATTATTTGAAGTGTTGGAGTCGCTGAAAATTATGTTGGTGGAGCAACAAGTGAATAATGTCGGTTGAAAATATTATTGGCAAGATTTGTGAGGTTTGCTGGGTGAATCTATGGAGCAGGTAGTCGCACCACCCTTTCGTTATTTAATCACCTTCCTTCCACTGTCAACACGGACCTCCTCGTTTTATAGTCCTTTGAATTTCTCCGACTTGCGATTGTTGACTTCCCCCTGTCAGTTCCTGAAAAGTACTTACATGTATTCCGGGAAACCCCCTCCCTCTCATCCTAGTTCTTATTCGCCTGCTCAAACGTTTTTCTAAATCATTATCTTCAGAAAATTCGGTCGAGTAGGACCTACCAGCTCTGAGAGTCGAGCTCACAAGACCAGCAGGACACACACACCTGAGTTCTTCCTTGGTATGTTCTACATCCACCATAGCCTTTAAGAAGGTCTTTATCATTACTTTTATAATACATTTTTGTTTGTTTAGTCCAACAAATTTTTAACATTCCAACAAAAAGTTTAAAAACTGCAAGTCAATCTCAGCCCCTCAGCTCCTTCGACAACTTCCCCCCGACCGAGGTCCTGCATGCCCTTAAAGGTACATTCACATCTTCAGACAGTGAGCGTGTCCAGCACGTGTCGTGTCAGGCAAAAAAGTATTCTTCTATGCTTTGTCTATGGACGTATTCACTTCTTCCGCTCCAGCACGTTCCAGCACCGTTACAGCACCGTGTCGTGTCCGGCCAGTATTCTCGGGAAGAATATTTTGCTGGAACCGGAAGGTTGCCGGAAGGTGCTGGAAGGTACCTGCCGAATGATATGAAAGGCGCACCGGTTCAGTTCAGACATTGTAGCTCATGTCCCGCGGTATTCGCTTTTCATTTGGCAATAAACAACGAAAAATTAATTGAAGCTGTGAGAGACTTTCAATTTCTCTATGATTTAAGTGATAGCAAATACAGCGATAACCAGAAAAAGGATCGGGCATGGGAAGAAATAGGAATACAATTAAAAACTAATCCGTTCTGCTCTTCTTCATCGAGCAACAACGCAATAACGCACAAATCTTCTACAGACAAGTGGCTGACCATGGTGAAACTGAGTGTAACCAAGAAGCAGGTCCCCGTACGGCGTCCCCGTGTTGTACAGTGCCGGACACGCTACGTATGAGGCACGCTCAGATATGAATAGACGGTGTCTGAACGTGCCTGACACGACACGTGCTGGACACGCTCACTGTCTGAAGATGTGAACGGACCTTAACTCATGTCTTAAGAGCTTTTTGGACGGATCGGTTTGATTTTGAATTGGTTTTTTTTGCATTATTCCGTACACTTCAGGAATCAAATATCAGGCGTACCGTGGAGACTTGACTTCCGTTTAGAACCGATTTGCTTGATTTGAAATCAACTTTTTTCGCTGTTTTTTCCCATTTCGAGTCGATTATTAGTCCTACGGAAGAGCTTAATTTTCCCGTTTGTATCCCCATCTTCTTCATCTTCTTTCACAGCATTTCTCTCTAATTTTCGTCATTTTCGAGTCTGATAACAGGTGTGTATTACACGCGGTTCCGATTTGTTTGAATTTAATTTAATTTAAATTTACTTGCCTTCCTGTTTTTCTCATTGTTTGTGTCTAACATTATTCGTGTGGAAGACCCATCTTCTTTTAAGCAAATTTTCGAAGTTCTCGGTCCAAAAATTTTAAATCTCGAATTTCCGAAACATTTTTATACCAAAATCCGTTTCAGACCATCCTGAATCCAAGACACCGAAATTTATATTTCCCTATATTTATATTTCTCAATATTTATATATATGTTTATGTATGTGTCATTCCAGACGATAACTCTCGATAGAATTTAGATGAAAAGTTGAAATTTGCACAAAAAATCCGTCTTAGCAATCGAAAGGATAAGTTCGTACATGGGTAGAATCGGGCCAATCTAAGGGGGGGGGGGGGTCTTGTAGGGAATGACCGATCATTTCAAAGGTTTTCTTATTTCGAACACGATGGTGAAATCGGAATTGCGATATCTCATTCCGTTCTCAAACTAGAGCACTTTGAAGATGAAGAAACGTGGTTGATACTTGAAATGTACTTCATGTTAAGTCTGCTCTAATCTGATGACGGACTGAGGTATCGCAATTCTGACTTCACCATCGTAAGCTGAGCTTAGGGAGTTTTTGGTGTCGTGGGTTGGAGGGGGGGGGGTGATCAAGATGAAGAAACGTGGTTGATACATAAATGTTCTTTGAAAATTCGCTCTTATACCTAGCCATGCTCATGACTGGATTTTTTTTTAAAGATCGATTTGATTTTAAATGAACTTCTACGTAGTTTTCAAGTCGAATACTAGTCTTGACGAAAAGCAGTGTATTCCCTATGAAAGGATCTGTCTGTCTGGACATCCTTTTTCTTTTTTCTTTCTCATTATCGATTCGAATACCCATTTGCTGTTATGATCCTTGAAACATCTACCTTTTTGTTTGTTGTGATGTATGAACGAATCTATCGTAATTAGGGACGTTGCAATACTTCTGATATATCGGGGTATCGATACGTCTCTTCCGATACCATCGATATTTGTATCGATACTTTGCATCCGATATTACCGTGGTATCGATACTCTCTCTCGATACTTTCGGAAATATCGGTACTCTGCGAGCGATATCACCCAGTAGCGACCGGTTGTCTGGCTTGAGTCGGTTGCGTACAAATGTATAAAATTACGTAAATAAATGTACAAAATTTCGCAATTTCAATTTCAATGGATAAAACGGTCAATTTTCCCAAATCTTGATGCCCAAGCATGCAAGAGGCTCGTGGTGATGGCCACATCAGATTCTGTTCTCTGTGAAATATAATTTTCAAAAGCAGGGGCAATTTATTGCGAGTCTCGCAAATACTGGCCAAAACTTCTTTTTCTCGACTGTATTCCTGTAATGTATTTTTTTAAAGAAATCCTGGATTTTTCTATATTTTTTTTTAACCATTTGTAGCAGATTGATGAAATTAACATAATAACCTATGTAATGGATATAAATTCCTTATAATGATTTGATACTATTTCACCTCTTTTATTTAGTACCTATCGATAATATCGGGTATCGATACTAAAAGAGAAATATCATATCGGAGCGAGTATCGATACTTGGGCGGTATCGCAACGTCCCTAATTGTAATAGGTCGATTTAGAAAATGGATTCAAAAGTTCATAGATGTTATAGTGACATTCGTGAGAGACAGAAATCTGATTTCTTGACGAAGTACATGAAACCCGATTTTCCTGTAATGTACTTGGTGTGAAAAGCACTTGTTGTAAATTCGATGTGTAGTTTCACACTATTCTTACATACTCGTGTTGGACCACATGATTGTAATTATTTTGAATCTGTTTACCCTCAAATTTTGTAGGTACCCTAAACATATTCGGTCGTGTTTGCTGTGTAGATGAAAAGTTTTCACGATAAACGTCCCTGACGAGCGAACCGAGTGGGTGTGCGAGGGATGGGAAGAGTGACTCATCGCAAGGTCCCTTCAAAAGTTGTAAAATGGCGCAAGAATGAAGTTGTGTCGAAGGACCGGGAGGTCTGAGGGGCATCTAATTGCTTCCCTCGTGGTCCTCCCCTTAACTCAGCTTCGAGGCTTGTGGATCAATACGAACCAGGGGCTTCCTTTCCCCCTTTCATTGCGTCTCTGCAAGGTTCACTACGAAAATTCCACTGAGAATTATGACAAGAGCAAGTAGGTATTTCACTCCAAAATACTGAGCTGGTTTGGTTGAGCAATCAACGTTGTCAATAGGGTTGCCAACCGTAGTATTGTACTTCTGGTTTGGGTACTAGTGCATTATACGCCCGGTGAAGTCGATTATCGAGGTAATCGAATGTTGCGATTATATATCGATGTCAACATTCGATGGTAACAGTTGTGTGGCCTTCCGAACATATCGCACTATCTATGCAACAGGGCCACAACTTTCTTTCCTAAGATTTTCAGGACGAGCGTTTGGAGGGTCAGAATGTGGGGGAAAAATTTGAAAATATAGTTCTAGAACTAAATAGAAAGATAGAAAAACTAGTAGATCCTGTTCTGATTCTTCAAACGCTCGTCCTGAAAATGTTCAGAAATAAAGCTGTCGCCCTGTTGCACTGAGGGTGCGATATTATGTCCAACTAATCTATATGAAACTAATCAGTTGTTAGGGGGAGGTTTTTATTCTGCAACCCCGTCCACTTAATCTATGTGTCCAACTAATCTAGAATAAAAACATCACCCAAACAACTGTTTAGTACCATGTAGATTAGTTGGACATATAGATCAATCTAAAGTCGTAGGTATATTGCATTGTAAATATGACAATGTGTCAGTTTGTGATATCGATATATAATCGCAACATTCGAATATCTCGATAATCGAGTTCACCGGGCGTATAATGCACCAGTACCCTGGTTTGATGATTTGTACTTTCTGAAGTCAAATAAGTAGGCTAAAACACGTTTTTTCCATCATCGGCCTCATATCTGTGCTACGATGGCAAAATGTGACGTCAACTTTTAAAAATTTTTCAGGACACCAATTTTAAAGTTTACCTACCCCTCGAAAATCGGGAAATAACCATGTGATCTCCTTGAAAGCACACACAAGCTCATCATTCCAATTTCGTGTAGAATTTTAAGGGACGCTTCAAAATCCAGCAGTTTATGAAGTGACTTGTAAACAGTGTTGCCAGACCCGAACTACCAGAAGGCGGTGCCGCGAGCTCCAAAAGGCGGGATTTCGAAATAAAAGGCGTATTTTTGAAAAAACTTTCTGAAAACCTGTTATAATGTGCATAGCGGTGTGTCAAAATGTGTTTTTTTATCAATGGCTGCCCTACCAAAGCGCAGAAGAGAAAACAAATTCCATGTGGAACGTGTTGCCAACTGATGGAAAATAACCTCATTTTTATAGTTTTTGGTGTATTTGAAGGCGATTTGTGTATATTTTTTGTGTATATTATTAGGCGATTTTGTGTATATTAACGCGGGAAGGCGGGGGATCTGGCAACACTGCTTGTAAAGTGAAATAATGTTGGTTGACGGAAAACCAGGTAACAGGGAGACGGCGTTGACAACACAATAACGTGAGGACGAATTCGTAGGTTCGACGAATTGTCGGTGTTTGCGTGTTGCGATGACAATGATGTTACTGGAATCAAAGGTGGAAGATTGTGTTATCGTTTCTTAGTATTGCTCGAACGACCTACCAGCGAGTGAGTGGTTCCTCGAAAACAGATACTCGGAATCGAGGGACCTAATACTTTTTCATAACTACTCGGAAGGTTCATAACTACCTGGTCGGTGTAAAAATGTCTTGAACGCACTATAACTTACTAGAGGAAGCAAAAGTAAATCGGGAAAGCAACACACAGGGTGTTCGCCATAAAAGGATAAAATTGGATATACTAGACTCAAATCCATTCCCAAGATAACATCATATTATCGTCGGCGTACAAGGAAAACCCACTCAGTCCATTTTTGCACAAAATGAGATTCAGCTTTATTTAGGCCTGTATGGATGCTCTTCAAGGTTTAAAATGGTCCACAACCCCATAAACATTCTCATTTGTAACATACAGGCCTAAATAAAGCTGAATCTCATTTTGTGCAAAAATGAACTTAGTGGGTTTTCCTTGTATGCCGACGTTATGATGTTTCAAAGGATTTCTTCAGAAAACCACGTTTTTCGCCATAAAACCCGATGTATCTTCACTTTGAAACAACTTGAGTTTGAATGCGGAAAACCAGTAGGACCCTACAAAAATACGGGTACCTACCAGAAAATTAACACACGGATTCTCAATTTTTTTGTTTGCCGTTGTAGTGATATGATTCAGATTGATAATGCAATGATATCAGAAATAAAAAATTGTATTGTAATAACAATAACTTGGGCAAGGATACGAGGGAGGAAATAATATTGAAATGTAGTTACGTACATCATTTGAAGGTTGAAGTGACCAGAAAGGACGTAAGAGGAATAGGAAACAGGAATGAGTCAGTGGAACAAGAAATGTAAAAAATCCACGTTGATCAAATTTCATTGAAATTTTGAATCTCACATCACTTGATTTCTTAAAATAGACAAACATCATTTTAATCTTAGTTTCAAGAAGGATACATTCAAATGAAGTTGATGTTAATATGAACTTCGTTAGGTAGATCCCATGATGCTACGGGCAAATTTTGGCCCGGAAAGATGATACCTACCATTTCGTTTGAACGGAAGAACCAAATTCGTCAAAATTCACTTAAAATAGTTAAAATTTAAGCAGAATCAGTATTTGATGAGCAGTTGATTGTATTGACTCACTAGAAACTGAGGTTTAGGACATTGGCACACAAACAGAAAAAACAACTCAAATTATTTGGCTCAAAATCACAAAACGTGTCTGGCAGAGATAAAGTTGGGAGTGTTAACAAGGTACATCATATGGAGGAAGGGATTCAAGGTGACCACAGAAGAAACTCGAAAACTCGGGCAAAAAATTCAATTTGCAATATACTGATTTTGTAATTACAACAACACGACTAAATAACCATTTTTCCAATCTCATCACTTATTCCACCATCAACTTCAACTATTCTTTTGGAAAAACAGTAAAAGTTCAATGGATGAATTCATGGCGCAGTTGGTACGATTTTAAAAAATTCCTTTCGTTTCAAATGCTGCAACGATTGAAGCGAAGGCGACGTGACGTAACTTCCTCGTCGTTAGGCAACTAAGATCGGAGTCCCCTTCCTTGCACGTTGCTTCCTGTATTATGCAATGACTACGTTATTTGGTATGAACGGCAGACGGAAGACTAGAGCAGAATGCACTGGCTACATTGCATCATGATTTGCAAGTTCAGTGATCTAATAGTTTTCTGATAGTTTATCAATGTATTCAATACACGATCCGTCAAATGACGTATATTTCCCTAGCATCATATGAACACTACTTTGAAGCAAGTATCTACTTTGAACCTGAAACGAAAACCAACAAAATTTGAAGGGGGTTTTTAAGAAATGTTTTGACATTTTATGTCTTTACTCTGGCACATAACTCGAAAAACGTTACACAAAAAAAGCGTCACACGAAATCGTCACGAACATTCCTCACGGAACTTTATCTTCGTCAGTTATCATCGTACAAAAATCGTTCACCACTCGTTGGATAGCTCTCGATTTACCTATTTCTTTGGTCGATTCCAATGATTCATTATCGAACATGATGAACTAAAAATCCGTTCGTCCGCCGTCCTGCCTTTTGCCTAGTTAGCGTTGTGCTAGATTTACGAAATTTGGTTTACGCGTGCGGACCAAACCCACAATGATCCTTGAAACTTTTCATAACCCTAGGTCAAAGGGGAAGGAATCAATACGAATTTTGAAATTTTCAAAAATTCGTATCTCGAAACATTCAACTAAAACGGTGTAGTTTTCAGTTCATAATTTAAATAGTTTCATTTTTCGAATTTTTGAAGACCATCAGAGTTGGAGCAGATCGAAAGTCGTCAACATGAGGGTGAATCATATAGGGTCAATTTTATGCTAGCTCTGGTCATTCGAACAGCATAGTGTTTTCAGATATCGAGTTAATTGACAGTTATTAATCATTAACAATGACTAATTCATCATAATTCAACAATGAATAAATCTATCATTTAGCGATCAAGACAAAAGGGATATCTGTTCAAGTATATATTAAACCGTTATGTTAAGAAGATGCAGAGTTTCGATTTGGAGTAGAGGATTAGGTTCGTCCAGCTCTCGTGACCATTCAGTAAGTTGATGAAGTCAGCTTCCGACACGGCACTCGGGTGTATCCTCTCCTCCTCAATACATGGCTGATAATTGAGGTTGAGGACCTCAGCTCTTATAATTCCACGTATTTCGTGTTGTTACGGCACTTACAAGGACATTGTACGTAGAAAGTAATGGTCCACGCTCAATATCAATACCGCGTCTTTTCATCACGGCCGCTGCAGCGGTTGGAGACTCATCTTCTGTTGATGATGATCTAAACTCGATGATGTTACCTCGTTGAGGCCGCTGCGAGGCAGGTGGTCCGCCTGATGATGTATCATAACACATGTATCGAGTTGAGATCGATGTGGTGGGGGTACCGGCGGGCCGCCCCAAGAGGGTTCTCCCGTAAAATGGCTGTAGGGTCAAAGACCCATAGCGGCCCGCCACGTGACCACCTTCAGTTCTCTCTTTGACGTAGGGCAACCCCCCCCCTTCCCCTCCTTTATTCCACCACCCTTCCACCCCCCTCTCATGACTCCTTTCATGGTCATCATTGTCTTCCTTTGTACTTGTGGCCTCTCGCCTCCAGCCAACCCTTTCAATCGAACCTCAACTCAACAAGTGGCTGCCGACCAGGTTTAATTTCAAGTAAATCCAGTCACGCAGCATGGCTACAAGAGAGAATTTTCGAAGAAGTAACTGGTTTTATTGCACATTTTGTCTCGCATTTCTTGCCGAATAACACCTCAACTTATATTTTCCAAACCTTCCCTTTCGATAACTCACAACGGAATGCAAGTATTTACTGCAGAGACTAGAATTCTAGAATTACTGTGTCTTCATAATATTATGGCGTCTCAAGTATGTGAAGTGTCAGGGGAAAGAACGTACTAAGTCAATTTTTCTTGAAATTGAGAAAAACGCATTTTATTGTTTCAAACTTTTACAAAACCCTCACCTTTCGTAAACAAATTGAAACATCAGTGATTCCCAAGCTCTTACCTAATTTCACTTGGTTGAGTGAGCGTTTGAAAATCAAGTTTATAGATTTTTCATCGCTGAACACGACGGTGAACTCAGAATGGCGATATCTCATTCCGTTACCAGATTAGAGCAGATGAAACGTGAAGAACATCACAAGACTTGTTACTTAGTAACCACCACGTTTCTTCATTTTCGAAGTGCTCCAGTTTGAGAACGGAATAAGAAATCACAATTCTGACTTCATCATCGCGTTCAGTGTAAAAAAACGCTTAAAAATGAGGTGCCTACGTTTCATTTTGGAAATTTATGGGTAATTTTCCACCCTAAAACTCCCCAAATGAGTGGCTCAATACTGCCCATCGATTGCCAGGACGGATTTTGTGTCAAAATTTGAACTTTTTTATCTCAATTCTATCGCGAATTACTGTCTGGAATGGCATGTACATACACATAATATGTAATATTTAAATATTATTTAAATATACACATACAATATGATTTTTCGTGTCTTTTTGGCAGTGAATTCAGGGTTGTATAAAATTTTTTCGGAAATTCTAGTTTTAACAATATTGGACTGAGATCAATAGCTTCCTTATCTTCGAATATTCGCTAAAACCTTGCTTAGAGATTGTCTCTTAGTTTTTCCAACTAAATTTCAGACCGATTCATGTCGTTCATTATTATACAATGTCATAGTATAGGTGTCTTCATGGTACGCCATATTCGACGTCTGATCTTTGACAGTTGAGTTCCAAGGAATGCAATGAGCTTGCGCTCCTTCTAATTTGACGTTTCGATTTACGATGGCTAAAGGGGTCGAAAGTCAAACATTCGATGTCGAATAATCGAAATGCAGCAGCGACTTGTGCGACAACTCAACATTTCGATTTTCGACGATTCGACGTGAAAACGGTTGTTAGCCTCGTGAACCCCACGTCTTCGATTTACGACGATTCGACGGTCGAATCAGACCAAGAACCCTTACAAGCATAGTAGTTGTGTCCGGTGTACGAACATTTACGATTCGGTCGCTTGATGAATTTTTGATACCCACATTGATGAATTTTTTTCGGGTTGAGGACTCATCCTTGGGGCCGTCGAGGTCTCACAGCGTACATGGCCCGTGTCTTTGCGATGTTTGGAAAAACTCGTATATTGATCGGAGAGATTTAAATACATAATAAAATCTATACATACCCGTCCAGCTTGAAAATCAATAATTGCCGCAAAGAAGAAGAAGCAATGGTGGAAGGCTTCTACCGATTCGGTGTGCAGCCAATCCCTCCCACCTTCTAGTCCCTCGCCGCCTGCCCTTTCTCCCTTCGCTCGACATCGCTACTCTTC
This sequence comes from Stenodema calcarata, assembly GCA_963920205.1. Lineage (NCBI taxonomy): Eukaryota > Metazoa > Arthropoda > Insecta > Hemiptera > Miridae > Stenodema > Stenodema calcarata. The sequence goes on from OY986051.1 coordinate 4,256,755, forward strand.
CAACTCATTCATTATAAGGTATCTACCGCATTATCCTGAAATGGCTTGGTGTAATTTCACGGTATTTTCTATTCAATTATTGTATGTAGCTTCACTACCTCCCTCAATGAGGTTCCCACCAAAATTCTGCAGCAGGTGATTGACATCGACATAGACGAGTCTAGTCTGATCATGCAAGGATCCTTTAACTTACTGTATAGTTTATCGCCTCTCATCGGGCCAACAGATTTCGCTCCTGGCCATTGTCTTTATTGGCATTAGCAAACGAAATTATACAGCTATGTATGTAACATGAGTCAACCTGGTGAAAATAACATTACATCTACACATCAGATATTACGGTTAATTTTGTATAAGTATATATACAGGTATTTATAAATTTGTAAATCGTTTAGAGCTATGAGGTGAAAAAAAAATTGAAGGGGAGAGCTACTAAAGAGTTTAAATTGGAGAAAAGTTCCGATCTTTCCCGTTTGTTCGCAGCACAACAGAATGATGTGGTCGATGGTTTCTTCTTCCTCACAGTTGGTACAAGTGGGAGTTGGTCGCCTTCCTATCCCACAGAGATAGAGATTTGTTACAGCGTGGCCATTGCGTAATCTCGTGATAGTTTTATATAAAAACATTTGGACTTAAATTCTCTTTAGCAGACCGAAACCATGGCAAACTGATCGATGTCCCCGACCAGATGGGTATGAGTCGAATAGCTATTGCCACTCAAGGTTCATGATAGATTTTAATGATCTATTCATATCCGTATGTGGAAATCGGATGGATGTGGAGCCATAGTGTTCTATGGCCTCGATCCAAACTAAGGAGGTCGTTGCATTTGATAAGCGCAAGTTGTGTAATGAACGAAGTATAAGTGCTTCTAGTATACTGCCCAGTAGTAAGATTTTTTACATTGTCAGACACGCTCATTTCGGTTAAACAACAGCCGAACGGAATGTGCTTTTAATTTCACTCTCTTCTGATGACTATAAGCACTGAACTTTTTCATTCCTTACCAAACTCTTTGCGCGAGCAATTATTGTAATGACGCGTTGAAACAATCCAGTTTATCTGGTCAACTGTTCAATGAAGACCATCTACAAAACAATTCCAGTTTATCCAGCATGCGAAACTTTATTCTTGCCATATTATTATTTTTCAGTTCATTACATACATTGTACAAACAAACATAAGCTTGATGCCTTGGCATTTTTTATTGGGGTTTAGTTTCTATTCACGAAAAGAAGCTTCTGTTGGAACACTACATGCAGATACAGGGAGATTTTTGCCAGATGAACAAGCCTGAATTGCAGCATAACTTCACTGTAGTTGTACCACCACTGATTACTCTATTACACCATCTATTACCCTATCATTTATACTCGTATCTTCCTCAGAATCATAGTTTTCCTCCTTACTTACTTGCGTGACCCTCTTTGACCTGCACATTCTTGCGAAATGGCCTATTTGAAATGGCTCACATTTGAAGCATTCAGATTGTGCTGCTGGACATCTGATTTCTCCTCTATGTGACAGCCCACATTTAAAACACTTGTTATGTTCCGTTGGGTTATTTGAACTTTTTCCCTTTCCGTTGTTTTCCATCCCTGTTCTGACTACTTCCTTTATTGTTCTGTCTTCCGACATTGTTTTCTCTTGCTGTACTTGCTTCAATTGCTGCAGCATTAACTCTGATCCGTCAGCGTTCTGGCCAGCTTTGTCGGATTTCCACTTCAAATTCTGGAAACCGTATGCCCCCCGCAAATTTATCCCTCACCCTTCCTACGAAGTTCCTTCCATAACGGCATAGTTCTGCTAACTCTTTCAACCTTGTGACAAACATTGCGAAGTGTTCATCCTGTTGCCTGTCAATCTGTTCAAATTCCAACCGAGCAGAGAATACAGTCTTTCTTGGTTTGTAAATTGATCGGAATGCATTCAACAGTTCTTCCCAACTCAAATTATCGATCTTCGCCGGCAGTACAAAATGTCTTACTTTTTTGAACGCCGCAGGACCAACATAAGCCAGTAATAAGTCTCTTCGAGCTTCCGTTACCCGAGTGGTGGTCCCTCCCAATCTTTCAACTCTACATAAGAATTTGAAATGACTTTCATAGTCGCTCCAACATTCGTCTTCATTGAACGGTCGTGCTGAAAACCGCACTGATCGGGATTTGTTGGAATTGTTACTTTGCCAATGGCGAATAAAAAGTCTCTTCGTCTGGTTATAGTGCCAATGAAGTCAATAAATAAATGGTATCTGCAACATCTGTGATTATTTAAAACTTTCAACGTGGGGGTTTCATGAAATGAATCACGGTTATTGAAGGGGCCTCTCCTCCGGAGGGTTGATGGTTACATAGGGGATTACTCCTTCCATAATAATCAGACTGAAAGGTATTGAAATTCTCCGCTTGAAGGGGAGGTAATTCAGTCAGCGCAATCTCATTTCCATCCAATCCCCACCCTACCCGACCACCTTTGGAGAGATTTATATTCAAATTGGAGGAAATCACCTCTATTCGTGAATGTTGGATGCTACATTTTAATACTCCGGATTTTCTCAATCATTGTACATGGCGTGAAAAACAAGAAAATTTGTGCGTTCGGAACTCTTCACGATGGTACAGTGGTTTTTTTTTTTATAACTCTGCGCCTTATAGTACATGTCTATGGGTGAAATACGCCTTTTCTCTAAGAAACATTGTCGCAATGTTTTCAGGTCATTAAAACTCCTCTGATACAATTCTTATCGTTGTTCGTTGTGCTGGAAGGAAACAAGGAAGTAGATTCTGACAGTAGATGGTATTTACTGGTAGATGGTATTTAGATTGAATTGAAATTTACCGAGTATTAATAGGTATTATGATTTGTTTCAGATATACTATTAGGACAAAAAAGACTAGGTTGAACATTTAGACACGAATACTTTTTATTAAGTTAGAAACAACCGTTACTAACAAAACAATATGTTTTGAAAACAGGATACTTGATGAGTAAATAGAGTTATCTCAATACTCCCCCTCATCAAGATATCAACAGAGTCCCATTGATCTACAAAGGATCATCAACCGTGGATTGTGCAGTGGTTTGGTTAGCATGTCCGCAAGTTGATGTTCAGTGGGCGTCTTCACGATCTCAAGCTCCCCTTCTGTGACAACTTCTCGAATGAAGAAATGCCTGATTCGAATGTGCTTGGTTCGTCTGTGGTATTCGGGATTGTGGAGGAGTTTCTGGTTCTGGATCCGCGTTACTGCCAGTATTCGAAGGTAGGTCGTTTTGGTAGGATATGATGGTTGGGATGGTTATAGAGTTTGGTGTGAAAAGAACAATCGTATGATCAGATCACGAGATGTCACTTTCGACGAACAACCTCTACTGAATGATCCGTTACCTTCCATCAATATACCTGAACAAAACGACCTACCTTCGAATACTGACATTAACATGGATCCAGAACCAGAAACTCCTCCACAATCCCGAATACCACAGACGAACCAAGCACATTCGAATCAGGCATTTCTTCATTCGAGAAGTTGTCACAGAACGGGAGCTTGAGATCGTGAAGACATCCACTGAACATCAACTTGCGGACATGCTAACCAAACCACTGCACAATCCACGGTTGATGATCCTTTGTAGATCAATGGGACTCTGTTGATATCTTGATGAGGGGGAGTATTGAGAATACTCTATTTACTCATCAAGTATCCTGTTTTTAAAACATATTGTTTTGTTAGAAACGGTTGCTTCTAACTTGATGAAAAGTATTCGTGTCTAAATGTTCAACCTAGTCTTTTTTTGTCCTAATAGTATATCTGAAACAAATCATAATACCTATTAATACTCGGTAAATTTCAATTGATTGTATTGATGGTATTTACTCACGTATGTACAAACAAGTATAATACACTTGTTTTACTATAATAAACGTTCATAATGTTGAAGCGCTGAGCCATAAAGCCATTGAGGGTTAGGTGAGCAATAAGCCTTCGGACAGTAACATTCGATGTAAAGAACTGTAGGGAGACCCCCCACAAACCTAATCATTTTCACAATAATGAACTAGTTCTGTGTCGTGCTAACTGTATATATTGCTAGAAATTGTCAAATACCCGTGTAATCATGAAGTGGGTGGTTACTTTCTATTGCTAATACTAGACCTCTACGGGCAATCATTCGACGAATACGGGTTTCTATAAACGGCGTATACTAATAGCAGGAAACATTTATTTTGACCAACTGAGCACGAAGGCACAATCACTGGAATAACAAAGCATCGGGATTTTTTGTGTGCAAGTTTTGCCCGCGTCTTATATCAGGGATGAATGCTCGCTCTAAAAACAGGATGCGGCACTATGCGACGGGACTGGAGAAAAAGCGAAAAAATTTCAGTATCTTTATTGTCTCTGAGGTTTTGCCTTGTGATACCCTCAGCCTTAGCGTGTTGCTATGAGGGGACGAATAAAAATGTTTTATGCGAGTAATTTTGCGTTTGTACTTCTACATTTATGTGAGTTTTTACAACCGCTATGAAACCCTACCTAGGAATTTCGTGTACTGGCGGCGCTCACCTGATGAGTTCCAAGGCGTTGTTTTCTTTTCGTTGTCACGAATGCTATTTGGAAGTAACGTTAGGCTTGCTATACTACTTTGAGGTGAAGTACGAACACCCCAGAAGAAAGTTTGAACTACCTAATCAAGAACGACCTAATGGGCGAGTTTCGAAATTTTTTTTGTATACATTTATAGTTCGTTAGTGAAATATTTCGACAGTACAACTGAGTAGCATTTGCACATGGAGATAGCAAAAAACAAAATAAAAAAAATAAAATATACGCTGACTGACTGGCCTGCTGGTTGATGTAGATATGCAACAAGAAAAACGTGTCAATTACCAATAAAAAACTCTGCAAATTCTTGAAACAACGGTACAAAACCTCATCAGAGGGAATAGGAACGACCACCAAAATTTGTAGGCATCGATCCCAAGGTGACGTTTAGGTAGGGCGAATTTTAAACATTTTTAAAGAAATTTACCACATTTTCTCGGCATTTCAACCCTGAAACCAAATTCACATCGCCAGATTAATTAGCTGGTGCCGTTCGGAAATCAGACGTCAATTTAAATTTCAAATTTGTAGGAAACTTATTTAATAAGAGGGATGCAAAATTCCGACGGCATTTCACTCCTTTGAGCATCCTTAACTTGAAAATCAATTCGTCAGACGAAGTCTCAAGTGCTATTAACACGTCCGACGGCCTAAATTTGAAATTTTTCAAAGAATACGTGAAACGCTTGAAATCGTCATCAGTAGAATAATATTATACCTATATTATACGTATATTATACCTCGTCAAGACAAGTTTTTTTGATGCCGTTTAAGAATCGGACTTCAGTTTAGATTTCAAATTTTATTCCTTTATCCCCCTCAACTGAAAACCAATTCGTCAGACGAAGTCTCAAGTGCTGTAAACACGTCAGACGGCTTAAATATAAACTTTAGGATTTATCGTAACAATTACTTACCTCATTAGACTAATGGTCGTGGGTGGAGAAAAATAAAATAACAAACAGAATACAATGTTTTTATTTTACTAACATTTAAACGATAATAACTTAATTTGAGTAGAAATTAAACTCTTAATACTGACGTAGATGAAGCTACGTATTTCTTACGAGTATTATAAAAACTGGAATAAGTGGCTACGTTATCCCAAATTTATTGTTATTTGTTATTCTTTTTATTGGTGGCTGCCCCATGTCAGGATTCGCTCGAAGATTCCTGGGCCCTGGTTTAAATGTTTACTTTGCAACATGGTGCATTTCAATGATTATTGTCCCCCCTGTGTCTGGTTTGCTCTTTCACAAAGTTCACCACTAGTACTCGGAGCTTTCAAAGTTGTGAACTGTCTGGTAATCTGTGTGAGTTTCCTTGCTATGAGCGTTGTGTGTATTGGCACGCTACAGCTCCATACTATAGGTACCTACTTCATACTACAAACCGAATTCGCATTTTGCGAGGGTTAGGAACTCTATTCTTCTTATTGTGACGTCTGTCGGCTCATTTCATAGATAGAAGAGAAATTGAATTCACATTGAAGTTCAAGAGGAAGAGAGTGTTAATCGAGCTATTCCCCTATAAGAACGAATTTATTAGGCTGCTTAGAAAGTAGATCATCTTCACGCTTTCCACACACACCAAGTTTGCAACTGGTTCCCATTCTCATGATCGAGTATCGACAGTACAAATTTTGTTTCCCTAAATGTACTCGTACATCTGATCTGAGGCTTCTATTAGGCTTCGATTCTGATCTAAGAGATCTTCTTCGATAATATCCACTGGTTCATCGAGATGTTTCCAGTATGTCATCTTCGAATTGACAGTTTGTTCGTGTGTGTCCTTGATCTCTCTTCCTGGACGCATGGACGCCAAAAACTGGGTCGATCGTGTGTTCTAAAATAATCTAGTTTACGTTGCTGTGCTGCCCAGTAATTTCTTTG